>CM059269.1:3395892-3398392 GCA_030347295.1 Setipinna tenuifilis
TGACTGCACTCTACAGGCTCCTGCTCCTGCACCTTCTCCCAGACCCTCAACCAGTCCAGCTGTTTGGCACATCGACCAGAGCCAGCACCACCACCACCATCATCATCATCACCACCATCATCATCATCATCATCACCATCATCATCATCACCATCATCATCATCATCATCATCACCATCATCATCATCACCATCATCAGCACCACCATCGTCATCGTCGTCATCATCATCATCATCATCATCATTATCATCATGCTCCAGCACTTGACTGTTCTACAGAATGTGATGAGATTTAGAAGCTGGAGTGAAACTATAATTAGTGAAAATGAAAAGTAATCTAACCAGTAATCAGTATGGTCTGTCTGAGGAGTGTAGTTATAATACTGAACCCATAAGGCCCCTCTATTAGGAGAGTTACCACATAGTGAACCCATAAGGCCCCTCTATTAGGAGAGTTACCACATACTCTGGGTTAACTTAGCTGGGGTAGTCACTAAACCATCTGCTTGGGATACACCAATCAGTAATCAGTATGGACTGTCTGAGGAGTGTAATTATAATTATTGGCTAATTTATTATATTTATTATTTATTAATTATGTATTATATTAATTATTTACAATTTATTTATTATAGTCAAAAAGGAAAGTAGTCCAACCGGTAATCCGTATATTCTATCTATGACCTCTGAAAAAAAGGTCAGTATTTATGTAAGGGAATGTTTCAATTAAAAAAAATAACACATATTGTTGACAATATTTCAATCAAATGTAATTTATTTAGTTTTATCCAACACCCTGACAAACAGCTGAGGTGCATGACAGTGTGGCAGTGGATTACAGCAGAGACATGAGCAAAACCTCTCATCAATCAACTGAAACTAGAATTCAAAACTACATCATGATATGGACAAGAACATTACACACAGAAATTAAAGACAAATATAATTTCATTAGAAATAAAATACAAATGTCTCATTAGAAATCAAAGACAAATGTGTCATTAGAAATTAAAGATAAAATATAATGTCATTAGAAATAAAAGACAAATGTCTCATTAGAAATGAAAGACAAATATAATGTCATTAGAAATGAAAGACAAATGTGTCATTAGAAATGAAAGACAAATATAATGTCATTAGAAATGAAAGACAAATGTCTCATTACAAATTAAAGACAAATATAATTTCATTAGAAAGGTTACATATCGTCTGTATATACCTACTTGCTAAAAGCATTTTTGCGAGATATTTTTTGTCAATAAAGGACAAAACAAAAATGAGATGATGTATTGCTTTACAAGATGAGAATCAAATGAAATTTGACACCCAGAGAAAGCCAACAAGCTGAGGTGCCTGACAGTGAGGTGTGGCAGTAGATTACAGCAGAGACATGGGCAAAACCTCTCAACAATCTACATTACATTACATTACATTACATTACATTATATTACATTGCATTTGGCAGACGCTTTTATCCAAAGCGACTTACAAAAAGGAGGACATAAGCTGACAGAGGTGTAAAGGGACACTGAGTAAGCAGGCAACCTTTATACATACAGGGAGGTGCATGTGCCTGAATAAGTTTCCCGGGGCAGGGACACTACAGACATACATACTCCCACATGGGGACAGAGTAAGAGAGAGTTGGTTCAGTGATTGTTAGTTTTGTTAGGAAGGGAAGCAGTGTCGGAAGAGAAGGGTTTTTACAAGCCTTTTAAAGGTAGAAAGGGATGTTGCTGTTCTTGTCGCAACTGGTAGGTCATTCCACCATCTACTGAAACTAGAACTTAAAACTAAACTATGACATGGACCAAAATATTACACAGAAAAAATAAAGACAAGTGTAATGTCATTACAAATTAAAGACAAATGCCTCATTAGAAATGAAAGACAAATGTGTCATTAGAAATTAAAGGCAAATATAATTTAATTATAAATTCTGTTTTACACAGAAAAAATAAAGACAAATGTGTCATTAGAAATGAAAGACAAATGTGTTGTTAGAAGTTCTCTATTTGTCCTCTGAGCCTCACTAGTGCCTGACCCTGGATCAGTGGCCCTGACCATTATGGCACCATGGGCAATTATAAAGGTGTAAAACATGTTACAGCTTGAAAACATTAGTACCAGTTTCCCATCACCACATAATAACAGACCTGTCTGTGATTAGTTTAACACATAAGATGCAGAGAAGCTCTGTGGGTTTAATGTGTCTGTAAATCAGCCCTAGTGCAGACACTATCAGCTCTAACTGTGCTGCTCTACTCTTACTGAGGCCTTCACTGGTAGGACACGCAGAGGACAGACTTTACAGAAATTATTGAAGTATGAAAACACTCTCTCAGTGAAAGTGTGTGTGAGAGTGTGCAGGTGTGTGTTACTATCAGGGTCAGAGAATGACAGCTTTCCTCTGTCCCAGTCCAGCTGCACTCTGATCCTCTGGGGTTTCTGCTTCACTGTGAGGAGAGTGAAGGGCTGTGGTGGGGCACGGGCCCAATATT
>CM059269.1:3403392-3423392 GCA_030347295.1 Setipinna tenuifilis
GGCCCTTAGGTCAGGGAGGGATTCAGGAAAGCAGAAGCTGATTGGTCAGTTTAACACATCTCACAAGCTGATTGGTCTACAGTGTTGCTCTCATCACTGTAGATCAGGTCAAGGTGCACAGAGGACTGAGTTTATGGTGCAGGCATAACCATGGTTCTGTCAATGTTTAATGACTGATGACTACACTCACACATTGCAGGTAGGATTTCACCCAGGTGAGCTTCCAGCAGTAGAGAATGCATATTCCGTACTGTGCTCACTGCTGTAGTCACTGGATCGATACTTTTGGAGCTCCCTGGAAGCTCTCTGGAAGCAGTAGCGTTTTTTTAGGGCAGACAGGGCAGCTGCCCGGGGCGCCACGACCGCTTGGGGGAAAAAAATGAAGTAAAAAGCTCCGTGTGTCATATCGCTGCAATCGGCACATTGGCGCCCCCTAAGTGAACTGCAGGTGCCCTTGCTTGCTGAGAAGGTGCATGCACAGAAGCAGCGCGTCTCTCCGTCTTGGGAGGGGTAACGTCTGTGCCTCACCCTTCACTCCCTCACTCCCAAAGCAAGCAGAGGAAGAGGGAGGGATTCTACAAAGCAGAAGCTGATTGGTCAGTTTTACAAATCTCACAAATTACCCTGAAGTTTTTTTCTCCCTCAAGTCGCTGCAGAGAAGGTCAAGGTGCAAACAGGACTGGGTTTATGGTGCAGGCATAAACATGGTCATGTCCGTGTTTAACCTTTGATGACTGGCTTCATTCCCACTGAATAAATTCTTTCACACACAGAGCTGCTGATGCTGTGAGTGGCACAACCCCACACTCACATCACACAGCAGATGTGGCCTTTATCAGGGCAGAGTTACAGCACTGGAAATACACATGCACTCTGTTTAGTCAAATTTAAACATTTACTGAAGAGTTCAGTCAGGTGCCAACAAGAGAAAATATGAAATAGTCTATTATTCTGTTAAAAATAAAATAGTCTATTTAATTTTAGATTAAAAATAAGTTAGAAATTAAATGATAAATATTAAAAGCAGTGAATGTTAGATACATGTTCAAAATAAAGCATAATAAAAGTGAATAAAAGAGTCCCCAAACACTCAAAATACTGACCACACTTGGCTTCAGTCCCCAAACACTCAAAATACTGACCACACTGGGCTTCAGTCCCCAAGCACTCAAACACACCTGACCACACTGGGCTTCAGTCCCCAAGCACTCAAACACACCTGACCACACTGGGCTTCAGTCCCCAAGCACTCAAACACACCTGACCACACTGGGCTTCAGTCCCCAAGCACTCAAACACAGCTGACCACACTGGGCTTCAGTCCCCAAGCACTCAAACACAGCTGACCACACTGGGCTTCAGTCCCCAAGCATTCAAACACACCTGACCACACTGGGCTTCAGTCCCTAAGCACTCAAAAAGGCCCCAGGACAGACATGATGACTCCTGTACCCCCATCAAACCTCTCTCTGCCACGTTACTCCATGTCCACTATGTTACCACCAGTGTGTGTGTGTGTGTGTGTGTGTGTGTGTGTGTATGTGTGTGTGTGTGCAGACATGATGACTCCTGTACCCCCATCAAACCTCTCTCTCCCACGTTACTCCATGTCCACCATGTTACCACCAGTGTGTCTGAAGGGTCCCAGCCCAGGGACACTTACTCAAGACACATCTATCTGTGTGTGTGTGTGTGTGTGTGTGTGTGTGTGTGTGTGTGTGTGTGTGTGTGTGTGTGTGTGTGTGCAGACATGATGACTCCTGTACCCCCATCAAACCTCTCTCTCTCCCACGTTACTCCATGTCCACCATGTTACCACCAGTGTGTCTGAAGGGTCCCAGCCCAGGGACACTTACTCAAGACACATCTATCTGTGTGTGTGTGTGTGTGTGTGTTTGTGTGTGTGTGTGTGTGTGTGTGTGTGTGTGTGTGTGTGTGTGTGTGTGTGTGTGCAGACATGAGGACTCCTGTACCCCCATCAAACCTCTCTCTCCCACGTTACTCCATGTCCACTATGTTACGACTGCTTGCCTCAGGGCAAACACACAGTGCCATCGCTCTGCACACACACATTACATACAG
The DNA here is from genome assembly GCA_030347295.1 of Setipinna tenuifilis. Taxonomy (NCBI): domain Eukaryota; kingdom Metazoa; phylum Chordata; class Actinopteri; order Clupeiformes; family Engraulidae; genus Setipinna; species Setipinna tenuifilis. Next base: position 3,405,475 of record CM059269.1, read on the forward strand.
GTGCATAGGACCAAGAGCTTGGGGAGGCACCACTATAAAAACAGGCTCGTGAAAAAATCATCACAATAGGGTAGGTACTAGTAACGATATATATATATATATATAATATGTGTAAAGCATGTTAATATTCATAAGCAACACAAAAGGAACATAGGCCAATTTGCTGCAGAAAAAGGTGAATCTCCTTTGCGGCCCTCTCTCCACTCTCCTCCTGGTGCCCCCCTCCCCCACCTCCCAGTGGTCTGTCCGATTATGGCTCAGTCTCAATTTAAGTTTGGCGGACACCTGTTTGGACATGCCCTCGAAAAGACATCAAGAGTCGGAAGCGGAAAAAAGAAGAGAAAGCAAGATGAAGTTCACATCGCTTGCAGATAAGACAGTGTTTTAAATAAATAATAAAAAAGGTTCACTTTGTAGCCCTTGCCTGGCAATAAACTTACCATCAACAAACTTTGTAACGTTAGCTCCTAGGCTACTAGCCATTTTCAGACTGTGTTAACAAGTGCACATGTTTAAAGTTGTAAGTGATGGCTGACTAGTTTAGGTGGTGGATATGGATATGGATATGGATTATTAAAAGCAATAAATCATGGTCATATGGCATGTTGTGCTTTGTTGAGTGGTTCCTTACAGTTGTTAACTTTCTCTTGTACTGTGACATGAAGCACAAATGTAATGTATTTCCATATATCTTCATCAGCCTAAAAAAGGACAATATGAGTGTGTGTGTGTGAGAGAGAGAGAGAGACAAAGAGAGAGACAAAGAGAGAGAAAGAAATTGAGAGAGAGAGATTGCGAGAGAGAGAGAAAGAGAGAGAGAGAGAAAGAAACAGAGAGAGTCTTGCTAGTCACATACACACACTAACTGATTTACTGACACAGACATAAGCAGCCCATGTACCTGCGCCGACGGACTTGGGAGGAGTTAAAACAACAGCCAGCAATTCGTACACGCATGTGAATGCCTCCTTCAATGGGAGTTGTTTTGGCCTAATTTACTAGGATAACGAGATGCAGCCATGTAGCTGAATGTTCGCAGACATGCAATAATTAGGCCAACTAACATTCCATTCATCAACCGTCTCTGCTGTCATGTGGTACAGTGACGTTCAGACGAGATTGTCCAAAAGCGTCACTATTCATGCAGTCAAGTCCAGAATGCATTGCTTTAGGCCAGCCACTAGCCAGCCAGTCGATTTCAAACAAGCCTAAAGCCACTAGCCAGCCAGTCGATTTCAAACAAGCCTAAAGTCACTAGCCAGCCAGTCGATTTCAAACAATCCTAAAGTCACTAGCCAGCCAGTCGATTTCAAACAAGCCTAAAGTCACTAGCCAGCCAGTCGATTTCAAACAAGCCTAAAGCCACTAGCCAGCCAGTCGATTTCAAACAAGCCTAAAGTCACTAGCCAGCCAGTCGATTTTAAACAAGCCTAAAGTCACTAGCCGTTGCTTAATTTGTGACGTCACTTGTAGCATCGCCCCAGATAAAAGTTTCCTACAAGGCATGAAGGTGAGCTGCTGGCGTGCATGAGGAGGTGCAGCAGGTTAGCATGTAGAGGGAGGTGCAGCAGGTTAGCATAGAGAGGGAGGTGCAGCAGGTTAGCATGGAGAGGGAGGCCCATATGAAGGAGGTGCAGCAGGTTAGCATGGAGAGGGAGGTGCAGCAGGTTAGCATAGAGAGGGAGGCCCATATGAAGGAGGTGCAACAGGTTAGCATGGAGAGGGAGGTGCAGCAGGTTAGCATAGAGAGGGAGGCCCATATGAAGGAGGTGCAGCAGGTTAGCATGGAGAGGGAGGCCCATATGAGGGAGGTGCAGCAGGTTAGCATGGAGAGGGAGGTGCAGCAGGTTAGCATGGAGAGGGAGGCCCACATGAGGAGGTGCAGCAGGTTAGCATGGAGAGGGAGGCCCATATGAGGCGCCAGGAGCTCCACCAGGAGGCACTGCTGAGGCGCGAGGAGGTGCAGCACGACCGAGAGCTCCGCAGGGAGGAGATGGAGCTCAAACAAGGAGGAGAAGGAGGTCAAACAGGGAGGAGATGGAGCTCAAACAAGGAGGAGATGGAGCTGAAACACAGGGAGGAGATGGAGCTCAAACACAGGAAGGAGATGGAGCTCCACAGTAAAGGAGGTGCAGGAAGGAGGAGAAGAAGCTCAAACACAGGGAGGAGAAGGAGGTCAAACAGGGAGGAGATGGAGGTGAAACACAGGGAGGAGATGGAGCTCAAACACAGGGAGGAGATGGAGCTCCACAGTGAAGGAGGTGCAGGAAGGAGGAGAAGGAGCTCAAACAGGGAGGAGATGGAGCTGAAACACAGATGTTCGGCGGCGCCTTCAGGAGTCTCGTGTCGGCCGTCGCGTCGAGGACATAGTTTGGTGGACATGGGCGACATGCCTTCTGTTTGTATTCACTGGGAGTTCATGCAAGCGGCTGGAAATGCACCCCTTTGACCCACCGAACCGCCTCCTCTATGGAAATAACTGCAGATTTGTTTAGTGCTCTTTAAAACAACTTCTTTTGTATTCTGTGATGGAGTTTCCATGAAAACTATTCATATATAGTTTATTAAACTATTTATTAAACTGTAACTACTCTGTATTTTCTGTAGTGTGATTGTTGTTAAAATACTCCGTTTTTTTCCAACAATGGAATGTTTTGTAAATAGTTAAATATCTTTTTTCTGCAATAAGCAGTTTTGTAAACAGTTGAACACTTTTTGTGTTTGCTGTAATAGGACTTTGTAGTTAAATACGTAAACAACATACAGTTTTTTGTGTGCTATGTTGAGTACTTGAGTACTGAGTAGGAAAGTCGAGAGCGCGTTGCGGCCAGCATGGAGCCGTGTGTGTTCCTGGCCTGCATGACACCATTGCTGTGTTACAGGAAGCAGGTTTAGTCAGGTTTAGTCTCTGACTGAGTAAGTGGTAAATCTACTAGTAGAGGAGCCCTTTGACTTAGTTTTGCTACAAGAGTGAACCCATAAGACCCCTCTATTAGGAGAGTTTCCACATAGTGAACCCATAAGGCCCCTCTATTAGGAGAGTTACCACATACTCTGGGTTAACTTAGCTGGGGTAGTCACTAAACCATCTGCTTAGAATACACCAATCAGTAATCAGTATGGACTGTCTGAGGAGTGTAATTATTATTATGGACTAATTATTTATTATATTTATTATTTATGTATTATTTCTTATAATAATTATTTTAAAATTATTTACTGTAGTCAAAAGGAAAAGTAGTCCAACCGGTAATCAGTATATTCTATCTATGACCTCTGAAAAAAAGGTTAGTATTTATGTAAGGGAATGTTTCAATTAAAAAAAATAACACATATTGTTGACAATATTTCAATCAAATGTAATTTATTTAGTTTTATCCAACACCCTGACAAACAGCTGAGGTGCATGACAGTGAAGTGTGGCAGTGGATTACAGCAGAGACATGAGCAAAACCTCTCATCAATCAACTGAAACTAGAATTCAAAACTACATCATGATATGGACAAGAACATTACACACAGAAATTAAAGACAAATATAATTTCATTAGAAATAAAATACAAATGTGTCATTAGAAATTAAAGACAAATATAATGTCATTAGAAATAAAAGACAAATGTCTCATTAGAAATGAAAGACAAATATAATGTCATTAGAAATGAAAGACAAATATAATTTCATTAGAAAGATTACATATCGTCTGTATATACCTACTTGCTAAAAGCATTTTTGCGAGACATTATTTTCAATAAAGGACAAAACAAAAATGAGATGATGTATTGCTTTACAAGATGAGAATCAAATGAAATTTGACACCCAGAGAAAGCCAACAAGCTGAGGTGCCTGACAGTGAGGTGTGGCAGTAGATTACAGCAGAAACATGAGCAAAACTTATGGGCAGCTTATCTATGGGGCAGAAGTGACAACACCCACACATTTAGACATTCAGATAACTATTCACTAACACATACACACACACACACACACACACACACACACACACACACACACACACACAACACCCACACATTTAGACATTCAGATAACTCTATCTATTAAAAAGGTTAGTATTTATGTAAGGGAATGTTTCAATTAAAAACACAATAACACATATTGTTGACAATATTTAAATCAAATGTAATTTATTTAGTTTCATCCAACACCCAGAAAAAATCGTGACAAACAGCTGAGGTGCATGACAGTGAAGTGTGGCAGTGGATTACAGCAGAAACATGAGCAAAACCTCTCATCAATCAACTGAAACTAGAACTCAAAACTACATCATGATATGGACAACAACATTACACAGAAATTAAAGACAAATATAATGTCATTAGAAATTAAAGACAAGTGTCTCATTAGAAATCAAAGACAAATGTGTCATTAGAAATTAAAGACAAATATAATGTCATTAGAAATAAAAGACAAATGTCTCATTAGAAATGAAAGACAAATATAATGTCATTAGAAATGAAAGACAAATGTCTCATTACAAATTAAAGACAAATATAATTTCATTAGAAAGGTTACATATCGTCTGTATATACCTACTTGCTAAAAGCATTTTTGCAAGATATTTTTTGTCAATAAAGGACAAAACAAAAATGAGATGATGTATTGCTTTACAAGATGAGAATCAAATGAAATTTGACACCCAGAGAAAGCCAACAAGCTAACGTGCCTGACAGTGAGGTGTGGCAGTAGATTACAGCAGAAACATGAGCAAAACATCTCATCAATCTACATTACATTACATTATATTACATTGCATTTGGCAGACATTTTTATCCAAAGCAACTTACAAAAAGGAGGACATAAGCTGACAGAGGTGTAAAGGGACACTGAGTAAGCAGGCAACCTTTATACATACAGGGAGATGCATGTGCCTGAATAAGTTTCCCGGGGCAGGGACACTACAGACATACATACTCCCACATGGGGACAGAGTAAGAGAGAGTTGGTTCAGTGATTGTTAGTTTTGTTAGGAAGGGAAGCAGTCTCGGAAGAGAAGGGTTTTTACAAGCCTTTTAAAGGTAGAAAGGGATGTTGCTGTTCTTGGTGCAACTGGTAGGTCATTCCACCATCTACTGAAACTAGAACTTAAAACTAAACCATGACATGGACAAAAACATTACACAGAAATAATAAAGACAAGTGTAATGTCACTACAAATTAAAGACAAATGTGTCATTACCAATTAAAGACAAATGTGTCGTTAGAAGTTCTCTATTTGTCCTCTGAGCCTCACTAGTGTCTGACCCTGGATCAGTGGCCCTGACCATTATGGCACCATGGACAATTATAAAGGTGTATAACATGTTACAGCTTGAAAACATTACTACCAGTTTTCCATCACCACATAATAACAGACCTGTCTGTGATTAGTTTAACACATAAGATGCAGAGAAGCTCTGTGGGTTTAATGTGTCTGTAAATCAGCCCTAGTGCAGACACTATCAGCTCTAACTGTGCTGCTCTACTCTTACTGAGGCCTTCACTGGTAGGACACGCAGAGGAGAGACTTTACAGAAAGTATAGAAGTATGGAAACACTCTCTCAGTGAAGGTACATATAGACAGGCATTCAGATAACTCCTCCCTAACACACATACACACACACACACACACACACACACACACACACACACACACACACACACACACACACACACACATATAGACAGTAGAGCTGGGCGGTATACCGTTAGCACCGGTATACCGGTAATTTTTAATTATATGATAAGAAAGTTTAATTTACCGCCATGACGGTATGTGCGTTTATGTCGGGGTGACGGAACATCGCATAGCGGTAGCTTGCGCGGGGGACATTTTCACAGTGTTGCACCAAACAAGCTGTAGAGTGGAGCCGAGGTGGCGGCAGAGAGTAGGGGGTAGGAAATAATGTAAAGAAAGTTCTGCGGTGGACGAAGACAAGTCGAGGCATGGACGAACAAAATGATACGGACGCAGAATTAATTCCGAAAAAGGGAGCGGTGTCTGCAGTGTGGAGGCATTTTGGGTTTCAGAAATCAGACGCCGATCAGAAAACTAAAATATGTAAGTGTTGTCGCGCGACACTTTGCAGTAGTAATTCATCTCTAAATGATAGTAATTGGGGTTAATGCGTAAACTTCCATGGAAAAAAAACCTGTCAAATACCGGTATACCGTGATAATTTTTTAAAATACCGCGATAACAATTTTTGGCGCCCAGCTCTAATAGACAGGCATTCAGATAACTCCTCCCTAACACACATACACACACAGACACACACTCACACACACACACACACACACACACACACACATATATATAGACAGGCATTCAGATAACTCCTCCCTAACACACATACACACACAGACACACACACTCACACACATATAGACAGGCATTCAGATAACTCCTCCCTAACACACACACACACACACACACACACACACACACACACACACACACACATATATATAGACAGGCATTCAGATAACTCCTCCCTAACACACACACACACACACACACACACACACACACATCAACAGACAGGCAGACAGACACACACACAAACACATCAACAGACAGACAGACAGCCACATACAAACACACAAACACACACACACACACACACACACAGATCAGCAGTCTTATTTCTGATGTTCTAGTGTTACTGCAGCGTTCACTGGTAAGATCCTCAAGGGAGGCACAGTACAAAAGTATGGAAACACTCTCTCAGTGAAAGTGTGTGTGAGAGTGTGTAGGTGTGTGTTACTATCAGGGTCAGAGAATGACAGCTTTCCTCTGTCCCAGTCCAGCTGCACTCTGATCCGGTGGAGTTTCTGCTTCACTGTGAGGCGAGTGGAGGGCTGTGGTGAGGCACGTGCTCTATATTTATCATTCTTATAATACACATACCACCGTCCACTCATGGAGGTGTAGTCTCCCTTCCTCTGGAGAGACTCAGTCACCACACCCACTTCCCAGTTATTATTCTCCCCAACCTCCACATCCCAGCAGTGTGTCCCTGAGTTAAAGCCCTCAGAGCCCAGGACAGTAGCATACTTATCAAACCTCTCTGGGTTATCAGGAAGCTGCTGCCTCTCATCACCACGTCTCACACTGGTCAGATCCTCAGACAGGATGAGTTGTGGGTGTGCAGTGTTGGGATCCAGAGTGACAGGAGCTGCAGAGAGGAAGAACACACACATGAGCTGAACACTGAGTGGTGTGTGATAACAAGCCTAATGACATGTATCCATGGCAACACTTGGTATGGGTACTGTAGTTATTACTGTAAGTGTTAGAGCCATTTTTTATGTTTGATGGAAATGTATGTTCTTGGATTTGAATTTTGTGTTTGGAATTTGTACTTCATTGATACTTTTGCAGAATATGGGTTAATTTGGGAATGTGGGAATTGTTGTGTGCATATTTGGTGATGATAGGAATTTATTTAAAAATATTTAGTTTCACCTAGATACTGTGGTGCATTTTGATTGGCTATTGGTTTACAGTTTTTTACAGTTGCTTAAACTCAATTTTAAAAACTGGGCCCATGTTGACAAAACACTACACACAGTTAATGCAACCATATACCCAATTAACAGAACACCCCAGCTCTATTGCAAAATGCTATTCTTTTGTCAAAAGTGTACACATATTTATAAAAATGCAATTCTGGCACCAAATTGCACACACATGAGTCACATCATATGATTGTATTGGAATAAGTTAGACACAGTGGTAATAAATGCAAAATAATTGTAACATTTGCTCTCTTGTAAATTACACAGACAAAGTAAAATATAGTAAATTCACCCGATGACACCAATTCACAAATTCGACACTACATGACAGCAATTCTGCAGACCAATGAAAATGTTTATTTTTTTATCCTGTAACTAGACTCAACTCAGACAATAGTTGCAGTTTGACAACAAAGTATATACTGAACAAAACAATACACAACAGTATCTTTAACCATGTTGAAGAAAAAAATAGGCATCCCTTCTCCTTGCTGCATCTGGCCACAGAATTTCATCGAGATCGTAAAACTTCCACCGCCATGCTGAGAAATACTCTTCTATTGGATTTAGAAAAGATGAGTATGGTGGAAGAAAAAGGACTGTAAACTGTGGATGCTGTAGAAACCAATTTCGTACCAAAGGAGATCTATGAAAGGACACATTGTCCCACACAACAATGTAACGCATGCGTTCATTCGTGTTCACTGCAGTTACAATGTTGTGTACTCTGTCCAAATATGCAAGGATAAGTTCAGGAGTGACCATCATTAGGGTTTTGGGTGTGCTCTGAGTACCATAACACACTGTCTGGCTCTTTGGTGTTGTGGTCAAAGTGCATGTTTGGTACCCTGGAGACCTGGGTTCAAACCCTGGTGGGGTAACTTTTTTTTCCTCCCCTTCACTAAAACTGTGGTAAAGTTAAAAATATATACCGAGACCACTACACACATGACAAATGCTGTTCACTAAATATATTTCAATAGATATTTTTTTACTTTTATGTAATCCAAAATCAGTCAATATGCTGAAGTGTTTGCTTGTTGCATGGTTGCATGTTGAAAACCATTTTTTCAAAGAACCATATTCACAGCAAACATAGTAAAACACAGTGTTGTTGGAGACAAAAAGTTACTCTAAGTATCATGTCTGGCTAATTTGGTGGCAAGTCTCAACATAGCGTTTTCAAGGTAGTCAACCAATGTCATTCCAATGTGATCAATTTAGTCCTTGTCTTTTTTGTCTGCTCTCCTCCCATTGTACCTTGCAGTGATAGTATTTACCTCTTCACTCTAATCTTTACTTTACTTTATTTACTAAGCCTTACATTCATATCCAAGTCAAAGTTATGCCCCTGCTTTCTATTTTACAGTGTTTAAGTATGATTACTGTGTTTTGCATTTTTTCCCTTAGTGTTTTGGCACATGACAATTGTGTTTAACCAGTTGGTTGCAAGTGTGTGGTCATTTGGTAGCTAGTGTTTTGAAATGGAAAAAAGGTGACATTACAAAAGCATCATGTGTGTATGGCATTTAAATGTGTGTAATGTTTTGCAAATCGCTGTGGGTAGTGTTTTGCAAAATGTGTGAAGCTGAAAATGTGCTTAGAGTGGTGCCTACCTGAGCCGATGTTTTGGTATTTGAGTATTGGGTTTCATTAATTGTGGAAAACTTTAGATTTTAGCGTGTAAGCAAACATAAAAAACTGTAATACACCGTCAGGACGCAAGAAGAACATGCCAGAATAGAAGCCGCGAGCCATAGGAGCAACACAGTCTTTTGACCGCTGCACAACGGCAAATTTCATAGATATTTATTTAGAAGTTAGGGATTCATCTTTTGTTTGTATGATTTTAAGTTAAGTAAAGAAAGACATCAAACTCAAGATTTGGATTCAAGACTTGTTTATTTTCTGTTGTGTGCGCGTCTAAAAAATACTTCGAGGTTCACGGCTAGTGAGTCACCTGCACTCACAGTAAGTGACATGAAAGGAACTACCTGTGTGTGTGTGTGTGTATGTATGTGTGTGTGTGTGTGTGTGTGTGTGTGTGCCTATGTTTGTGTATATCTGTGTGTGCGTGTGTGTGTGTTTGTGTGTGTATTTGTGATTGTGTGTGTGGTGGGATGTATCTGTGATTGTGGGATGTTTGTGTGCATGTGTGTGTGAGTGCGCACGTATGTGTGTGTAAGTGTGAGTTTGTGTGTGTGTATCTGTGGGCTGGGTTTTATGTGTATGCACGTGTGTGTGTGTGTGTGTGTGTGTGTGTGTGTGCATGTGCGCAGGCAGTGTATGTGTATGTGCATGTACCGTACATTTGTCTGTATGTGTGCATTTGTGTGTGTGTGTATGCGTGTATGTGTATCTGTGTGTATATGTGCGTGTTTTGATGTGTGTGTGTGTGTATATGTGTGTGTGTGTGAGTGTGTACATGTGTGTGTTTGTGTATGTGTGCATTTGTGTGTATGCGTGTATGTGTATCTGTGTGTCTATATTTGTGTGTGTGTGTCTGTGTGTATATGTGTGTGTGTGTGAGTGCGTACATGTGTGTGTATGTGTAAGTGTGTGTGTGGCAGGGGTGTGTGTGTGTGTGTGTAGGTGTGTGTGTGTTTGTGTAGGTGTGTGTTTGTGTATATGTGTGCTTGCTTGCCTCTCGGCTAAAATGGAGGAGAGCTTGTATGTAATAGAAAGGTGAATGGAAGTTGAAAAATGGAGGATACCTGTAGATTGTATGCTGTACTAGTCAAAGGTGAATGAAAGTTGGAAAATGAGGTAGAAAGGGGAGGTACATTGTACAGGGGTCACGAAGGGTTGTGAGCTGCCGGAAACTTCCTGAGCTGACACCATAAAACCAGTTTTAGCAGTTACAGACACAGTTCTTTGGTCCTCCCCGAGAACTGTTTCCAACTGGTAACTACTTTTCTTGCTAGAACAGAGCAGAGTTTGTTTGAGCCTCTCCCCACTTACACGTTTGCTCTTGAGGGATGATTGTGTAAAAAAAAGAGAAAAAACTGATCTTATCTTAGGCTCGCTGAGTCTCCAGCTGTGACAGCAGTTGGTTACATGGCAAAGAGAATTTTTTGAAAGGGTTCTTTCTAAATAGTGATCCCTAAGTAAGACCTAAGTAGAGAATAATACCTAAACTAACCTAAAAATGCTTTTTTGAGTGGAAGTCAAACCGTCTCCGAACAAAATAGCATGGAGTTATTAAGGCATTTTAAGCCAGTAATTCAATGGCCTTCTATGATAAGATGACCAATTATCAGCTAGCTTGCAACGATCAAGGATTTAGGATTTGCATGTACGTTGGTAGTGTTGATATTTGGCAGCTTGGGACACGTCCACAAATCAGTGATTAGTGGGCTAAGGCTGGCAGGGCTAACTAAAGCAAACTCTAAACAACTTGCAAAGTTTTGTTCTGTATCAGCAGTAATAGGCAGCCTTGCTGTGTGGCGCAGACAATGTTTTTTGTATGCATGAGTGGCAAACAGTAGCGGCTTTAGGCATGGGCGCTGAGAGGTGGTCTCACCCGGGGCGTAAAACACTATAGAACCGCCACTGGTGGCAAAGCTGTATTTTACCTCTGAAAATATTTGAATCCTGTCTGTAAGAAATACGATTGGTGGGTTCAAATGAATAATTTATATGTGTGTTTGTGTATGCATGACTGTATGTGAGGAGGGGTATATGCGTATGCACATGTGTGTGTGTATATGTGTGCGTGTATATGTGTGTGTATGTGTGTGCCTGTGCGCGCCCATGTGTGTGTGTGTGTGTGGGCGGTGCATGTGTGGGGGTGGGGCAGTGTATTTTGTATGTGCATGTACGTGTGTGTATGTGTGTGTATTTGTGCATGTGTGTGCGTGTGTGTCTGGAAGGAGGGGTCTATGTGTGTTGTGTGTGTTTGTGTGCTTTTGTGAATGTGTGTGTGTGTGTGTGTGTGTGCATGTGTGTGTATGTCTGAGTGTGTTTGTTGGAGGGGGTGGTGTATATGTCTGTGTGAGTGTGGGTGTGTGTGTGGTATGTGTGTGTGTGCACATGTGTGTATATGTGCTTGCGAGCATGTATGTGCGAATGTGTATGCTTGTCGGGTGTGTGTGTGTGTATGAGTGATTGTGTGTGTTGGGGTTTATATGTATGCGTGCATGTGTGTGTTAGTGTGTGCAGGCATATGTTGGTGTATGTGTCTGGGTGTATGCCTGTGTGTGTGTGCGGGCAGGTGTATATGTCTGTGTGTGTGAGTGTGGGTGTGTGTGATATGTGTGTATGTCTGTGTGTGCATGTTTGTGTGTATGTGCTTGCAAGCGTGGGTGTGTGTGTGGTATGTGTGTGTGTGCACATGTGTGTATATGTGCTTGCGAGCATGTATGTGCGAATGTGTATGCTTGTAGGGTGTGTGTGTGTGTATGAGTGATTGTGTGTGTTGGGGTTTATATGTATGTGTGCATGTGTGTGTTAGTGTGTGTGCAGGCATATGTTGGTGTATGTGTCTGGGTGTATGCCTGTGTGTGTGTGCGGGCAGGTGTATATGTCTGTGTGTGTGAGTGTGGGTGTGTGTGATATGTGTGTATGTCTGTGTGTGCATGTGTGTGTGTATGTGCTTGCAAGCGTGTATGTGTGAGTGTGTATGCGCGCTTAGTGTGTGTGTGTTGAGTGATTGTGTGTGTTAGGGTTTAAATGTGTCTGTGCATGTGTGTTAGTGTGTGTGCATGTCTGCGTGTGTGAGTGCGCATGTGTATGTGTCTGTATGTATAATTGTATGTGAGAAGGGTCGGGTGTGTGTGTGTGTGTGTGTGTGTGTGTGTGTGTGTGTGAGCGTGCGTGCGTGTGCACATGCGCGTGTGTGTATATGTGAGTGTGTGTGTGTGGGGGCGGGGCAGTGTATGTGTATGCACATGTATGTGTGTGTGTATGTGTGTATTTGTGTATGTTGTGTGGTTAGTGTCTGTCAGGTGTGTTGTGTGTTAGTGACTGTCAGGTGTAACCCAGGCACTCCCGTGACCCAGTAATCCCAACGTGATTCCCAGCGTGGATCTATCAGCGACTTAATACTGTGTGGCCAAACACAAGCAACATCACTCAACTTAACCCAGGGGAGAAAACCCCCCAGTCCAGGAGAACCCTTGCCTGCGCTGGCTGATCAGACCAAGAGCAACGTCTCCCAAATCCAGGAGAAAAGGATGATTAAACATCACCTCCACCGCTGTCTCTCTGGCAAACTTCTCCCCGCGCCAAACGCCACACACTGCCATGCTCCCCCTCCACTGAGCACAGGTGCCCTTCATGAGGAGATGTGAGGCCTAGCCCCACCCCTGCTGAGGGACGGTGTACGTCTGTGTGCATGTGTATATGTGTGTGTGTGTGTGTGTGTATATGTGTGTGTTGGGGGCGGGGTATATGTGTGCACATGTGTGTGTATATGTGTGTATGTGTTTGTGTGTGCCTGTAGGTGTGTGTGTGTGTGTGTGTGTACGTGTGTGTGTGTGTGTGTGTGTGCATGTGTGTGTGTGTGTGTTGGGGGTATATGTGGGCACATGTGTGTGTATGTGTATGTGTTTGTATGTGCCTGTAGGTGTGTGTGTGTGTGTGTGTGTATGTGTTTGTTTGTGCCTGTAAGTGTGTGTCTGTGTGTGTGTGAGTGTGGGTGTGGTGGTGGTGGTGGGGATATGTGGATGCATGTGTGTGTATGTATATGTGTGTGTGTTTGTGTGTGCCTGTAGGTGTGTGTGCGTGTGTACGTGTGTATGTGTGTGTGTGTGTGTGTGTGTGTGTGTGTGGTGGGGGGGTGGGGGGATATGTGGACGCATGTGTGTGCCTGTAGGTGTGTGTGTGTTTGTGTGTGTGTGTGTGTGTGTGTGTGTGTGTGTGTGCACGTGTGTGGGGTGTTGGGGGACATGATGGGGGACTCCACAAAACTCCCTCATGAATTGTACATCACTCTTTCTTCACACTCTGATCTGTTCATCCATCTATCTCTATCTCCAGCATTCCTCCCTCTATCCCTCTTTCCTGCAGCTCTTTGTGTCTGTGTGGGTGTGTGTTCCTGTAGCGTAGGAGGTGGATAGAGATGTGGAGTACATCTTCCCACTCAACTCACCCAACTACACAGTAAGGTATTTATCCATCCATCCATCCATCCACCCATCCATCCATCTACCCCATCCATTTAACCATCCATCCCTCCATCCATCCCTCCATTCATCCATCTATCCACCCATCTATAGTATTCATCCATACATTTAACCATCCATCCATCCATCCATCCATCCATCCCTCCATCCATCCACCCATCCATTGAAGGATTATTCATATGATTTAATGTCCTCCCTTCATTCTCTCACTTTGTATGTGTGTGTGTGTGTGTGTGTGTGCATATGCAATTAGCTGTGCTGTTGTGACTGTAAACTCACTGTATTGGACAATCTCCTGCATCTTCTCCCACACTCTGAACTTCAGGTTGCCCAGGTGCTTTGCCACATTGATCAGAGCTCCTGAAAGCCTCTCTGGATCCTGCAGTGTGCACTGGGCTCTGGAATAACATTCAGGAGTCAGTGCTGTTGTGGGTTTGGGTTCAGAACCACAGAGAAGAGAGAGACAGGAGGCACATCACTCACCTTTCCACTGTGCTCTTGTAGTTCTGGGGAAAATGGGATAAATATGTTAAAACCATCTTGTTGTGATGTTGTTTATTTTACATGTTATTTATTTATAGACACCTTTCCTTTTTAACAACCCCCCCACACACACAAGCATACACATACACACACACAAACACAGACAAGCATGCACATACACATACACACACACCTACACATGCACACACACACACACGCTAAATGATGGTAAAGCTCCCATCTTTAACCATCACAATAACTGATGAACTAATGCACACACTGATGGACACAGTGCAAACAAGTTACTGCTAATTAGCTAGTTTAGCAGTAAACTTTATAAGATTTTAATATTTAATGCATCTCCTATGTAAAGAGGAAATGTATCCTACCTGCAGGAATGTGACATCATCAGCTTTCATTTTCTCTTCTATGGCTCTGATTGTGTCTGAAAGAGATGAGATCTCTCTGCTCATCTTCTCAATCTTCTCCTTCATCATCTGACTCTTCTGCTCCTCTTCCTCCCTCAGTGCAGCTATCCTGGCTGCCTCTTCATCTCGTAGAAACTCCTGAAGCTCGAAAAAAACCTTCTTGATCTGCCTCTCTGTGTGTTTGGACTGAGTCTGTAAAATCAGGACAGGCCAACATTATAAACATTCAGATTTTTCACACGTGTATTTTTTTGTGTCATGCATGAGCATTAGTGTTTTACAAACATACTCTATAAAGGCAATCGCATGTGGTAGTACTGCTGATGTTGTAATGATTCCAATATTTTACAAGTGTAAAAGTGTAGAATTACACATATTCCAACAAACTACCTCAATCCTTCACATCAGCTCTTCAGGTTATACATCTGACCACCCATTACTCAATTAGCAAACAAGTCATGCAGCTCCTGTTGGTGTAGGCATGCAGAATAATTAAGCATGTGTAAATGCCACTGTCTAAGTGGATAGATCCTATTCTGCAACAGGTTACTGACCCATAGTCCCTATCATACATTCTCCTGTGCAGTAAGGTAAGTCTCATCTTGTGCCTGGTTTCTGACAGGGAGTGCTGGGGCACCACCACACTTAGGTCTGTGAGAAGCTAAAATATTCCCCTTCTCACAGTCAAAGACTGTACTGGCTTTGGCTGCTCTGCTGTGACGGCGGAGAGGGAGAGAGACTCCGTCTATTCAACTAGTGGTCGGGCCACAGCGGTCATATTTCCAGGAAGAGATAAAGAAATCTCCATTAAACTAAGCTTCATAATAAGTGTAACACACATTTACACTACATTAGCATCCATCACATCAGTGTCCAAAAATAATTCTCCAAAATATCTACACAACACCACAGTGGGCAGCTGTAGCCTTATGGTTAGGGAGTCAGTCTTGGGATCAGAGGGTCGCAAGTTTGATTCCTGTATTAGAAGGAAAAAATGTTGGTGGGGGAGTGAATAACTAGCCCTCCCCTACACTCTCATCCATGGCTAAAGTGCCCCTGAGCATCTTTCAAGTATTCAATTATGAAACCAAATTGATAACGCTACTCTTTCAACATTTTTTTTTTGGGTTGCCAAACAGTGTGTGGATTTAATCTGTGGAAGAAGCTAAATGAGAAAAGAAGATAATCTCTAACTGCATGCAACTTAATATAAGAAAATAAAGAATGTCTGAGACACACAAGTTGGTAGTTTTGTGTGGAAGAAATACACAGAGATAGTTATTGGATTGTTTCACACAGTAAAACACACTCACCTTAATATGGTCAGCTGTTCTACGGCAGTCATCTCTGACCTTCTCATAGTCCTTCAGCTTCCCCTGCAGTTTGACCATCAGCTCCTCCTGCAGTCAATGGATCACATTAATGTCATGTGTGTGTACACTCTGCCTCTGTTATCATCAGGCTATACTAGCTGACCTGTGTGTGTGTGTGTGTGTGTCTGTGTGTGTGTGTGTGTGTGTGTGTGTGTGTGTGTGTGTACCATAGTGAATGTATGCATGTATCCCTGCTAATCAAGCTAAGACACATATTATTATTATTATTATTATTATTATTATTACTATTATTAATATTAAACACTAGTAATCTGCTCAGTCATAATTGGTGCCAGAGTCACTCAGCACAGTCAGTAACTTGCACATGAGTTCCGTCTAACCAGTGTGTGTGTGTGTGTGTGTGTGTGTGTGTGTGTGTGTGTGTGTGTGTGTGTGTGTGTGTACGTGTGTGTGTGTGTGTGTGTGTGTGTGTGTGTGTGTGTGTGTGTGTGTGTGTAAGCATAAAGGTTACCGTAAACATTAAAAACTAGTCATCTGCACAGTGGTAAATGGTAGCATGCTGCACTGTCAGAGTCAGCACAGTCAGTTGCATGTGTGTGAGTCCGTTTCCTAGCTGAAGTGTAAACTGGGGCTGCCTAGGTGAGCAGTAGAGGGAACCTGTCATGTTCCCATGTACTGTTGGGTTATTGAATAATAACCTACCTTGACATCAACTGCTGCTTTGTCGATGGGACTGAAGTTGTGATCTCTGTGTACTTTGGAGTCTCGACACAACTGGCACACAACCTGTTTATCATCTTGACAGAAGAGCTCGAGTTTCTTTTTGTGCAGATTACAGAGAGTCTGTCCTCTTTCCTTTAAGAATGTCTCACACAGGTTTCTTAAAGCGAAATTTGGGGGTGGCAACTCCTTCGATGATCTCCTCCTGCAGACTGGACATTCTCTGGATCCTTTGCTCTCCCAGAACTGCTGCAGACAGGCTTTACACACACTGTGGGAGCAGGTCAACATGACAGGATCCTTGTAGATGTCACAGCACACAGGGCAGCAGTAATCCTCTTCTAGCTTTGAAGCCATTGTCTCCTTAACAAAATACAACAACGGAACTTAGATGCCACATAACACTCTTAATGGACCAAGACTCCTCTATTTTAAACCAAATTCAACAAGAGTACCTCCTACAGCTAACGTCCTTTTACTTTTAACTAGGTAGCGTATGGACCAAGTCTGTGTTTTACCTCTCTCAGCTCCAAAATAAAAAAAAACTCTCAATAGAACAAGATTCCCCTTAGCGTCAACATGTCGTTATACACAGAACACGATTTATCAATTTTAAATTCAATTTAAATTAAATTTTCAAGTACATATGAAACACAAGAGTAGGCCTACTATATTTCATGATTTACTTTCACTTTCAACTGGGTGGACGTATGAACGATCTCTGTGTTTTAACTCTAAATCTGCGAGCATTTAAACATACCCGATAGTTTCTGCAATCAGTTAAACTCAATATAAATATTTTCTATTCCACCAAAACTGTGGAAAAACATACCTGAGTAGTTGTTCAGGTGTTACGGGGAAAAGAGCTGTCGTCTGTGCCTCACCCTTCACTTCCTCACTCAGAAACACACAGAAAAGGGAGGGATTCAGAGAAGCGAAGCTGATTGGTCAGTTTAACAAACCTCACATACAAATTACTTATTGTTTCTCTCTAAACTGACTGTAGATCAGGTCACTTTGCAAATAGGACTGGGTTTATGGTGCAGGCATAAACATGTTTATGTTATAACCTTTGATGACTGGCTTCATTCCCACTGAAGAATTTCTTTCACACACAGAGCTGCTGATAAGTGATTGATACTGGCTAACTAGTTTAGATTGTGGATATGAATATGGATATGGATTATTGAAAGCACTTTATCATGGTCACTTGACTGTTTTCAGTTAAACTTCGGATAATACTAGGGCTCCCTTTCTTAGGTTGCTAGCTGGCAATGCTATTTCTGATTCTACTGTTATTTTTGTCACCCTT
>CM059269.1:3433392-3454933 GCA_030347295.1 Setipinna tenuifilis
ACCAGCTCGTTAGAGCTAACATAGCGAAACGGACCATATAGAAGATATTTGGAGGATGACGCAGCAGAGATACCAAGGACTACCAAGTAGCTAGCTCAATAAAGTCAATTGAAATGTTTTTCTGTTTTTGTGTATGATTTTATGGTACATAAAGACAATGCAATTGAACACACATACTAGTTTTAAACTCCACCATTATATTATATTAATATATAAATTAAATGCTAAGCACGAGTCAATGACTTGACTAAAGGAAAAGTATATGTTTTCATTTTAAAGTATAAGTGTAAGTCATAGTATAAATGTACTTAGTCTTAGACTTTGTTTAGAAGTTTCAGTATAAGCCACGTATACTTTACTATACTATTCTATAAGTATATAAAATATAGTTTATAGAAGTCAAGTTCAAGTATACTTCCTCAGTTTTAGTATAAAATAAGTATACTTATAGTAAACTTTAATAAACTTCTTTTTGCTAAGGGTTGTCTTTGTTTTTGTTTGTATGTTTGAAAATATATCAAACTTGTTTTCAACATTATGTCTTTTGATTTTGTAAATGCATCACACTCTTGTGTACATACAGTTTGAGTAAAGCTACAAAGCTACAAGTAATATGCCAAGCAAACTTAAAGTATAACAACAAGTAAACCAGTAAAATAACCGAAGTTTATAAACATATACTGAATGGAGCAGTCATGGCTAAGGCACTGGACCGGCAGCCAAAAGGTCACAGGTTCAATTCCCGACACTGACAAGCCATGAATGACCAACTCTCTCCTCCATCCTCCCCTGGGACTGAGGTACCCTGAGCATGGTCACATGTGTGATGGCCTAAAAGCAGTGTGCATTGTGTGCTGTGTGATCACAATGACAAATGGGAATCGCTTCATTTATTTTATTACTTTATAATAAACTAAAAATAGGAACGTGAAGTACATAACTAGTACAATGGCAGTATATAAATAAGTATACTTGTGGTATACTTAAAGTATATTTTAGAGTGTACTTTTGTAAACTTAAAATTAACTTTAAAATATAGGCTTACTTAAAGAATACTTTTATAAACTTAAAGTGTTCCAATTTAATATAAAAAAGTATTAAATTAGCATACTTTCTAGTACACTAAAAGTACATGGTCTCTGTACTTCTGTTCTATACTTACACTTATACTGAAGTATACTTCATAAAATAAACTTTAAGTATACTACTTTTTGCTAAGGGTCTCCAATCCTTGCAATCAGTTAAGATCGATAACAAATATTTCCACCAAACCAAAACAGTCACAGTACCCGAGTAGTTCTTTAAAAAAAAAAACGTTGCCTCAGCCTTCACTTCCTCATTTAAGAAAGGAAAAACAGTGAATTTAGAGAAGCAGAAGCTGACTGGTCAGTTTAACTACCTTCACAAACTAACGGCTCTGAAGTTCTTTTTCTCCCTAAAATCACTATATATCAGGTCGAGGTACCTTATTTATGTATCCGCAGCTTAGCATGGTAAATTGCATATACTGTTTTATAGTCTTATTTGTCTATAGATTGCTGTACATCTCAGAACTTACAATGTTGATTTTACTTAGCTATTTCTATTATTTCTATTCTTATTCTTATCTACTGCTTGTTCTTGTGCATTTGTGAGCGGTTCCAAACGATATCTCACTATACTTTGTATGGTGACAATAACGATTTCTACTTCTACCTCCTGGAATAAGTTTGAAGTACATATGAAATAGAAGTACATGCGTACCTCTTTTCAGCTGATTTACTTTCACTTTTAATAAGGTAGTTTTAGGAATTATCTCTGTTTCAATCCTAAATATGTAAGCATTTAAACTTTCCCATTTTCTCTGCAATCAGATAAGAAATAAAAATTATTTCTATTGAACCAAAACTGTGACATACCCAAGTGGCTGATCAAGTCTTTCGGGGAAAAGAGCTGTCGTCTGTGCCTCACCCTTCACTTCCTCACTCAGAAAAACAGGAAAAGGGAGGGATTCAGATAAATTGCTCTGAAGCTTTATTTTTTCTCCCTAAACTGACTGTAGATCAGGTCACTGTGCAAATAGGACTGGGTTTATGGTGCAGGCATAAACATGTTTATGTCCGTGTTTAACCTTTGATGACTGGCTTCATTTCCACTGAATAAATTCTTTCACACACAGAGTTGCTGATGCTGTGAGTGGCACAACCCCACACTCACATCACACAGCAGATGTGGCCTTTACCAGGGCAGAGTTACAGCACTGGAAATGCACATTCACTCGGTTTAGTCAAATACATAGTTAGTGGATCAATACTTTTGGAGTTCACTGGAAGCCTTATTCCCTTAGATTCGCCTAACACGAGAGCTCACTGGTTGGTCAGTGCTGTAGGCCTGGTCATCCCCATGTGCAGCTTCAGACTGGGTGGACTGCAGTCCATTATGTGGATGGGCTGTCTAGTATTTGTCAACTGGATTTACATACACAGCCATACAGACACAGGTGTTGCAGTACATATAACTGACCACTAGATGGAAGCATGATACAAGCTGATGTTGAAAATGACATGAATTCATAAACTAGGGGCTTGCTCCCAGAGCTAGTAGCCTATGATATTAGAGGGATCTAGGAAAGGTGTGTGTGTATGTACACATGAAGGAGTGTCATATGGTAAAATGAGTTACATTTAAGAGGTGTGTGACATAAGTGTGTTATAGTGAAGTGTGTTGAACAGTGAGGGGTGTTGTATAGTGGGCAGTGTTGTATAGTAAAAGGTGTTGTATAGTGAAGGGTGTTGAATATAGTGAGGGGTGTTAAACAGTGAGGGGTGTTAAACAGTGAGGGGTGTTAAACAGTGAAGGGTGTTGTATAGTGAGGGGTGTTAAACAGTAAAAGATGTTGTATAGTGAAGGGTGTTGAATATAGTGAGTGGTGTTAAACAGTGAGGGGTGTTGAACAGTAAAAGGTGTCGTATAGTAAAAGGTGTTGAGTTAGGGTGTTAAACAGTAAGTGTTAAGGAAGTGTGTTAGCACTAGAGTAAGGTGATGCTACTGCGGGTTACTGTAATGTGGTAACACTAATATGCAGTTATGATACTGCTGGTTTCATCAAACTCTTCCTGGCAGAATTGAATTGTTCCAGATCCACCAGGCCTTGTGTGTATGTGTGTCTATGTGTGTGTGTGTGTGTGTGTGGGCATGATGTGTGGGCTTCAGTCCCCAAGCACTCAAACACACCTGGCCACACTGGGCTTCAGTCCCCAAGCACTCAAACACACCCGACCACACTGGGCTTCAGTCCCCAAGCACTCAAGAAGGCCCCAGGACAGACATGATGACTCCTGTACCCCCATCAAACCTCTCTCTCCCACGTTACTCCACGTCCACCATGTTACCACCAGTGTGTCTGAAGGGTCCCAGCCCAGGGACACTTACTCAAGACACATCTATCTGTGTGTGTGTGTGTGTGTGTGTGTGTGGACGCATCTATCTCAGTGTGTGTGTGTGTAGACACATCTATCTGTGTGTGTGTTTATGTGTGTGTGTGTGTGTGTGTAGGCACATCTATCTCAGTGTGTGTGTGTGTGTGTGTGTGTGTGTGTGGGTGGGTGTGTAGACACATCTATCTGTGTGTGTGTGTGTGTGTGTGTGGACGCATCTATCTCAGTGTGTGTGTGTGTAGACACATCTATCTGTGTGTGTGTTTGTGTGTGTGTGTGTGTGTGTGTGTGTAGGCACATCTATCTCAGTGTGTGTGTGTGTGTGTGTGTGTGGGTGGGTGTGTAGACACATCTATCTGTGTGTGTGTGTGTGTGCGTGTAGGTACATCTATCTGTGTGTGTGTGTGTGTGTGTGTGTGTGGCGCATCTATCTCAGTGTGTGTGTGTGTGTGTGTGTAGACACATCTATCAGAGTGTGTGTGTGTGTGTGTGTGTGTGTGTGTGGACACATCTATTTGTGTGTGTGTGTTTGTGTGTGTGTGTGTGTGTAGGTACATCTATTTGTGTTTGTGTGTGTGTGTGTGTGTGGCTGTGTGTGTGTGTGTAGGTACATCTATCTGTGTGTGTGTGTGTGTGTGTGTGTGATTGTGTGGCGCATCTATCTCAGTGTGTGTGTGTGTGTGTGTAGACACATCTATCTCAGTGTGTGTGTGTGTGTGTGTGTGTAGACACATCTATCTCAGTGTGTGTGTGTGTGTGTGTGTGTGTGGACACATCTATTTGTGTTTGTGTGTGTGTGTATGTGGCTGTGTGTGGACACATCTATTTGTGTTTGTGTGTGTGTGTGTGTGGCTGTGTGTGTGTGTGTAGGTACATCTATCTGTGTGTGTGTGTGTGTGTGTGTGTGTGTGTGTGTGTGTGTGTGTGTGTGTGTGTGTGTGTGTTTATAGACACATCTATCTCTGTTTGTGTGTGTGTGTGTGTGTGTGTGTGTAGACACATCTATCTCTGTTTGTGTGTGTGTGTGTGTGTGTGTGTGTGTGTGTGTGTGTGTGTTTATAGACACATCTATCTCTGTATGTGTGTGTGTGTGTGTGTGTGTGTGTTTTGTTTGTGTTGTGTTTTTTAACTGTTATTTTTATTCTTATTTTTCTCTCTGTATTCCACTACAGCTAACACTGCCTTTTTACCTTTTATACTTTTTAATATTTTATACTATTTTATATACATAGTTAATTTCATTGGTATTGGCTCTGTTCTCCTTATGTCATTCTGTAACTACATGTCAATTTCAGGTCAGATTCTGAGGGCAGGTAAGGGCCCTTGTTGGTCCTTCTAGTGGTGAATAACATACAGTAGCTCTCTCACCATAGTCAGGTGAGCAGTCAGCTAATCCCTCCCTAACAAACAAACACACACACACACACACACACACACACACACATACACACACACACACACACAGACACTCCCCGCCCACACACACACTCACACACACACACACAGACACAGACACAGACACAGACACAGACACCCCCACCCCAGACCCCCCCACCCCCCCCCCCCCCCCCAACACACACACACACACACATACCACATACTTGCAGCACGGCACACAAAGTCTAGGTTCCAAGTAGACAAAAAGGGTTTCTATTCATAGTCTGCACACGTAACAACCACTGCAACCACTGGATGATAAAAATGATAAGTTGCATTGGAATAAAAGTGCCTTACAGGTTATGATTAATCCCAACAAGAGGCCAAAACAGAGCAAAGTGCCACAACACAGTGATGTCACACCGGCAGCATGTGTTGTGTTGTGTTGATTACTAAAATGAAGTTATAAAAACACACTTGACACACACACTGGCACCGGAGTTTTCCATATGAGTAACTTTAGTACATGGAAAGAGATAATTACCTGCATGTGTAATATGAGTGAAATATATGTGGAGAATATTACTGCTGTTACATATAAAAACAGAATATTTCTGGTATGTGTGACATTATAGCTGTTTCTTATACTTGTATGAGGACCGGACCACAAGTGTTAGAGTAAAAGAGTGAATCTCAAACTGTCATTCCACTGAAGTACCAGCAGGTGTCAGTGTTGCGCTACCCCTCTCTGTCTGAGGGCAGCAGGTTGGTTGTAGTAGATGGTGGCAGAGGAGCTGCAGTGTAGTATGGACACACATAAACCCCCCCCATCATGCTGACTGCACTCTACAGGCTCCTGCTCCTGCACCTTCTCCCAGACCCTCAACCAGTCCAGCTGTTTGGCACATCGACCAGAGCCAGCACCACCATCATCATCATCATCATCATCATCATCATCACCATCATCATCACCATCATCATCATCAGCACCACCATCATCATCATTATCATCATGCTCCAGCACTTGACTGTTCTACAGAATGTGATGAGATTTAGAAGCTGGAGTGAAACTACAATTAGTGAAAATGAAAAGTAATCTAACCAGTAATCAGTATGGTCTGTCTGAGGAGTGTAGTTATAATACTGAACCCATAAGGCCCCTCTATTAGGAGAGTTACCACATAGTGAACCCATAAGGCCCCTCTATTAGGAGAGTTACCACATACTCTGGGTTAACTTAGCTGGGGTAGTCACTAAACCATCTGCTTGGGATACACCAATCAGTAATCAGTATGGTCTGTCTGAGGAGTGTAATTATTATTATTGACTAATTTATTATATGTATTATTTATTAATTATGTATCATATTAATTATTTACAAATTATTTATTATAGTCAAAAGGGAAAGTAGTCCAACCGGTAATCAGTATATTCTATCTATGACCTTTGAAAAATCAGTATATTCTATCTATGACCTTTGAAAGAAAGGTTAGTATTTATGTAAGGGAGTGTTTCAATTAAAAAAAAAACACATATTGTTGACAATATTTCAATCAAATGTAGTTTATTTAGTTTCATCCAACACCCTGACAAACAGCTGAGGTGCCTGACAGTGAAGTGTGGCAGTGGATTACAGCAGAAACATGAGCAAAACCTCTCATCAATCAACTGAAACTAGAACTCAAAACTACATCAACAACATTACACAAAAATAAAGACAAATGTCTCATTAGAAATTAAAGAGAAATATAATTTCATTACAAATGAAAGACAGATGCCTCATTAGAAATGAAAGACAAATGTGTCATTAGAAATTAAAGACAAATATAATTTCATTAGAAGTTCTCTATTTGTCCTCTGAGCCTCACTAATGTCTGACCCTGGATCAGTGGCCCTGGCCATTATGGCACCATGGGCAATGATAAAGGTGTAAAACATGTTACAGCTTGAAAACATTAGTACCAGTTTTCCATCACCACATAATAACAGACCTGTCTGTGATTAGTTTAACACATAAGATGCAGAGAAGCTCTGTGGGTTTAATGTGTCTGTAAATCAGCCCTAGTGCAGACACTATCAGCTCTAACTGTGCTGTTCTACTCTTACTGAGGCCTTCACCGGTAGGACACGCAGAGGAGAGACCTTACAGAAATAATAGAAGTATGGAAACACTCTCTCAGTGAAGGTGTGTGTGAGAGTGTGTAGGTGTGTGTTACTCAGCAGCGGGGGGGCAGGGCAGCATAGCTATGGGGCAGGAGTGACAACACTCACACATATAGACAGGCATTCAGATAACTATTCACTAACACACACACATGCGGACACACACACACACACACACGCACGCACACACACACACACACACACACACACATATAGACAGGCATTCAGATAACTATTCACTAACACACACACATGCGGACACACACACACACACACACGCACGCACACACACACACACACACACACACACACACATATAGACAGGCATTCAGATAACTCCTTCCTAACACACATACACACACACACACACACACATATAGACAGTAGAGCTGGGCGGTATACCGTTAGCACCGGTATACCGGTCATTTTTAATTATATGATAACAAATTTTAATTTACCGCCATGACGGTATGTGCGTTTATGTAGGGAACACGGCGTGGCAGAACATCGCATAGCGGTAGCTTGCGCGGGGGACATTTTCACAGTGTTGCACCAAACAAGCTGTAGAGTGGAGCCGAGGTGGCGGCAGAGAGTAGGGGGTAGGAAATAATTTAAAGAAAGTTCTGCGGTGGACGAAGACAAGTCGAGGCATGGACGAACAAAATGATACGGACGCAGAATTAATTCCGAAAAAGGGAGCGCGACACTTTGCAGTAGTAATTCATCTCTAAATGATAGTAATTGGGGTTAATGCGCAAACTTCCACGGAAAAAAACCCCGTCAAATACCGGTATACCGTGATCATTTTTAAAAATACCGCGATAACAATTTTTGGCGCCCAGCTCTAATAGACAGGCATTCAGATAACTCCTCTCTAACACACATACACACACACACACACACACACACACACACACACACACACAGACAGGCATTCAGATAACTCCTCCCTAACACACATACACACACACACACACACACACGCACACACACTCACACACATATAGACAGGCATTCAGATAACTCCTCCCTAACACACACACACACACACACACACACACACACACACACACATCAACAGACAGACAGACAGCCACATACAAATACACTAACACACACACACACACACACACACAGATCAGCAGTCTTATTTCTGATGTTCTAGTGTTACTGCAGCGTTCACTGGTAAGATCCTCAAGGGAGGCACAGTGCAAAAGTACGGAAACACTCTCTCAGTGAAAGTGTGTGTGAGAGTGTGTAGGTGTGTGTTATTATCAGGGTCAGAGAATGACAGCTTTCGTCTGTCCCAGTCCAGCTGCACTCTGATCCTCTGGAGTTTCTGCTTCACTGTGAGGCGAGTAAAGGACTGGGGTGGAGCATGGGCTCCATATTTAGCATTCTGATAATACACATACCACTGTCCACTCATGGAGGCGTAGTCTCCCTTCCTCTGGAGAGACTCTGTCATCACACCCACTTCCCAGTTATTATTCTCCCCAACCTCCACATCCCAGTAGTGTGTCCCTGAGTTAAAGCCCTCAGAGCCCAGGACAGTAGCATACTTATCAAACCTCTCTGGGTTATCAGGAAGCTGCTGCCTCTCATCACCACGTCTCACACTGGTCAGATCCTCAGACAGGATGAGTTGTGGGTGTGCAGTGTTGGGATCCAGAGTGACAGGAGCTGCAGAGAGGAAGAACACACACATGAGCTGAACACTGAGTGGTGTGTGATAACAAGCCTAATGACACGTATCGATGGCAACACTTGTGTCCTGTAGTTATTACTGTAAGTGACATGAAAGGAACTACCTGTGTGTGTGTGTGTGTGCCTATGTTTGTGTATATCTGTGTGTGTGGAATGAAATAAAGTACATAAAATGTGTGTATTTGTGATATGTCTGTGTATGTGTGATTGTGTGTGTGGTGGGATGTGTGTGTGCATGTGTGTGTGAGTGCGCACGTATGTGTGTGTAAGTGTGAGTTTGTGTGTGTGTCTGTGGGCTGGGTTGTATGTGTATGCACGTGTGTGTGTGTGCGTATGCGCAGGCAGTGTATGTGTATGTGCATGTACTGTACATGTGTGTGTATGTGTGCATGTGTGTGTGTGTGTGTGTGCGTGTGTGTATCTGTGTGTGTGTATCTGTGTGTCTGTGTCGCTGTATGTGTGTATGTGTTTGTGTGTGTTATGTGTGTGCGTGTGTAGGAATAAAATTTATATTCTTTACTAAATGTGTATGATCATGAAGAGTTTAATGGAATAAGTCGTGCTTTAAATGTGTATGATCATGAAGAGTTTAATGGAATAAGTCGTGCTTTGTGTAACTTGTGTGTGTTCAAACTGCATAGTTGTACCATGTCTTATCTGCGTGCCTTTCATGTTTAGAACATTCTGTGGCCTTGTTGACTTGAGAGTTGCGTGGACATCTGTGCTGTGTCTTGAGGTGTCGCCTGGCTCTATTAGAGATAAGCGCGTCTCCGGAGGTGAAGGAGCCTGACCCAAAGGGCGCCTCTATATAATGCCATATATCTCTCTGACCCTGGGTTAATCTGGGTCAGGTCACCCTCAAGTGATGCTTTGATGTTTACAGGAATTTATGGTGCTTTGTGATGTTGGGCGTGAAGCTGGGTGAACACCTCAATTGATGAATATGCCACGTGTAATGGTGCTGTATGGGGTTCTGAGGGTATAAGAATGGTTGCATTCTGTATGTTAGTTAGACTACGCCTGTTTGCTACACGACGTGAGTCTCCGGTGACGATAATAAAGCTCTCTGAGACTTCTTGATTGCCAGCCGACTCTGCCTGAGTTTCTGTGATATCCAAACTATGAACCACACGTGTGAGTGCGTACATGTGTATGTTTGTATGTTTGTATGTGTGAGTTTGTGTGTAAGTGTCTATGGAGTGGGGTGTATGTGCGTGTTTGTGTGTCCTTGTGTATGGCTGTATTTGTGCATCCAGGAGAAAAGGATGATTAAACATCAACTCCACCGCTGTCTTTCTGGCAAACTTCTCCCCGCGCCAAACGCCACACACTGCCATGCTCCCCCTCCACCGAGCACAGGTGCCCTTCATGAGGAGATGTGAAGCCTAGCCCCACCCCCACCCACTGAGGGACGGCGTATGTCTGTGTGCATGTGTGTGAATAGCCGCGTTCGACTTACAAACCTGTCTGTTTGCATTTGTCTGCGTTTGTCTACATACGTCAGCAAGAACTCCGCCTCGCAGCATGGGCGGGCTTCGGTCAAGTCGGACAGAAGTCTTGAGTTTACACCACCTAATCTTCGTAATAGATGACGGAGAGGTCATGTGTTGTGTGTGGGGGACAAGGAGGGGGCAGGCGGTTGTAGTAGGGTGCATTGAGACTTCAAGTCAAGTCGAGTCGTTTTTTAATAGCACATTTAAACAAAATAACAGAGATGTCCCAAAGTGCTGCACAACACAAGGATGAAAAATAACACGGCAAAACCACAACCCAAAGATCATTAATAGGTATAGCCTACTGACACAAAGCAATAAAATAAAAACGAGATTAACAAATACATAAATAAATAAAAGATTGAGCTTGACAGCATCAGATACACGCCCCTCAGAACAAGCTAAAAAGAGAGAGAAAATATATGTCTTCAAACTGGACTAAAATAACGTACATATAAGATGAGAAGTTAGGTGACAGAGCGCTACACAACACACGTGTCCAGATGTCAATGAACTTTAAACCAACCAGGGCAAAGTTGCGTCACCACGGAGGCGTTAGTTAGACGATTGTAGCCGCGTGAAAGCAATCCTTTTAAGCATTAATCATATGATACTTAAATACCCTCCCTTCATTCTAGGCTCTGTCTCACTTTGTGTGTGTGTGTGTGTGTGTGTGTGTGTGTGTGTGTGTGTGTGTGTGTGTGTGTGTGTGTGTGTATGTGTGTGTCAATTAGCTGTGCAGTTGTGACGGTAAACTCACTGTATTGGACAATCTCCTGCATCTTCTCCCAGACTCTGAACTTCAGGTTGCCCAGGTGCTTTGCCACATTGATCAGAGCTCCTGGAAGCCTCTCTGGATCCTGCAGTGTGCACTGGGCTCTGGAATAACATTCAGGAGTCAGTGCTGCTGTGGGTTTGGGTTCAGAACCACAGAGAAGAGAAGAGAGAGACAGGAGGCACATCACTCACCTTTCCACTGTGCTCTTGTAGTTCTGGGGAAAAATGGATAAATATGTTAAAACCATCTTGTTGTGATAATGTTGTTTATTTTACATGTCATTTATTTATAGCCACCTTTCATTTTCAACAACCCACACACAGACAAGTGCACATACACACACACACACGCATACATACATACATACACACACACACAAACACACACACAAACGCTGAATGATGGTAAAGCTCACACCAAACACAATAACTGATGAACTAATGTGTTAGCACACTGTGAACATGTTTTTGCCAATGTAACTGCTTGAAGGTTTAGCAGTAAACATTATAAGATTTTAATATTTAATGCATCTCATTGTGTAAAGAGGAAATGTATCCTACCTGCAGGAATGTGACATCATCAGCTTTCATCTCCTCTTCTATGGCTCTGATTGTGTCTGAAAGGGATGAGATCTCTCTGCTCATCTTCTTAATCTTCTCCTTCAACATCTGACTCTTCTGCTCCTCTTCCTCCCTCAGTGCAGCTATCCTGGCTGCCTCTTCATCTCGTAGAAACTGGTGAAGCTTCTCAAACTCCTCCTTGATCTGCCTCTCTGTGTGCTGTACCTGAGTCTACAAACACACAGCAAGAACACTTAATAATGAACTATTAGTCTGTTACATTTGAAATAATTCCTCCAATGATTGGCTTTGACAGTATGACATAAAATACTTCTTTCTTAATGTAATGATCCATGTCTCACTTTAATATGAGCTGCAGTTTCGTCCCAGAGGAGTTTAACGTCTCCAAAGGTCTTCAGTTTCTCCTGTAAGGGCTGCAGTGTGACCTTGAGCTCCTCCTGAAAAACATTGAAGTATATCAGTATTCAAGACATTTATAGTCACTGTGCAGTTGCCTGTACAATTAATCTGAAAAATCAAGGCCACAAAGATGCAAGATGAAAGCATGAACGTGTCAAAGTGTCATGTATAAAAAGAGCAAGGAAGAAGGGACAACATCAACACTACTTTAGACCACGCTGTGAAAATAATACTTAAAGGAACAACATGCCAATTTTCATTTTACACTGACGTATTCCTTTAAATCATTTAACAGTTATATTAGCAGACAGGTTATGAGACCTGACCTGCATCACTACTAGATTCTCACCTTACGTTCATCTGCTGCTTCATCTATAGGACTGAAGTCGTGATTTTTATGTTTCTTGGAGTCTCGACACACCAGGCACACAGGCTGTTTATCCTCCAGACAGAAGAGCTTGACTTTCTCTCTGTGCAGACTGCAGAGCACCTCAGACCCTGCTGAAGCTCTCTGACTTCTCTCCTGTAAGAAGGTCTCACAGAGATTCCTTAATGCCATGTTTGGTTGATACATTTCTTTAGAGCATTTCCTCCTGCAGATTGGACATTCTCTGGATCCTTTGCTCTCCCAGAACTGTTGCAGACAGGCCTTACACACACTGTGGGAGCAGGTCATTATGACAGGATCCTTGTAGATGTCACAGCACACAGCACAGGTAAGATCCTCTTCTAGCTTCGAAGCCATTGTCTCCTTCAAAAAATAAAACAACAGAAAACACTTAGCTGTGACATATAACACACCTAATGACCCAAGACAATTTCAACTATATGAAACACCAGCACTCAAATACCTCTTACACCTGACTTACTTTTACTTTCATCTAGGTGGAGGACGTACGCACTATCTTTAACTCTCTTAGCTTTAACATAAAAACAAGATTCATAATAGAACAAGATTCCCCTAGATGCCACATATATCACTCTTAATGGACAAACTCCTCTATTTTAAACGGGAGTACTCACATACCTCGTACAGCTGACATACTTTTACTTTCAACTAGATGGACGTATGAACTATCTCTGTGTTTTACCTCTCTCAGCTCCAACATAAAAAAACTCTCAATAGAACAAAATTCCCCTTAGCGTCAACATGTCGTTATAAACAGAAGACAATTTACTCATTTTAAATCGATTTTCAAGTACATATGAAACACAAGAGTACGATATCTCTTACAACTGATTTACTTTCACTTTTAACTGGGTGGAAGATCTATGTGTTTTAACTCTAAATCTGCAAGCATTTAAACATCCCTTTTTGCTTTTGCAATCAGTTAAACTCAATAAAAAATATTTCATATTCGACCGAAACTGTCACATACCTGAGTAGTTGTTCAGGTGTTACGGGAAAAAGAGAGTTCGTCTGTCTCTCGTCTCTCAGCCTTCACTTCCTCATTCAAAAAAAGAGCAAAAGGGAGGGATTCAGAGAAGCGAAGCTGATTCGTCAGTTTAACAAACCGCACAGATAAATTGCTCTGAATTAATTTTTTCTCTCTAAACTGACTGTAGATCAGGACAAGGTGCAAAGGAGACAGGGTTTATGGTGCAGGCATAAACATGTTCATGTCCGTGTTAAACCTTTGATGACTGGCTTCATTCCCTTTGAATAAATTCTTTCACACACAGAGCTGCTGATGCTGTGAGTGGCACAACCCCACACTCACATCACACAACAGATGTGGCCTTTACCAGGGCAGAGTTACAGCACTGGAAATGCACATTCACTCTGTTTAGTCAAATACATAGTTAGTGGATCAATACTTTTGGAGTTTACTGGAAGCCTTATTCCGTTAGATTTGCCTAACATGAGAGCTCAGTGGTTGGTCAGTGCTGTAGGCCTGGTCATCCCCATGTGCAGCTTCAGACTGGGTGGACTGCAGTCCATTATGTGGATGGGCTGTCTAGTATTTGTCAACTGGATTTACATGCACAGTCATTGACACAGGTGTTTTGCAGTACATATAACTGACCACTAGATGGAAGCATAGTACAAGCTGAAAATGACATGAATTCATAAACTAGGGGCTTGCTCCCAGAGCTAGTAGCCTATGATATTAGAGGGATCTAAGAAAAGGTGTGTGTGTATGTACACATGAAGGAGTGTCATATGGTAAAATGAGTTACATGTAAGAGGTGTGTGACATAAGTGTCTGCACATAAAGATGTGTGCAGTGTGAACATTGTACATTTACTGTAATGTGTTAACACTTATCTACATTGATGCTACTGCTGGTTACTGCAATGTGTTAACACTAATATACAGTGATGACACTGCTGCTTACTGTAATGTGTTAACACTAATATACAGTGATGATACTGCTGGTTACTGTAATGTGTTAACACTAATATACAGTGATGACACTACTGGTTACTGTAATGTGTTAACACTAATATACAGTGATGACACTATTGGTTTCATCAAACTCTTCCTGGGAGAATTGTCCCAGCTCCACCAGGCCTTGTGTGTATGTGTCTATGTGTGTATGTGGGGGGGGGGCTTCAGTCCCCAAGTGGGCTTCAGTCCCCAAGCACTCAAAAAGGCCCCAGTACAGACATGATGACTCCTGTACCCCCATCAAACCTCTCTCTCCCACGTTACTCCATGTCCACTATGTTACCACCAGTGTGTCTGAAGGGTCCCAGCCCAGGGACACTTACTCAAGACACATCTATCTGTGTGTGTGTGTGTGTGTGTGTGTGTGTGTGTGTATGTGTGTGTGTGTGCAGACATGATGACTCCTGTACCCCTATCAAACCTCTCTCTCCCACGTTACTCCACGTCCACCATGTTACGACTGCTTGCCTCAGGGCAAAGACACAGTGCCATCGCTCCGCACACACACATTACATACAGGTGCGTAGGACCAAGAGCTTGGGGAGGCACCACTATAAAAACAGGCTCGTGAAAAAATCATCACAATAGGGTAGGTACTAGTAACGCTATATATATATATAATATGTGTAAAGCATGTTAATATTCATAAGCAACACAAAAGGAACATAGGCCAATTTGCTCCAGAAAAATGTGAATCTCCTTTGCGGCCCTCTCTCCACTCTCCTCCTGGTGCCCCCCTCCCCCACCTCCCAGTGGTCTGTCCGATTATGGCTCAGTCTCAGTTTAAGTTTGGCGGACACCTGTTTGGACATGCCCTCGAAAAGACATCAAGAGTCGGAAGCGGAAAAAAGAAGAGAAAGCAAGATGAAGTTCACATCGCTTGCAGATAAGACAGTGTTTTAAATAAATAATAAAAAAGTTTCACTTTGTAGCCCTTGCCTGGCAATAAACTTACCATCAACAAACTTTGTAACGTTAGCTCCTAGGCTACTAGCCATTTTCAGACTGTGTTAACAAGTACACATGTTTAAAGTTGTAAGTGATGGCTGACTAGTTTAGGTGGTGGATATGGATATGGATATGGATTATTAAAAGCAATTCATCATGGTCATATGGCATGTTGTGCTTTGTTGAGTGGTTCTTTACAGTTGTGAACTTTCTCTTGTACTGTGACATGAAACACAAATGTAATGTATTTCCATATATCTGCATAGCCTAAAAAAGAACAATATGAGTGTGTGTGTGTGTGTGTGAGAGAGAGAGAGAGAGAGAGAGAGAGAGAGATTGCGAGAGATAGATAAATTGAGAGAGAGAGATTGCGAGAGAGAGAGAAAGAGAGAGAGAGAGAAAGAAACAGAGAGAGAGTCTTGCTAGTCACATACACAGACTAACTGACTTACTGACACAGACATAAGCAGCCCATGTACCTGCGCCGACGGACTTGGGAGGAGTTAAAACAACAGCCAGCAATTCGTACACGCATGTGAATGCCTCCTTCAATGGGAGTTGTTTTGGCCTAATTTACTAGGATAACGAGATGCAGCCATGTAGCTGAATGTTCGCAGACATGCAATAATTAGACCAACTAACATTCCATTCATCAACCGTCTCTGCTGTCATGTGGTACAGTGACGTTCAGACGAGATTGTCCAAAAGCGTCACTGTTCATGCAGTCAAGTCCAGAATGCATTGCTTTAGGCCAGCCACTAGCCAGCCAGTCGATTTCAAACAAGCCTAAAGTCACTAGCCAGCCAGTCGATTTCAAACAAGCCTAAAGTCACTAGCCAGCGAGTCGATTTCAAATAAGCCTGAAGTCACTAGCCGCTGCTTAATTTGTGACGTCACTTTTAGCATCGCCCCAGATAAAAGTTTCTTACAAGGCAATCACATGACAGAGGCCATAATGAAGCCCATATGCACTGTTTTCTCTGGTGTACGACATCGCCAAAATCAAGAGGGCGCTTCAGATGTAAAGTTATTTGATTTCAAAGTGACGCTAAAATAAATGAGTCAATTGAATGCTGCTGGGCCCTCCCCAACCCAGCCCTTTCCCCATAGTTGCCTCAGCTACCTAAATAACTGTTAGTCGCTCTGGATAAGAGCGTAAGCTAAGTCACTCTGGATAAGAGTGTCAGTTAAGTGTAATGTAATCAGTAGCAGTTCTACAGTGTTTTACTCCCCCGGTGAGACCCCCTCTGAGCACCTAAACGGACAGGGCGCCATTTTGTAGGCGCCCCCTACGAAATAGCGCCCCATGCGGCTGCCCTGTTCGGCCGTGCCTAAAACTGCTACTGAACGTATGTAATGTCATAATGAAAATGGTTCTCGCAGCAGTTGGCTTTGTCTTGCACTTAGGTGCACCAAGGAAAAGACAGGGAAACAGCAGCTGCATAGGCCCAGTGCTGTACATGGGAAGCTCCTGTGCTTCATGTGTTCGCTCATTGGTGGGCTTGCTTGTCAGCTTGCTTTGTCTCCATCTGTCTCTAGACGAGTTGTTGAGTTCCCTCGGTTCTCTCCCGCCCCGCAATGCGCCGTCTACAGGGAAGAGTGGAGAACCAGAAGCCACGTTTTCGACACCGTCAACGCCTACACCAGGTGAATATTATACCTGCCTACTTAATGCAGAGTCGGACGTGGCCCAGTGCATTGTGGGCCTTGCTCAGGTCGCTAGCCCAGGGTGCGACAGTATTAACATTGCCAGGCTACAAACCTCATACATAGCACACACCGGCCTCAAAGCAGTCACAGATGGAATGCCGATTCTGACTAGCCTAAGCCCACCTATACTGTCTGTGTGTGTGTGTGTGTGTGTGTGTGTGTATTAGCCTAGGCCCGCCCATACTGCCTGTGACGCTACATTGAATTTAAGTTAGTCTGGCCAACCTGCCTATTCTCAGTTCTACCTGGTCCGGGAAAATTCACAACCAATGAAAAATGAGTGCTACACATATGTCATTAAAATCAGTGGTGTGATTGGCTGACGCTCTAACCAGAAGTACACAGAGGCATTTAAAAGACACCCGTTGATCCCGCCTCTAAGAACTTCCTCTCTGTGGGATCTTTGCCAGACCAAGCCCCGCCTACCAGCTCAGTGCATTAGTCAAGTCAAGTCAAGTCAGCTTTATTGTCAGTTCTTCACATGTGCTAGACATACAAGGAATCAAAATTACATTTCTTACTGTGTAGACAAGACAGGACAGACATTAAGGAAAAACATGAAACCTTAAACATAGATGGCCAGGCTGGATTCTGAAAACAGTTTGCCTGAAAATGCACTCTGCCCATCAGAGGGTCACAAGCACAAGGCGTGCAGCATGGAGTGTGGTGAGCTGTTGGTGTGCATGAGGGAGGTGCAGCAGGTTAGCATGGGGAGGGAGGTGCAGCAGGTTAGCATGGAGAGGGAGGCCCATATGAGGAGGTGCAGCAGGTTAGCATGGAGAGGGAGGCCCACATGAGGAGGTGAAGCAGGTTAGCATGGAGAGGGAGGCCCACATGAGGGAGGTGCAGCAGGTTAGCATGGAGAGGGAGGCCCACATAAGGCGCCAGGAGCTCCACCAGGAGGCGCTGCTGAGGCGCGAGGAGGTGCAGCACAGCCGAGAGCTCCGCAGGGAGGAGAAGGAGCTGAAACAGGGAGGAGATGCAGGAAGGAGGAGATGGAGCTGAAACAGAGAGGAGATGCAAGAAGGAGGAGATGGAGCTGAAACAGGGAGGAGAAGGAGGTCAAACAGGAGAAGGCGGTCAAACACAGGGAGGAGATGGAGGTCAAACACAGGGAGGAGATGGAGCTCCACAGTGAAGGAGGTGCAGGAAGGAGGAGAAGGAGGTCAAACAGGGAGGAGATGGAGCTGAAACACAGATGTTCGGCGGCGCCTTCAGGAGTCTCGTGTCGGCCGTCGCGTCGAGGACATAGTTTGGTGGACATGGGCGACATGCCTTCTGTTTGTATTCACTGGGAGTTCATGCAAGCGGCTGGAAATGCACCCCTTTGACCCACCGAACCGGCTCCTCTGTGGAAATAACTGCAGATTTGTTTAGTGCTCTTTAAAACAGCTTCTTTTGTATTCTGCGATGCAGTTTCCATGAAAACTATTCATATATATTATATGAATAGTTAAATAGTTTATTAAACTATTTATTAAACTGTAACTACTCTGTATTTTCTGTAGTGTAATTGTTTTTAAAATACTCAGTTTTTCCAACAGTGGGATGTTTTGTAAATAGTTAAATATCTTTTTTTCTGCAATAAGCAGTTTTGTAAACAGTTGAACACTTTTTGTGTTTGCTGTAATAGGTCTTTGTAGTTAAATACGAAAACAACATACAGTTTTTTATGTCCCATGTTGAGTACTTGAGTACTGAGTAGGAAAGTCGAGAGCGCGTTGCGGCCAGCATGGAGCCATGTGTGTTCCTGGCCTGCATGACACCATTGCTGTGTTAGAGGAAGCAGGTTTAGTCAGTCTCTGACAGAGGTACGTTAACTCAGAGTAAGTGGTAAATCTACTAGTAGAGGAGTCCTTTGACTTAGTTTTGCTACAAGAGTGAACCCGTAAGACCCCTCTATTAGGAGAGTTACCACATAGTGAACCCATAAGGCCCCTCTATTAGGAGAGTTACCACATACTCTGGGTTAACTTAGCTGGGGTAGTCACTAAACCATCTGCTACAAGAGTGAACCCATAAGGCCCCTCTATTAGGAGAGTTACCACAGAGTGAACCCATAAGGCCCCTCTATTAGGAGAGTTACCACATACTCTGGGTTAACTTAGCTGGGGTAGTCACTAAACCATCTGCTTGGAATACACCAATCAGTATGGTCTGTCTGAGGAGTGTAATTATTATTATTGACTAATTATTTATTATATTTATTATGTATGTATTATTTCTTATAATAATTATTTAAAAAATATTTATTATAGTCAAAAGGAAAAGTAGTCCAATCGGTAATCCGTATATTCTATCTATGACCTCTGAAAAAAAGGTTAGTATTTATGTAAGGGAATGTTTCAATTTTAAAAAAATAACACATATTGTTGACAATATTTCAATCAAATGTAATTTATTTAGTTTCATCCAACACCCTGACAAACAGCTGAGGTGCATGACAGTGAAGTGTGGCAGTGGATTACAGCAGAGACATGGGCAAAACCTCTCATCAATCAACTGAAACTAGAACTCAAAACTACATCATGATATGGACAAGAACATTACACACAGAAATTAAAGACAAATATAATTTCATTAGAAATGAAATACAAATGTGTCATTAGAAATCAAAGACAAATATAATTTCATTAGAAATAAAAGACAAATGTCTCATTAGAAATGAAAGACAAATATAATGTCATTAGAAATGAAAGACAAATGTGTCATTACAAATTAAAGACAAATATAATTTCATTAGAAAGGTTACATATCGTCTGTATATACCTACTTGCTAAAAGCATTTTTGCGAGACATTTTTTTTTCAATAAAGGACAAAACAAAAATGAGGTGATGTATTGCTTTACAAGATGAGAATCAAATGAAATTTGACACCCAGAGAAAGCCAACAAGCTGAGCTGACGTGCCTGACAGTGAGGTGTGGCAGTAGATTACAGCAGAAACATGAGCAAAACATCTCATCAATCTACATTACATTACATTACATTACATTGCATTTGGCAGACGCTTTTATCCAAAGCGACTTACAATCAAGGGGGACATAAGCAATAGAGGAGGACACAGAGTAGAGACACAATAGAGATATGTACTTCTGCATAGGGATAGAGAGAGAGAGAGTTTAGATTAGTACATTTACATTACATTACATTACATTGCATTTGGCAGACGCTTTTATCCAAAGTGACTTACAAAAAGGAGGACATAAGCTGACAGAGGTGTAAAGGAACACAGAGTAAGCAGACAACCTTCATACATACAGGGAGGTGCATGTGCCTGAGTAAGTTTCCCGGGGCAGGGACACTACAGACATACATACTCCCACATGGGGACAGAGTAAGAGAGTTGGTTCAGTGATTGTTAGTTTTCATTTAGCTATGGGGCAGGAGTGACAACACCCACACATATAGACATTCAGATAACTATTCACTAACACCACACACACACACACGCACACACACACACACACATACACACACACATATAGACATTCAGATAACTCCTTCCTAACACACATACACACACACACACACACACACACACACACACACACACACACACCCACAGACACACACACATACCAACTGACAGACACACACACAGACGTGTGCGCACACAAACACAACCACACACACAACAGGCAGACAGACACACACACACACATCAACAGACAGACACACACACACACACACACACACACACACACACACACATATAGACAAGCATTCAGATAACTCCTCCCTAACACACACACACACACACACCACACACACACACACATATAGACAAGCATTCAGATAACTCCTCCCTAACACACACACACACACACACACACACACACACACATACCAACTGACAGACACACACACAGACGTGTGCGCACACAAACACAACCACACACACACAACAGGCAGACAGACAGACACACACACATCAAGAGACAGACACACACACACACACACACACACACACACACACACACATCAACAGGCAGACAGACGGATAGACACACATACACACACACACACACATCAACAGACAGACAGACACACACACACACACACATCAACAGACAGGCAGACAGACACACACACACACACAGCCACACACACATTGACAGACAGCCAGACAGACAGTCACACGTGCACATCAACAGACACACATACACACACACACACACACACCACACACACACACACACACACACATTAACAGACAGACACACACACACACACACACACATTAACAGACAGACACACACTCACACACACAGATCAGCAGTCTTATTTCTGATGTTCTAGTGTTATTGCAGCTGGTAAGATCTTCAAGGGAGGCACAGTGCTAAAGAATGGAAACACTCTCTCAGTGAAAGTGTGTGTGAAAGTGTGTAGTTGTGTGTTACTATCAGGGTCAGAGAATGACAGCTTTCCTCTGTCCCAGTCCAGCTGCACTCTGATCCTCTGGAGTTTCTGCTTCACTGTGAGGAGAGTGGAGCGCTGTGGTGGGGCACGTGCTCCATATTTATCATTCTTATAAAACACATCCCACCACCCACTCATGGAGCTGTAGTCTCCCTT
>CM059269.1:3455033-3457533 GCA_030347295.1 Setipinna tenuifilis
CCCCCTTTCCTCTCCTCTCTCTTCCCCCTCTTTCTCTCCCTTCTTTCCCCTCTTTCTCTCCCTTCCGTCCTCATTTCTTCCCTCTCTTCTTCCCCCTCATTTCTCTCCCTCTCTCTTCCCCCTCTTTCTCTCTCTTCTTTCCCTTCTCCTGCTATCATTCTCTGCCACTTTCTTCACCCTCCTCATCCCTCTTTCTCCTTAATCTATCTTTCCCTCCCCCCTCCTCCTCTTTTTTTGTGATCTATCTTCTCTCTCTCCCCCGCCTCTTTCTCTGACTCGCTCTATCTTTTTTTCTCTCTCTCTCCCTCCCACTCTCTCTGTCTGTCTCCAAACTCCTTCTCTTTCCGTGACTGTCTCTTTTTCTCCTCCCTCCCTCTCCTCTCTTTCTCTCTGCCCCCTCCTCTCTTTCTCTGGCTGTCTCTATCTCCCCCCCTCCTCTCTTTCTCTGGCTGTCTCTATCTCCCCCCCTCCTCTCTTTCTCTGACTCCCTCTCTTCTTCCCCCCTCCTCTCTTTCTCTCGCTCCCTCTCTTCCCCCCCCTCCTCTCTTTCTCTCGCTCTCTTCCCCCCCTCTTCTCTTTCTTTCACCCCCCCTCCTCTCTTTCTCTCCCTCTCTCCCCCCTCCTCTCTTTCTCTCGCTCCCTCTCTTCCCCCCCCTTCTCTTTCTCTCACCCCCCCCCTCTCTTTCTCTCACTCTCTACACCCCCTCCTCTCTTTCTCTCGCTCCCTCTCTTCTTCCCCCCTCCTCTGTTTCTCTGGCTGTCTCTAGCCCCCCCCCCCCCCCCCTTTTCTGTCTGTCTCTGTAATTACAGACTCAAGACGTGGCATCTGTTTTGGCTTTGGTTCACAAACACAGTTTGTGTGTGTGTGTGTGTGTGTGTGTGTGTGTGCGTGTGTGTGTGTGTATGTGTGTGTTTGTGTGTGTGTGTGTTTGTGTGTGTGTTTTATTGATTCTGAGAGAGAGAAAGAGAGAGAAAGAGAGTGTGTGTGTATGAGTTTGTGTTGATTGATTTTGGGAGGGAGACAGAGAGAGAGAGAGAATGTGTGTGTGTGTGTGTGTGTGTGTGTGTGTGTGTGTGTGTGTGTGTGTGTGTTTAAATGTGTGTGTGACGCAAAGAGGCAGGGGTTAAAGAGTGAAAGATAGTGAGTGTGTGCCTAGTTCAGGGGCCTACACATCATGACATTGCATTACAGTACATTAGACTGACACTCTTATCCACAGCCACTTCTAGCCAATCAGGCCCAGGGACCGCCCCCCCCCCCACCCCCCCAGCCAACCAGAGCGCTGGTTATTCATCACCCCTCCTTCCGAGCCAACCAGAGCGCTGGTTATTTACCACCTCTCCCTCCCAGCCAACCAGAGCGCTGGTTATTGACCACCCCTCCCTCCCAGCCAACCAGAGCGCTGGTTATTTACCACCTCTCCCTCCCAGCCAACCAGAGCGCTGGTTATTCACCACCCCTCCCTCCCAGCCAACCAGAGCGCTGGTTATTCACCACCCCTCCTTCCGAGCCAACCAGAGTGCTGGTTATTCACCACCCCTCCCTCCCAGCCAACCAGAGCTGTTACACTGGTTACACCTGGACACCTGGTGAGTGAGTGAGTGAGTGAGTGAGTGACTGAAAGAATGAATGAGTCCAGGGCCCACACACACACACACACACACACACACACACAAATACTTATACTTCTTGCAGTATGTCAGATGTCTGACAGTTTAGACTGTGCAACCCAGTGAGTTTGACCTCTATGAATTGTGTGGCTTGTTAACTGCTGTGTGTGTGTGTGTGTGTGTGTGTGTGTGTGTGGCAGGCGGTCTGTACTGTGTACAGGCCTGGGCCTGCTCCTTCAGACAGGCATGCGTCAGATACACTCTTCTATCACAACAGCAACGCTATTTAGCAGCACACAAAGGCATCCAGCCAATCAGAACAAGAACCTTTCTTTCAACTGTGGATGCTAGCCAATGATGCGCGTCTATGCCTGACGTGGGAGGGTCTTATGGTAGCACTCTTCTGTTATGGGAGGGTCTGTTATGCCTAATAATGCATCCTTGTATTATGTGAATGTATCCTTACTATACCTCCGGTCTTTATCTCAACTAGTCAGAGAAAATGCACATAAACACACACACACACACACACACACACACACACACACACACACATAAAGGTAAGATGATATGTGCATGAAATAAAAACTCTGTGAGTGTGTGCACGTCACTGTCAATGAGTGTATGTTGCATCTGCGAGCGAATATGTGTGTGTGTGTGTGTGTGTGTGTGTGTGTGTGTGTGTGTGTGTGTGTGTGTGTGTGTGTTCAGAGCAGACAGCCCAGGCTCAATTTAATTAGCTTGACCAGTGCCTCTTCAGTGGGCAGGGAACAATCTGTTACATAACACTGTTGACGCAGGTGTGTACATGCTTGTGTGTGTGTGTGTGTGTATGAGTTTGCATCAAAGTGTGTGTTAGACAGAGAGAGAGAGAGAGAGAGAGAGAGAG
>CM059269.1:3482533-3487533 GCA_030347295.1 Setipinna tenuifilis
TTGTTTCATATGCTTACCTGTTACAGATATGAAGAATATCAGATGAACAAGAGCATCGTAGATGAACCACAACAGCCTTCAATTTCACAATACCTGGACACTCGTGTAGGGTGTTACAGCATGAGCTACCCACAGCAGAAAGCCATCACCACAATGCAATATTGTCTGATTTGATTATTGATTGCAACTTTCCCCTCTCTGTTGTGGAAAATAAGAGCTTTCGTCACTTTCTGTCTGTACTAGACAGCAAGTACACCCCAGTCTGCCGCAGAACACTGACTGCAAGAACTGAGAGCCTCGCTGAGGACAGACGGTCAAAGTTAAAAATTCAATTGAGCAACACTGCCCATGTTTCAGTCACTGTGGATATTTGGTCTGATCGAAAGATGAGGGGATTCCTTGGCATCACTGTACACTGGATGGAGAAAGACACAGAGAGGGTGCAGCTAAAAACTAATCTCTTGGCCTGCAACCACTTCAAAGGCCCTCACACAGCAGAGCGCATTTGTGAACAATTTGAAGCAATATGTGATGAATTCAACATCAAAGCTAAATTGGACTATATAATTAGTGACAATGCTGCTAATATGCGAAAGGCATTGACGGTGTGCTTCCCCAGTGACCAAGAGAATGATGATGGAGATCATCTTGATGATCCTGAGCTATGGCACGACTTAACCCTTGAAGAAAGAGATAGAGAGAGAGAGGGGACAAAGATAGAGAGAGAGAGAGGGAGAGAGAGCAAGACGGAGACAGATAGACAGAAAGAGAAAGAGAGCGAGAAAGCGAAAGAGAAAGAGAGAGGAAGAAAGAGATAGAGAGAGAGGGAGACGAAGATAGAGAGAGAGAGGGTGAGAGAGCAAGACGGAGACAGATAGACAGAAAGAGCAAGAGAAAGAGAGCGAGAAAGCGAAAGAGAAAGAGAGAGGAAGAAAGAGATAGAGAGACGGAGATAGAGAAAGAGAGAGAGTCTTGCTCTCTCGTCCTCTCTCTCTCTCTCTATCTTTGTCCCCTCTCTCTCTCTATCTCTTTCTTCCTCCCTCTTTCTCTTTCCACAGGAAGCTGTGGATGCTGCTATGGCACAGAAACAGCGCTTGCAGTGTTTTGCACACACATGGCAGCTGGTTGTGGGAGACGGTTTGAAAGAAACAAAAGTAGCATGTCCTGCTCTTTCCAAGTTATCAAAACTAAGCTCCTTGCTCCACACCAGCACAACATTTAAAGACATCTTTGATGGTGAATTTGGGGAGCACAGGGGCATCCCTACTGCAGTGAGCACAAGGTGGAATTCCACACTGCGGCAGGTGAAAGCAGTCCTTCATTGTGATCACCAAAAGCTCTGCACAGTGCTTGAAAAGGCTGGGAATAAAGAACTGTCATTCACACCACGAGAGTGGAATCTCCTGAAGGAATTGGTGGACATCTTGAAGCCTTTCGGAGAAGCGACTGATTTGACGCAGGGGGACAAAGTCATTACTATCAGTGCAGTTGTTCCATCTGTCTTGTCCCTCAATCACCACCTTGAAAAGCTGAAGCCTCAAGTTCGTTTCCTGAGTGGCTTGGTCAGGAGTCTCCAGGCATCCCTGCAAAAAAGATTCCTGGGGATCTTCATAAATGTGAAAATGGCACAGTCTCAAGAAGGGATTACTGCCCCCTTTTCAGACACCGTCTACCTTAAAGCAGCTGCCTTGGATCCAGCCTTTTGTCTGCTATGGGTTGAGCCCCATGTGCTGGTCAACCGTGACGTCAAGGCAA
Organism: Setipinna tenuifilis; assembly: GCA_030347295.1. NCBI lineage: Eukaryota > Metazoa > Chordata > Actinopteri > Clupeiformes > Engraulidae > Setipinna > Setipinna tenuifilis. The sequence continues at coordinate 3,484,289 of CM059269.1, forward strand.
AAGTGATACAACGAGTCAAAGGTAAATATTATTGACTCTTGAGCTCTGAAGAAGACACTATAGTCGCAACGCGTCAGCCACCCACATTAAAGGCTTTTTAACTACAGCAAGCAGTGTGCCTTGGCAGTTTTTGACTTTGGACAAATTCACAACTGACACCACGAAGATAAGTCAAAACATTTTCAAGAGACTATTTTCCTTGAGCCAAAGAGCACCTGCGTTGTGTGCAAAAAGTGAAGCAGCACTCCTCAAACCAATTTATTGGTTTTTCTAGTGCGTAAATATTATTGACTTGCAATGCAACTTAAACTTAAAATAAATTGATCTTAATCTGATCTTACTCTGACTAACAATAATTACAATTTTCACCGCATCAACATGATGGTAACAAGTTCTGTTTTGTTTCTGCTGTTACATGTTTTCCACAACTGATCCTGCAAGATGCTGCAGAGACGGAGCATCCTCCCTTGACTGTTCCTGATGATGAAGAGCTACCGGACACTGGCGAAGGAGAAGGGCTGTTTGCTGCGTACCATAAGAGGCAGAAAAGGGAGGTTGGGACACTGGCGAAGGAGAAGGGCTGTTTGCTGCGTACCATAAGAGGCAGAAAAGGGAGGTTGGGACACTGGCGAAGGAGAAGGGCTGTTTGCTGCGCACCATAAGAGGCAGAAAAGGGAGGTTGGGACACTGGCGAAGGAGAAGGGCTGTTTGCTGCGCACCATAAGAGGCAGAAAAGGGAGGTTGGGACACTGGCGAAGGAGAAGGGCTGTTTGCTGCGTACCATAAGAGGCAGAAAAGGGAGGTTGGGACACTGGCGAAGGAGAAGGGCTGTTTGCTGCGCACCATAAGAGGCAGAAAAGGGAGGTTGGGACACTGGCGAAGGAGAAGGGCTGTTTGCTGCGCACCATAAGAGGCAGAAAAGGGAGGTTGGGGCCCCACCAGCAGTGCAGCCGAGTCACTACATTGACATTGCAGACGGACAGAATGCCCTTTTGTTCTGGGCACTGAACAGTAAGACTCTTCCTTCACTCTTCCAAGTAGCCATCAGAGTCTTGGCAGTTCCTGCATCCAGTGCTCCAGTGGAACGAGTTTTCAGCCATGGTGGCATCATCCTACGTCCTCATCGTGCACAAATGACTGACAGACTTTTAGCCGATTTGATTTTTTGCAAATGCAATGCGCTATAGGGCCTCCACCCCTCCCCTTAACATACACGGCCCAGCTCCACCTGTCCACAGGACATGGACACACACACACACACACACACACACACACTGTCTATAGCTGTCTCCGACCATCAGCTGTCTATGCACAGCTCTCACGCTCTAACTCTCTCACACACACACACACACACACACACACACACACACTAGTCTCTATGGATGCATTACAGTTCAGATACATGTTAAGTATTCAGACCCTTTAAAGTTTTCCAAGTCTATTATATTGCTGCCATTAGCTAAAATCATTTTAAGTTCAAGTTTTTGTTGTTGCTCATTAATGTACAGAAACACCCGATATTGACAAAGAAACGCACAATTGCAGAATATTTGCAGATTGATTGAGAAATAAAAACTTAAATCACTGTCATAAGTATTCTGACCTTTTCTTCAGTATTTAGTAGAAACACCCCTTTGAGCTTATACAACTATGGGAAGGTTATAACATGTTTTTCACACCTGGATTCTTTAATTCATTTTCTAATGTATTTAATATTGTATAAGGTTAAATGAATACATCTTACAGACAGGTATGATTTGTAGAAATGTTATTTCTTCATAAAGGGGACTCGAAATGACTCGAAACTAAAATGCTAGGACTTTGGACTCGACTCGAGACTTGTGAGCTTTGACTTCGGACTTGACTTGGCACTTGAATAGTCTTGACTCGGGACTTGACTCGGACTTGAGTGCAAAAGACTTACTTACTTGGGACTTGCCCAGCAATGACTTTGTCCCACCTCTGGCACATACACACCAAAAGAGTGAATGAAAGCCCCACCATAGCCTAATTTGCCCTGCCATAGTCTTATCTGCCCCGCCATAGCCTAATTTGCCCTGCCATAGTCTTATCTGCCCCGCCATAGTCTTATCTGCCCCGCCATAGCCTAATTTGCCCTGCCATAGTCTTATCTGCCCCGCCATAGTCTAATTTACCCCTGCCATAGTCTTATCTGCCCCGCCATAGTCTAATTTGACCCGCCATAGTCTTATTTACCCCTGCCATAGTCTAATTTACCCCTGCCATAGTCTTATTTACCCCTACCATAGTCTAATTTACCTCTGCCATAGTCTAATTTACCCCTGCCATAGTCTTATTTGCCCCTGCCATAGTCTTATTTACCCCTGCCATAGTCTAATCTGCCCCACCATAGTCTAATCTGCCCCGCTACAGTCTGACTATGCAACGTGAATAAACGATTCTGAATCAGCCGTAGTGACGCATGAGAGGTGTCAGCCCGTCTCTTCTGTCTGCGTTGCTTGAGTAAACTAATGCAGGCCTGATTTGCTGTAGAAGAAAAATAACATGAAGCTGTTTTTCGAACCTGCAGCATTGCTCTGCACACCCTTGGAGGCTCCCCCACACACACATACTCAGTCACACACAAAAACACACACACACACACGCACAGACACACACACACACACACGCACACACATACACAGAGTAGTACTTCTCCATAAGCCCCTTACTGTAGAGACACAGACACACACACGCACAAACACACACACACACACACACACACACAGTAGTACTTCTCCGTAGGGCCCTTACTGTAGAGACACAGACACACACACGTACACACACACACACACACACACACACACACACACACATACACAGTTGTGATCATTGAGCCGTTTTGTTCTGCTTCTTGGATTCCTGACAGCAGCCACATTGGCCATCACTTCATATCACTTAGCTCTGTGTGTGTGTGTGTGTGTGTGTGTGTGTGTGTGTGTCTGTGTGAGAGAGAGAGAGAGAAAGAAAGAAAGAACCAGACAGAGAGAGAGGAGAGAGACAGAGATAGAGCAGTAAGATGCTGGCTTTTAGTTAGTACACAATCTGCCTGTGTGAGATGGTGGACACACACTTACACACACACACACACACACACTTTTCTTAGCTGCCCATCATCCCACTCCCCCCTTCCATTTTCACCTCTCTCTGTCCCTCTCTCTGTCCCTCTACCTTCATCTCTCTACTTTTCTCTCTCTCGGTCTGTCTCTCTCCCTCTTTTTCTC
>CM059269.1:3495033-3515033 GCA_030347295.1 Setipinna tenuifilis
CTTGTGTGTTTGTGAGGGTCTGTGTGTGTGTGTGTGTGTGTGTGTGTGTGTGTATATGTGTGTGCATCAACAACACACAACACACAAGGTAAGTCAATGTCACTGACACAGCCTTAGAAACAATCGTGTTCCATGTTGGATTCCAAAGAGCTGAAATTATGGGATGTCCGCTATCCGCTATCTCCCTGCCTCCCGTCACCATGGACACGGAGGGAGCAATCAGCACTCCCACACACACACACACACACACACCCCCGCATTCCCCGCCAAACTTTGGCTTCTGTCAAGGCCTCTACTGCAATCAGCAGCACCACCAGTCAAAGCAACAGCCACTGTTCTCTCCCCCGAAGGCTAACAGGCAGGAGGGGTGTGTGTGTGTGTGTGTGTGTGTGTGTGTAGAGAGAGAAGGCGTGTGTGAGAGTCTGTGTGTTTGTGTGTGTATGTTACATTGCATTTGGCAGACGCGTTTTCTGTGTGTGTGTGTGTGTGTGTGTATGTGTGGAGAGGAGGCGTGTGTGAGAGTCTGTGTGTTTGTGTGTGTATGTTACATTGCATTTGGCAGACGCGTTTTCTGTGTGTGTGTGTGTGTATGTGTGTAGAGAGGAGGCGTGTGTGAGAGTCTGTGTGTTTGTGTGTGTATGTTACATTGCATTTGGCAGACGCTTTTTCTGTGTGTGTGTGTGTGTATGTGTGTGTGTAGAGAGGAGGCGTGTGTGAGAGTCTGTGTGTTTGTGTGTGTATGTTACATTACATTTGGCAGACGCTTTTATCCAAAGCGACTTACAAAATGTAGACAGGAGGTGTGTGTGTGTGGGGAGAGGAGGCCTTTGTGTGTGTGTTCATGCACAGGCCTTTGTGTGTGTGTGTGTGTGTGTGTGTGTGTGTGTGTGTGTGTGTGTGTGTGTCTGTGTGTATGAACAGCATGTGAATGACAATGTGAATGTGTTTGCATCACAGTATGTTCAATACTGGTATGTTGGACACACACACGCACACACACACACACACGCACACACACACACACATACACACACAGACTGAGAGAAAGACAGAGATACAGATGGAGGGAACGAAAGGCGAATACCGAGACTGAAAAAGACAGAGGCAGCTCACCCAATCATAGGCCTTCAGGAGCATATTTGGCCCAGACCTGGCAACCATAGCACCAATCAGGTCCCAGACCTGGCAACTTCAGCACCAATCAGGCCCCTAATCTGGCAACCTTGGACACAGCTCAGGCTGCAGATCTGGCAAGCTTGGACACAGCTCAGGCTGCAGATCTGGCAACCTTGGACACAGCTCAGGCTGCAGATCTGGCAACCATGACCCAATCAGGCTGCAGATCTGGCAACCATGACCCAATCAGGCTGCGGAAGTGTCTGGTCTCTAGTGTGCTACTGACTTTTTGCTTTTTATGACACACTACTGTGTCTACAAGCTAACTGCACTCAGCAGCCAACATTGCGTTCATAAAGAAAAACAAACACACACACACACATATAATAAATGTCCTAGTCAGTAATAGTAAAATTGTTAACTTGGGTGGACCAGGCATTCACTCAAGCACGAACACACACACACACACACACACACACACACACACACACACACACACACACAAACCCTTTTCCCTCCTTTCAAATACATTTCCATATCTCCTCCATAGTCACACCTAACACCACACCACTGCCTGCCCCCCTATTCTGTCTCTCCCGTTCTGTCTGTATCTCACACACACACACATACACACAGGCTCTCCTTCTTCCGGTGTGGCTGGTATGCAGGACACGGGAGGCTGGGGCTGTGACTTATCTTATCCGCTCCAAGGCTGCACAGAAGCTCCCAGCACTCGGTCAGCCTGGCTCCGTGACCCGCCCTCCAGCACACACACACACACACACACACACACACACACACACAAGCAGTGCCTCTCCACCCTCCCCCTCCACACCGCTGCTATGGCTGTGCTGTGTGACGCTGGGAGAGGAAGACATGTCTCACTCTCACTTCACCACTCTCCTGTGAGTCACATCTCCCCCTACACCCCCCCCCCCCCCCCCACAGGACGATGACATCTCCCCCTACACCCCCCATTGGACGATGACATCTCCCCCTATACCCCCCATTGGACGATGACATCTCCCCCAACACCCCCCATTGGACGATGACATCTCCCCCTACACCCCCCCCCCCCCATAGGACGATGACATCTCCCCCTACACCCCCCCCCCCCCATAGGACGATGACATCTCCCCCTACACCCCCCCCCCCCCCATAGGACGATGACATCTCCCCCTACATCCCCCATAGGACGATGACATCTCCCCCTACACCCCCCCCCCCCATAGGACGATGACATCTCCCCCTACATCCCCCCCCCCCATAGGACGATGACATCTCCCCCTACACGCCCCCCCTCATAGGACGATATACCACCCTCCTACACCCCCACCCCGTGAGGGGTATCTCTCTCTGTACCCCTCTCCTGTGACGATACACCCTACACCTCTCTCTCTACACCCCCTTCATGTGACAGCGACATCTCTCCCCCGCCCCCCTCCTAGTACGATAACATCTCACCCCCCCCCCCCTGTGTGACAGCAACACCCCCACCCCCCCGTGACCATATCCCTCCCTACCCCCCCCTGTTACCATATCCCTCCCTACACGCCCCTGTGACCATACTGCTCCCTACACCCCCTTCATGTGACATTGTCATGTGTCCCCCGCCCCCCTATGATGACATCTCTGCCCCCCCCCCCCTCCTCCTGTGATGCATCTGTCCCTGTACCCCCTTCCTGTGACAGGGTATTACTCTCTTGTAAGTTGATGTGGTTTTGGATGCAGACATTGCAAAAAAAGAATGACACCTAATGACAACAGTCATGAACATGTTTACAAAGGGCTCATGTCACCCTTATGTAGACACCGCCACATGAAGTGGTCCTGACATTTCTACAGCATGGGAATGCAGGGGACACTGAAGGAGGCCAGTCCTCTGTGTGTGCTGCCCCTTCACAGGCAAACTACGCAGCTACTACGTGGACACTGACACCCAGAAACATGCCTTCAGAGCTGTCATAGTCCCAGGGCTGATAATACACAAATATCCGGAGCCTGAACTTTTTCTACACTCTGTCTGGCTGACTGCTTTTTGGAGTAAGATTAGATAAACCCATCTAACAGTCTTACTAAAGTGTAATGTTAGCATGATACATGTTTCTTTGGTTGAGAGCAAAAGTTGGGCTCTTACTCTCTCGGGGGGCGACTCAAATGTGACTGCATTCCAACATTGACAAGCTTTTCCTATTACTATATTCTTGGTGTAGGCCTATATATTGTTTTCTCACAGACAAACACCGCCAAGCCTGAAATCAGGCACGTGCAGGAATACTATCAGCCCTGTAGTCCAGTTCCAGTCTAAACTCAGTTTTGAAAAAACATGTAGCTACTGTTATCAGGCTCTGTAGGGCAAAGTGTGTGTGTGTGTGTGTGTGTGTGTGTGTGGGTGTGTGTGTGTGTGTGTGTGTAAAGTGCTGCTGGGCTGGGCCGGGCCTGTTCTGAATGAGGTCCCCTCGGGAATGGCGGAGATGGGAAACCGGACCGGGGCCTTGTCTGCCTGCGAGGCCACCAGAACCAGAACTCTGATCTGTGGTGGTCAGGAGGCATGGCTGTGGTGGTCCCTGTGTCCCTATGTGGGAGTACATATGTCTGTAGTGTCCCTGCTCCGGGAAACGTATTCACCTCCTTGTATGTGCACATACACCTCCCTGTATGTGTAAAGGCTGTCTGCCTACTCTGTGTCCATTTACACCTCTGTTTGCTTATGTCCTCCTTTTTGTAAGTCGCTTTGGATGTGCTTTGAACGCGTCTGCCAAATGCAATGTAATGCAATGTCATGTAATGTGGTCAGTAGGCATCGCTGTGGTGGTCAGGAGGCATTGCTATGGTGGTCAGGAGGCATCGCTATGGTGGTCAGGAGGCATCGCTGTGGTGGTCAGCAGGCATTGCTATGGTGGTCAGGAGGCATCGCTGTGGTGGTCAGGCATAGCCTGTTACACCAGCCCCTCCTACCTCCTTTGGTTCTGTACACAGGGTCTGGCACTGCTGTACTGGGAAGCTCTTTCTCCGGTAGAATCCTTACCTTACAGCGGACAGAGGGAGTGTTCGTGAGCAATGGCGTTGTTGTGTGTGCTACATGTCACTTGTAGCCCATCTGTGGATGTAGCTCTGCAGTGGCAGTGTGTGTGTGTGTGTGTGTGTGTGTGTGTGTGTGTGTGTGTGTTGTGTGCGCTACATCACTTGTAGCCCATCTGTGGATGTAGCTCTGCAGTGGCAGTGTGTGTGTGTGTGTGTGTGTGTGTGTGTGTGTGTGTTGTGTGTGCTACATCACTTGTAGCCCATCTGTGGATGTAGCTCTGCAGTGGCAGTGTGTGTGTGTGTGTGTGTGTGTGTGTTGTGTGTGCTACATCACTTGTAGCCCATCTGTGGATGTAGCTCTGCAGTGACAGTGTGTGTGTGTGTGTGTGTGTGTGTGTGTTGTGTGTGCTACATCACTTGTAGCCCATCTGTGGATGGCAATGGGGAGTGAAGTAAGCAAGGCCATTCAGTCTGTCGTGGCAACGCTTCGGAATGTCGAGTAATTAAAGTCGGAGCAAAAAGAATGTTTAAGGAATTTCATTTGTGGAAGACACGGCATGGCCCTACTCCCCACGGGGTTTGGGAAAAGTTTAATCTTCCATCTTGCTCCGTTTGTTGTTAGTTCATCAGTTTTCCGGAAAGCTTTGTAACTTCCTTCACTATCTGGCGCACTGCATACGTCACGATTAGGCGTTAACGTTAACGGTAAAGGCAGTTCCGATCGTTTTAAATATCAGCAGAGTCCACAGCTCCAGGAGGAAAAGAGCTTCTCAACGCAGCAGTGCCAGACCCTCTGTACAGGATGAAGTGGAGTACGAGGGGCTGGTTTAGCAGGCTAAGTTAGGCAGGCATCACATCCGAACCCCATCTTTGCCGTCTTACCGCCTTTCCTTCTGTCTTGCTTCACTCACTTCCTCTCCTCTGTGATCTGTCTCATTCCCTCCTCTCGTATTACTCTCTCTCTCTCTCCCTCCTCTTTCTCTGGTTACTCCATTCATCTTCTTTCTTCCAATGCCCGGATCATTCTCTCTCTCTCTTTTTTCTCTCATTTACTCTTATTGAACAGCCAGAGAGGAGATCTGCTCATTGCTCATTGACTGATGATACTCCAGACTCTCTCCCACACACACATACATAGACACACACACACACACACACACACACACACTGACTGACTGTACAGCAATAGTATAACACAGCAATAACCATGATACTACTCTTTTGGTGCACACACACACAAACACATGTAGTCAGATCATAGACATGTATACTTGTACACTTACACACAAACACAGTGGTAAAACGTGTTCACTTTTCCTACGGTGAGGCCACAAGCCATGCTCTAAACAAACATAATAAACATAATAAATATTGGAGCCGCTGCTGTTTAAATTACTGTACACAAATGACGCAGGTTGTTCTTCACAGCACCCACAGCCGCTTACCTCCTGCATTCGTCCCATTGCGGTAGCTGAGAACATGAGGGATAAAATCATTCGGCTTCAGGACGCAGGCTTTCACTCACTGTCATTTTCACTTAACCCAACTACTCCCGACAACTTGACAGCAAGGCTGTCGTGACACAGCCGAGCAACCATGAGCTCAGCCTCGCTGTACAAGCGGACTGTAACTACACTGCTACAACAACTCTGCGACCACTGCCATTGGCCTTGGCTATTCGTCTTTACTGACTCACAAAGCTAGTTGTACAATGTAATTCGGACAACTACTAGCCTATGCTGCAAAAACACCATTGCTTGAGGTGTGTATGTATTTAAGTAGGGAAAATGGCATCGTTTACTAGGACTGCTGCTGGTTAAAGAATAACAAGTCTTCTTCGACAACAGCCTGCTTTGACACTTGAAACTGGGGAGCTTAAAAGAAGAAAATGTAACACAACATAAAATAAAAATGTGTCAAGCCGACATAAACGGAAACAAATGAAAAAACAAAAAAAAAAAAAACAATGCAAAGTAGCGGGGCACACACACACACACACCACTGTAACCGTGCTGTCACTGTCAGGAAACGGTACACCTGCTGGCGAGCGTGCCAGCGCGCTTACACAGGTGACCAGCTGTCCCCTGTCCTCTCCTTTCGCTCGCGCCGCGGGCGGCACATACAGACATCAGGTTACTCGGCCGGTGTGAGCTAGGTGGTTGACATTAGCTAATCTCGGTGATTGAACACGCTGACTTGTACTTAGAAGGTAAACAAGTGTTGCGAGGCGGACTCAACTGGATCAGCTAATTAAGCCGCCTACATGAAACGAAACGTCACTCACTAGCTGCATCACCGCTGGCCATATGCAGGTCCAGCCTCACTGGTTCCGGGACTATACATCAGGAGAAGCTATATCGACCTCGCAACCATCAGGCAAATGAAATGGCAGTGGTGACAGAGCCTGGGCTCGTGTTATTGTCAATGCCGTGTGTGTGTGTGTGTGTGTGTGTGTGTGTGTAAGAGTATTGCTGGCTAGCCACTTGGCAAAGTCAGCTAACAAGCTGGGCACTTACCAGCGACGGGGGTGAGCAGAAGCACAACGAAAAGCCCAAGCGGCAGAACAGACATTCGTCCCGGCACTTCCATATTTAGCTGCTCTGCAGAAGGAGTTGTCGCGACCAGTGGTCCCAAAAAGTTTCTTAGTTCTCACTTCTTTCCCCGAATATAAGAGGGTTCAGTCGATGGCAGCTACTTGTCCGATGGGTATGCAATGGTTGATGACTACAAACCGATAACACATGTCTTAAATGCAGGTTGTCTCCATGCGCATGCTGATTGTCGTAGAGAAAGTGCGGGTTGTCAGCTCGGCCTCTTCCCCAGAAAGCTAGTAAAAAATCTGATTTAGTCTTCTGCGTCCCAGCTGACACTGAAACGTGTGTTCTCCTCTTGCTTATCACCCGCGTTATTCTGTCGCAGAATGTTAAACGGTAACGTTCGACATTCTTCAAGGCCAAAATATTTCATTGGGCTGCCAGACTGATTTTAATTGAGGCGTACATTTGTTCGGGCGCTTTCAAGTCCAAGTTCAGCGGTGCATGGGTCACCGCTGACAGTCAATATCCCTGTCCAGTTAGAGGGTTAGCCTAGCTGATGTTGGCTGGCTGTCCTCCCAGCGTTTGGTAACGTTACTTCTCTCGGCTCCTTTTTATGTCCAATCACAACGCAAAGAGTCACCAGCCTAAAATAGAATATTTCGACAACGAGAATTAGCAGCTATTTAAAAAAAAAAAATCCGATAACTGTGATACTCCAGCATAGCCTATCCAACGTCATGGCTGAAATGCAATAGTATTTAACCTACAAAGCCATAGGTCTACTAAAAGCTTGCATTTGAATCTGGGCCAAAAAAGGCCTTTAACACAGTAGCAAGACAAAAATCCTTTTTAATAACAAAAAAATCATCTGTCCGACAGCGTTCACATGATAAGCGATGTTGCCTTGCAGACTACAGTCGGTTAGAAATCTCGGGGTCCACGTCGATTCCTGCAGACCGCAGACCGTTTCCTTTGCTAAACTTCGCCTCAGACTCGTACCGAAGGGCAGCCTAGCTCCCCCCCTTCGGCGTCCCTGTTCCCAATGTCGGCACTGCGTGAACAATCGTGGAGTTTGCCCCAACTGAGCCCGCTGGCAAAGCCTCTTACGAATCTAGAAAACAGGCCTTCTTGTCGGTAAAGTCTGTGCTGACGGCAGAAAGGGAGGCAAAAGATGTATGTTTAATCCACTTTGTTTTCCATACGTTTCTCGCTTTCGTCAACTTACAACTAAGAAACAACAACAAAAAGCTTTACTGTACTAGATCACTACCACAGACAGTACGAGTCCAATAATAACTCCGCAGTTAGTTTACAAAACTAGCCGCTGTTGCGTTTCATTTGCACTACATTTCATAATCTACGTTGATTTCTTCGAGCGATAGTGAAAAACAGAGTTACCCAGTTCTTCCGCCGTTCCCTTTAATCACAGATCTTACAGAGGCGACAGACAGGCGGCTTGGAATGACTCGGCCGCAGGTTAGTGTGTGTGTCTGTGTGTGTGTGCGTGTTTGTGTGGATGGGGAGGTTCAACGGCGGCTGATGGGAGGTGGTGGGGGTGGGGGGGTTGGTGGGTGTACACTGTACACAGTCTGCTTGTTCAGATATGCTGAGACCAGCGCCCTCTATTGATAGACATTCAAAATGACGATAGGCTACTTCTCTTCCCGAGCAAGCTTGGCGGCCTGTTGAAGAATCTAAAAGGGCCACAAAGCAAAAAGCATGTAGCCCACGTCTATGATAATAACCAATAAATACCACGTTACAACGACAAACTTTTCACGCCGATATATATATATATATATATAATTTTTTTTTTTTGGGGGGGGGGAGCAATGCGCTTCCGTAATAACGAGATAATACATACATCATACATCAAACAGTACATTTGAGCAGGCCGGTTCTGGATACGCCCTAGCCAGACGCTCCATCACTGATGGAAAGACATCTGTGCTTCGTTGGCTTTGCGGTTGAACTTCACGCAGCTCAACATTTCACGCAGTTTACAACATTTCACAGCCTTCAAAAACCTGGGCCTTGTGCATCCCTTCAAATGGTCCATCCACATTCAAAACGTGTTGTGGTTGACAAAAAGTTACATACACAAATTAAAAAGCAATGTTCTTGTTTTAATGTGTTTATATATTTTTACACACAACAGATAAAAAGCAATGTTATTGTTTAATTTGCGTATAAAGTCAGTAAAAAAATGCCAATAGGCAATGGTCACTACATGACATACTTAGTAAAATAAATAACAAGAGACTGTAAACAAAGAACAAAAACATGGTATACTTGTTATTAATAGGCAAAACCTTGCCACAACCCTGACTGCATTAAGCTCAATAAGTACAGACAATAAGTACAGTTAACTATTTGGATATGTGCAAGTAATAAAAAAAAGTACAAAAGAAAATACAAACACATAGTATTGGAATGCCTTCGATAAGCTATTGCTGTAAAAACAATAAATACGACTGAGAAAAATATATAAATTAATGAAATAGACACACACATTTTTGCTTGTGCTTTTAGATAATTCACATGAATCCACCCTGAGTTATTCTGGATAAGAACAATATTCACAAATATTCAGACAACAGGATGTGCTAACACGTATCAAATAATGTAAAACATACAGCATCTTAAAACAACAAAGACAAACTCACTGCCATTTGATTATCAATATAAATGTTGCCGATGGCAACAAAAAGATGTATACATTGTAAACTGACTGCTCAGTCTGCCAATCACACTTCCCGCTCTGCAAAACCCCTCTCAGGATTGGCTGAGAGACAGCCACAGCTCCTCCTCCCTGATGCTCCTGTCCAACCGCTGCGTCTCTGACTCAAAAACAGAGCTGATTGGCTGCTGGGAGACGGCTGCCAGTGATTGGTTGAGGTCCAGCCGCAGCGCCTCCAGCCTCTGGTGGTTCTTGTGAGAGCGCTCGATGAACTTTGACCTTTCCCGCTGGTCGAGGGCCAGCACTAGGCGCAGGTGGTGGACCTGAAAGGTGACAGGTCACGGAGAGGTCACGGAGAGGTCAGCTGGATATATGCATGGCAATGAGGTGCTGCTGCATTTAAGGAGACCCATGTAACCCGTAACCCAACAGTCAGCCTGATTAAACTTTACAGTACACTTCACTTCACTTGGCCGACACTCTTATCCAGAATTAGACACAGGGACAGCACAGGTGCCCTGGAGCAACGTGGGGTACATATGTACGAGGGCCAGGGTGAATGAACTGATGGGGCCATGCTTATGTATGTGTGTGTGTGTGTGTGTGTGGGCAGGGGTTTCCAGTGAGGTTGTGTTTGTGAATGTCTTGGCCCTGGTGGCTTTGCACCTACCAAGCCAAAGTGTAGTCAGTTGGCAGTTTGTGTTTCCCTACAGGTGCAAGCAAGTGTGCCCATGCTAAACAGTACAGTACCCTATGTCAAAAAACAAGTTCTCGCTGGAATTTGATGTTTATTTTGATTTTTTTTTTGCAGAAATTGTTAGTAGAGATGTTAAACAACAAGATTTTTTTTTGTCTTCAAATGTTCATCCTCCATCTTTGCCATTTTTTCATGCATTGTTTGTGGGGTGTCCTGCTATGAAAAACGAATTGTGCGAAAAGCACTGTGGCTCCAGCTCTGGTGGCAGCACTGTGGAGTTTAGTCGTTTGTTGGGAAACCATGTGTGTGTCTGGTGTGCGATGCCTTTGGTGAGCTCTGGCAAGCCCTAGTGGCTTGCATTTGGTATATGTTTTGATATCTGGACCTTTTTTTTTGTTAAACTGTACTCGTCTTCTCTACTTTAATTGTTGCTGTCCACCAGCGACATAACAGTAAATGAAGCAGGTCATTTCCTGTAATACAAGGAACTAATAAATGGCACGTGTCATATCCTGTGAGGGCTGATAAATGAGGCTGGTCATTTCCTGTGATGCGTGTCACTTCCTGTGAGGAATGATAACTGAGGCGTGTCATTTCCTGTGAGGAATGATAAATGAGGCGTGTCACTTCCTGTGAGGAATGATAGCTGAGGAGTGTCATTTCCTGTGAGGGCGTGTCATTTCCTGGTGTCTCACTCACCTGCTCCTCCAGCTCAGCAGCCCGCGCTCTCAGGGCCTCCACAGTATCTCTGCCCCCCCCCTCCGTCACACCTGCCACCTGCCACACACACACGCACACGCACACACACACACACACACGCACACGCACACGCACACGCACACGCACACGCACACGCACACGCATGCAGGCACACAAAGTATCAAACAGAGTGACGTGGCATTATTTTGAGGCTCAGGCCAGTGTAGTACATGGTAGTATATATGTAATATTAAGCCAGTGTAGTACATGGTAGTACATATGTAATATTACGTTTAGTACATAGTCATGCACAGTAGTGGTTTCAGGCGCGGGCAAACAGGCCAGCCGCCTGTGCGCCATTTCGTGGGGGGCGCCACGAGCGCTTGGGGGAAAAAAAAAGCTCCGTGTATCATATCACTGCATATTCATATCGGCACATTGACGCCCCCTAAGTGAACTGCAGGTGCCCTTGCTTGCTGAAAAGGTGTGTGGGTGTGCGTGCGTGTGTGTGTGTGTGTGTGTGTGAGAGAGAGAGACATAAAGAGAGTGTGTACACGTATGAAAAAAAAGACAAAGACAGTGTGTGTATAGGTATGCAAGAGTGAGAGAAAGAAAGACAGGCTGTGTGTGGATGTCTGTGTGTGTGTGTGCGTGTAAGACAGAAAGAGAGAGAGAGAAGGAAAGAGAGACAGAGGAGAGCAGGGCCGGATTAACGCACAGGCTGGGTATGGCTTAAGCCTAGGGCCTCACGTGCAAGGGGGGCCCCCATTGGTCAGTAAAAATATATAATTTTAGTTAAATTTACATTTGAGAATACTGTATTGGCCCACATCACAAGCAACGCAGCTGATTGGATAAACATGCAGAGAGGATAAACGTCATCGCGTAGGCCTTCACTTGATTGGAGTGAGAACGAAAGAAAATGTCAGGGAAGAAATATGAAAGTGGCGCTCAGAAAAGAAAAACAGAGAGAAATAAAGAGCAAAGACAGCAAAATCTTTTGAGTCGAATCCCTAACTTGACAGGGTGTTTCAAACCGTCTGGTGGACCTGACAATCCCCACTCCGTTAACGTTAAACTTGACGTTAATAACAACGACAATGATGGTGATGATACAGCTAAGCTAGCTGGAGTTGGAGCTGAAGTTAGCTTGGGAGAAAAAGCAGATGAATCGTCCGAACCTGACAGTGTGCGACCAGGCCGAGACAAGTTCAAGACAACAGTGTTCATTACCATTATCGATCGACTCCTTGCAGAACTGGATCGGAGATATGACTCCTACAAAAACATTCGGCAAACGTTTGGATTTCCGAACAAACTGTCATCCATCCCCTTAGAAGATCTTCGTAGGGACGCCACGACTTTCCAGGAGAAATATACAGATGATCTCGAGGGAAAATATGTTAAGGAAAGCCGTGACAAGGACACCTCTACAAGTTTACTCTTGCAGGATTTGAGGGCAGAGAACCTAGAGACCGTGTTTCCTAATGTTGACATCGTGCTGCCGCTTTATATGGCCCTGCCAGTGACCAATGCCAGCGGTGAGCGCTCTTTTGCGAAACTGGGACTGATTAAAAACAGACCGAGATCCACAATGGGTCAAAACCAAAACCGATTGAATAACCTGACACTGATGTCTCTGGAGAGTGACATTCTGCGGGAGCTTGATTTCACAAGCCCCGTCTATGACTTCTGTACAAGCAAAGCAAGGGAGGTGAACGTCTAATGGTAGGAACATGGTTTCTGTATGCAATCATTCATCTTAAACTTAGCCTATGCTATAGGCCTGTGACAAAACTGTTTGCTTATGTATAGTTAGTCTAACTGTTGCTGTAAGTTTATTGTGTAGAGTAAGAATTGTCTAAGAGCACATGGGTGAATTAATATAGGCTACGGTTTTGTGTATTTTGGGGTTCATTTGCAGTTATGTGGCCTAATGTGAGTGAGCCTACCTGATGTCCAGTTGTTGATGCTGTTTAGCTTACAGTGTGTGGCAAGCATTGATGGCAAGTCCGTTGGCCTTCTACCCAAGTCAGCCATAAGTGTGCCAGGACTTGTGTTATGGTGGCTGTATACAGTTCCCTTTTCTATTTTTTCCCCCTAATGGTTGCAGAGGTGGCCTAATGCTGTGTGTGGAGTGAGGGCCTATGTAGTGAACAGTTGTTGCTGCTGTTTTGTTGTTTTTTTTTATTGTCAATAAAGAAATCCATTATTATTATCGGCTTACCCTCTCTGCTGATCTATTTACAAGGTTAGGCTATACATAGGCTATTGCGGCTATTGCACACAACAAAGCTACTATGCATTAATAATTGTATGTGGGGGGGTGGGGGGGCCTACAGGCAACTGTAGCCTAGGGCCTCTATACACCTTCATCTGCCCCTGGAGGAGAGAGTGTGTATGTTTGTGTGTGTGACAGAGAGAGAGAGACTGTGTGTGAGAGAGAAAGGGTGTGTGTGTGTGTGTGTGTGTGTGTGTGTGTGTGTGTGTGTGTGTTGTTGGGGGGGCATTATTGGTCCTCACCTGAGTCCCAGACTGGGAATGAGACAGCTGCTTCTGCTGTAGGCGGCTTCTCTCCTCTTCAACCTGACACACACACACACACACGCACACACACGCACACACACACACACACACACACACACACGCACATACATACACACACACGCACGCACGCATACATACACACGCACGCACGCATACATACACACACATACGCACACGCACGCATACACACACACATACGCACATGCACACACACGCACATGCACACACCCAGACACACAAACAAAAACACACACACATGCACACACCCAGACACACAAACAAAAACACACACACGCATGCACGCACGCACACACATACGCAAGCACGCACACACACACACAAACAAACACACGCACGCACGCACGCACACACACGCATGCATGAACACACACACACACATACACACTCACACACACACAGAAAAAAAGCTACAGATGAAACAAAGAAAAGCAGGAACACAAAGGCATACACATCACCAGGGACTCATAAACATTAACACACACACACACACAGACACACACGCCAGGGACTCATAAACATTAACACACACACACACGCTAGAGACTGATAAACATTAACACACACACACGCTAGGGACGAACATTAACACACACACCACATAGAGAATGTACACAGAATGCAAAACAACCACAAGGGATTACAAATTCAGATACTGTAAACCAAACAGCATATGAAAGCACCCCCCCCCCCCCCCCCACCCCCCCCCACACACACACACACACACACACGATCATGTCGTGAAGAACAGATAAGAGATAGTGACGGTGGCCATATTGTGCGTGCGTGCGTGAGTGCTCACCTGTCGAAGTGTGTGTCTGAGTGTGTGTCTGTCGGAGCGTAGGCGCTGCATGAGCTGCTCCAGGTGTGTGTATGTGTGTGTGTGTGTGTGTGTGTGTGTGTGTGTGTGCTCACCTGTCGGAGTGTGTGTCTGAGTGTGTGTCTGTCGGAGCGTAGGCGCTGCATGAGCTGCTCCAGGTGTGTGTATGTGTGTGTGTGTGTGTGTGCTCACCTGTCGGAGTGTGTGTCTGAGTGTGTGTCTGTTGGAGCGTAGGCGCTGCATGAGCTGCTCCAGGTGTGTGTATGTGTGTGTGTGTGTGTGCTGACCTGTCAGAGTGTGTGTCTGAGTGTGTGTCTGTTGGAGCGTAGGCGCTGCAGCTGCTGCTCCAGGTGTGTGTGTGTGTGTGTGTGTGTGTGTGTCTGTTGGGAGCGTAGGCGCTGCATGAGCTGCTCCAGGTGTGTGTATGTGTGTGTGTGTGTGTGTGTGTGTGTGTGTGTGTGTGTGTGTGTGTGTGTGCTGACCTGTCGGAGTGTGTGTCTGAGTGTGTGTCTGTTGGAGCGTAGGCGCTGCAGCTGCTGCTCCAGGTGTGTGTATGTGTGTGTGTGTGTGTGTGTGTGTGTGTGCTGACCTGTCGGAGTGTGTGTCTGAGTGTGTGTCTGTTGGAGCGTAGGCGCTGCAGCTGCTGCTCCAGGTGTGTGTGTGTGTGTGTGTGTGTGTGTGTGTGTGCTCACCTGTCAGAGTGTGTGTCTGAGTGTGTGTCTGTCGGAGCGTAGGCGCTGCAGCTGCTGTTCCAGGTGTGTGTGTGTGTATGTGTGTGTGTCGGAGTGTGTGTCTGAGTGTGTGTCTGTCGGAGCGTAGGCGCTGCAGCTGCTGCTCCAGGTGTGTGTGTGAGTGTGTGTGTGTGTGTGTGTGTGTGTGTGGGGTGCTCACCTGTCGGAGTGTGTGTCTGAGTGTGTGTCTGTCGGAGCGTAGGCGCTGCAGCTGCTGTTCCAGGTGTGTGTTGCGTCTCTGCAGCCTGTTCTGCTCCACCTCCAGCTGGGCCACCGCACGCTGCATGGCCCCCAGACGCCCGCCGCCCTCCGACCCCCCCGGGTCACTACCAGCCCCCCCCGACCCCCCCACACCAGCTCCGCCGTCCCCCATCACCACAGCAGCCTCAGGGTCCTGTGATGGTGACAGACAACAAACAAACACACACACACGCATGCACGCACGCACACACACACATACACAAGCACGCACACACGCATGCATGCACATGCACATGCACACACACACACACACACACACACAAATGCATGCACACACACACACGCATGCATACACACACACACACACGCAAGCACGCACAAACACACCACACATGCAGAGAAAAAATCAGAGTTAGCGGACACAACAAAAACAGCATTTATAAAAGTACACCGGCATCCCCCGCTATCTAATATCGCAGCTTCACCTGTCATGGTCCCGCTATATCGAATGTGGGTACATAGTTGGTGAAACATATACATATTATGCATAAATAAATGCAGGAATAATTCAATAACACATACAGCAAATGTATTAAAACAGCGTGTGGGAGGGGTATTTTTAAGGCTGAAACTATAAAATAAAATGTTTTTTTTCTTAATGGTCTCTATATATCGTGGACTTTCACCTGGCGCGGGCAGTTCTAATGTGTAATTACCTTGATAGACGAGGATCACTGTACTAGCACACCACAAACATGGCAGCAGCACATACCAGAGGACCAACATAGCGTGCCTGCTGGAGCTCTTAACATGGTTGAAAACAACACTGCTCTTCTGAATATACTATCTCATTGCCATCACTGGAAGTGCTAGAAGGTGAAGTGTATTTACATGTGTGTGTTTACGTTTGCATTGTGTGTGTGTGTGTGTGTGTTGTGTGTATATATATGTGTGTGTGTATGTACCTGATGACCAGGCTCCACCCTTGCTCTTCTCCCATTGGTCTCCATCTGTCGCACCCTCTCCTGGTAGCCAATCAGGGCGGCCTCTGTCTTCTCCAGGGCGGTCCTTATGCGGTCCCTGTCGCTGGCCAGCTGCTGGCTCCTCCCCCTCAGCTCGTGCACCTCCTCCTCTCTCCTCATCAGCGCCTCCCTGCTCTCCTCCCGCTCCAGCAGCAGCGTGGACACCCGTTCTCTCAGCCGCTCTCTTTCGCCGACCTCCTCCTCTTTCTTCTCTCCTCCTCCTCCTCCTCCATCCCTCTCTCGGTCTGTCTCTCTCCTCCGCTGCTGCACCTCCTCTTGCAGTGTCTCTGCGCGAGTCTTCCACAGACGCATCTCGTCTCCCACCTGAGTCAGCTCTGCCTGGAGTCTCTCGCTCTCTTTCTCGCTCTCTTTCTCTCTCTCTTTCTCCCTCTCCAGACGTTCCACCTCTCCTCTCAGCCCTTCTTCATCCCTCGCTCTCCTCTCCTCCATCTCCTCCTGCAGTGTTTGTTTCTCTCGCTCCACACGTTCGGCCCTTTCCCTCTCTCCCTCCATCTCTCTCTCCTTCTCCCTGAGGAGGCGTGTCGTTGCCTCCGCGCGCTGGCTGCACTCGTTCGCCGTGTGCTCCAGTCTTCTCCTCGCCCTCTGCGCCTCCTCCATGCGCTCCCTCATGCGCGCCACCTCTCGCTCCTTCTCTGTGAGTCTGGCTACGGTGAGCTCCCTCTCCTCTCTCCTCCTCCTCTCCTGCTCCTCCCCTTCCCTCCTCAGCGTCTCCAGCTTCTCCTCCCAGCGCCTCACCTCGCACCTCCTCTCCTCTCTCTCTCTCTCCATCCTCTCCTCCACCTCCTTCAGGCGCTCCTCCATCTCCTCCTCCTCCTCCGCTGCCGCCGCTCTGCTCCTGTCCGAGGCCATGGTGCTCTGCCCCTTCCTCTGCTCCTCCTCCAGCACCTCCATGCTGGCCCTGGTTCTCCTCTCTTCGCCCTGCGTCTCCTCCTCTCGCTGCCTGAGGCGTCGCACCTCCTCTCGGGCTCCCCTCAGCTCTGTCTCCCTCAGGACCAGCTGCCTGTCCCGCTCCTCAAGCGCCTGCTGCTGCTGCTTGTCTTTGCTCCTCCTCAGTTCAGCTTGCGCCTCCTCCTCCTCCTCCCTTGCATGCAGTCTCTGCCGGAGACGAGTGACCTCCTCCTGGGCCTGCTTTAGCTTCGTCTCCATGAGGAGCAGCTGCTGTCCTTTCCCCTCCAGTGCCTCCACCTCCTCCTCCCTCCTCCTCCTCAGCTCCCCCTCCACCTCCGCCTCCCTCTCCCTCAGACGGGCCACCTCCTCCTGGGCGCCTCGTAGCTGTGTCCCCTTGAGCGCCAGCTCCCTCTGGAGCTCCTGGTTCCTCCTGCGCTCCTCCTTGCCCCCTCTCTGCAGCTCCTCCTTGTGCTGTAGCAGCAGGGTGCGGAGGCGCTCCCCCTCCTCGTGGCTCTCCTGCAGGAGGTGCTTGAGGTCGGCCATCTCCCGCAGGCTCTGCTGGAGGCCCTGACGGGTCTTCTGGCTCTCCCCCTCGCGCTCTCGCGCCTCCTTTTGGAGCGCGCTCAGTTCGGCCTTGCACGCCTCCTTCCTCTCCTGCGTCTCCTGTCTGAGGGTGGCGAGTTCGACGTCTCGCTCACGCACTTCCTGTCTCAGCGCGGCAAGTTCGGAATCAGCCGCTGCCCTCCTCTCCTGCGCCTCCTTGAGGAGCGCGCTCAGTTCGGCCTCTGTCTCGCGGGCCTCCTGTCTGAGCACCCTCAGTTCGGCCTCTCTCTCGCGGGCCTCCTTTTGGAGCGCGCTCAGTTGGGCCTCTGTCTCGCGGGCCTCCTTTCGGAGCGCGCTCAGTTGGGCCTCTCTCTCGCGGGCCTCCTTTCTGAGCGCGCTCAGTTCGGCCTCTGTCTCGCGGGCCTCTTCTCTGAGCGCGCTCAGTTGGGCCTCTCTCTCGCGGGCCTCCTTTTGGAGCGCGCTCAGTTGGGCCTCTCTCTCGCGCACCACGCCGGCCATCTCCTGTCTGAGCGAGCTCAGTTGGGCCTCCGACCCCTCGCTCCTCTCCCGCGCCTCGCGCACCTCCTCCTCTCGCCTGAGGAGTGAGGAGGCCAGTTTGTCCCGCTCCCGCTTCTCCTTCTGCACCTTCTCTAGCAGCTCCTCCTCTCTCCTCTCCTCGGCCTCCTTGGCCTCCCTCACCTCCTCTTCTCGCTGCCTCAGCTCCTTGGCCAGCCTCTCCTTCTCTCTCCTCTCCCGCTGCGTCTCCTCTTTTAGGAGGCTCAGCTCCACGTCCTTCAGTTCCCTCAGCTCTTTCACCTCCCCCTCTGTCCTCTCCTTGGCCTCCCTCAGCTCCTCCTCTCTCCTCCTAAGGGAGGAGGCCAGCCTCTCCTTCTCTCTCCTCTCCTTCTGCGCCTCCTCCCTCAGAGCGCTGGCCTCCCTCTCCTTGCGCCGGGCTTCAGTGGAGAGGTGGTCCCTCTCCTCAGTGAGCTCCTTCACCTCCCTCCCCAGCCTGGCCACGCGCGTGCCCCTCTCCTCCACCAGGGTGCGCTGTCCCCTCTCCAGCTCCTGCATCTGCGCCCTCCTTCTCTCTACCTCCATCTTCTCCTCCTTCAGTTGGGAGGACAAACTCTCTATCTCCTGCTCCTTTGAGCCAAGCTTGTCTCTCATTTGCCCAAGTTCTCGCGAGGCGTCTTCTAATTGGCTGTTGATGTCTCTTAGCTCCTCCTCTCTCTCTGCTAGTTGCCGTGACAACTGCTCTTGTGCCTCGGCCTGCTCAGCAGCTCGTTGCCGTAGCGCCCGAGTTTCCTCCTGCAGCTGGTCTCTCCTCTCCTCCGCCTCCCTCGCTCTCTCCTTCTCCACGTCCACTTGGCCCTGAGCCAACAGCACTTCCTTCTTCTGGGCCTTAAGCTCCTCCCTCCCCTGCCTCAGCGAATCACGTTGGCGCTGCAGCTCCAGCTCCGCCTCCTGGAGTTTTAGAGCGAGTTCTGTCTCCGCCCTCTCCAGCTCCTGCATCCTCTCCCTCAGCTGGGCACACTCCTCCTCCTGCTGCTGTCGCCTGGAGATGCCCTCCTCTTCCCCACGCTGGAGGTTCTCTTTCAGGGTCCGCACCTCCTCTTTCTCATGCTGAAGGTTCTGCCTCAGGGTCCTCACCTCCTCTTCCCCACGCTCGAGGTTCTCTTTCAGGGTCCGCACCTCCTTCTCTTTCTCTTGGAGGTTCTCTTTCAGGGTCCGCACCTCCTCTTTCTCATGCTGAAGGTTCTCTGTCAGAGTCCTCACCTCCTCTTCCCCACGCTGGAGGTTCTCTTTCAGGGTCCGCACCTCCTCTTCCTCATGCTGGAGGTTCTCTTTCAGGGTCCGCACCTCCTCTTCCTCATGCTGGAGGTTCTCTTTCAGGGTCCTCACCTCCTCTTCCCCACGCTCGAGGTTCTCTTTCAGGGTCCGCACCTCTTCTTTTTCATGCTGGAGGTTCTCTGTCAGGGTCTGCACCTCCTCTTCCTTCTCTTGGAGAAGCTCACACTGACTCCTCAATTCCTCCTTATGCTCCTCCGCTTTCCTCCTTTCCTCCTCCCTTTCTTTTTCCGCTCTCTCCACCCTTCTCTGGACTCGTTTAAGCTCCTTTTCCTTTTGCTCCAGCTCTCCTTTCATCACTCGTTCTTTTTGCCTCTCCTCTGTTTCCTGCCTCTTCCTATCCTCCTCCATTTCATCCCTCTCTCTTTCCGCTCTCTCCATCCTCGTCTGGACTCGTTTAAGCTCCTCCTCCTTCTGCTCCAGCTCTCCTCTCATCACTCGCTCCTTCTGCCTCTCCTCCGATTCCTGCCTCTTCCTCTCCTCCTCCATTTCATCCTTCTCTCTTTCCGCCCGCGTCGCTCTCTCCTCCCACCTCTGCGCCTCCTCCCTGCCCTCCCTCACTCCTGCTTCCAGAAGCTTCTGTTGAGTGGTGAGGCTGGTCTGTAGCC
>CM059269.1:3520033-3523102 GCA_030347295.1 Setipinna tenuifilis
CTGAGTGTGTCCTGTTCTCTGTGGTGTGTGAGGGTGCTCATCTCTCTCTCTCTCTCTCCCACACACACACACACACACACACACACTTCCTGAATCCTGAGTGTGTCCTGTTCTCTGTGGTGTGTGAGGGTGCTCATCTCTCTTTCTCTCTCTCCCTCTCTCCCACACACACACACATCTCCTAAATTCTGAGTGTGTCCTGTTGTCTGTGGTGTGTGAGGGTGCTGATCTCTCTCTCTCTCTCTCTCTCTCTCTCTCCCACACACACACACACACACACACACACACACACACACACACCTCCTGAATCCTGAGTGTGTCCTGTTCTCTGTGGTGTGTGAGGGTGCTCATCTCTCTCTCTCTCTCTCTCCCACACACACACACACACACACCTCCTGAATCCTGAGTGTGTCCTGTTCTCTGTGGTGTGTGAGGGTGCTGATCTCTCTCTCTCGCTCCTCCTTCAGCTCCTCCAGTTCCTCCTGCAGCTCACGCTCACGATCCATCAGCTGCTGCAGCGACTCTCGCTCAGAGTCCCGGTACGCACTACACACACACACACACACACACACACACACACACAGACACACACAGACACACAGAGACACAGACACACACACACACACACACACACACACACACAGACACACACACAGACACAGAGACACACACAGACACACACACAGACACAGACACACACACACAGAGACACACACACACAGAGACACACACACACACACACGCATGCATGCACAAACACACGTATGTACGCACACACACACAAATATATATTTACATACTGTGTATTTCCACACTTCTTGTGTAAACTGCTCTAGTGGATTGTGTGTGTGTTTGTGCATGCATGTGTGTGTTTGTGCATACATATGTGTGTGTGTGTGTGTGTGTGTGCATGCATGTGTGTTTGTGCATGCATGTGTGTGTGTTCATGCATAGGCCTATGTGTGTTTGTGCATGCATATGTGTGTGTGTGTGTGTGTGTTTGTGCATGTTTGTGTGTGTGTGTGTTTGTGCATGCATATGTATGTGTCTGTGCATGTGTGTTTGTGTGTGTGAGTGTATGCATGCATGTGTGTGTTTGTGCATGCATATGTTGTGTGTGTGTGTGTGTGTGTGTGTGTGTGTGCATGCATGCGTGTTTGTGCATGCATGCGTGTGTCTGTGTGTGTGCATGCATGTGTGTGTCTGTGTGTGTGCATGCATGTGTGTGTGTGGTAATACCTGAGCTGTGTGGTCTCCTGGCTCATGGTCTTCAGCTCTCTGCGTAGGGTCGTGACCTCCGACCCCAGGGCCTGCAGCTGCGCATGAGCCTCTGCAATCTCTGTCTCCAGCTGGGGTCAAAAGGTCAAAAGGTCAGCGCCCATCCCCATACAGCACCCTTCTCGTTACCATGGTGATGTCCTCATCATGACGTGGCGCCCCGCCATGAGCCAGGGGCCATCCACAAGACTACGGAGCACCTCTGGAGACAGGTTGTGCTGGTCTCTCTCTGGCTTACTTATCGTCGTGTTGAACACAGCATGGTCTCTCTCTGGCCTACACACTGCCATGTTGGACACAGCATGGTCTCTCTTTCTGGCCCACAACACCATCATGTTGGACACAGCACTGGTCTCTCTCTGACATACACACTGTCATGTTGGACACAGCATGGTCTCTCTCTGGCATACACACTGTCATGTTGGACACAGCATGGTCTCTCTCTGGCCTACACACAGCAAGTTGGACACAGCATGGTCTCTCTCTGGCATACACACGACACACAGCTAGTTGGACACAACATGGTCTCTCTCTGGCCCACATACTACAACACCATCATGTTGGACACAGCAGTGCTCTCTCTTTCTGGCATACACACTACACACAGCATGTTGGACACAGAACGGTCTCTCTCAGACCTACACACTACACACAGCTAGTTGGACACAACCCTGGTCTCTCTTTCTGGCCTACACAAAGCCATGTTGGACACAGCACGGTCTCTCTATGGCCTACACACTACACACAGCAATATTGGACACAAAACTGTCTCTCTATGGCCTACACACTACACACAGCAATATTGGACACAAAACGGTCTCTCTCTGGCCTACACACAGCTAGTTGGACACAGCACTGGTCTCTCTTTTTGGCATACACACTGTCGTGTTGGACACAACACTGGTCTCTCTCTCTCTGGCCTACAACACCTTCATGTTGGACACAACACTGGTCTCTCTCTCTCTGGCCTACAACACCTTCATGTTGGACACAGCACTGGTCTTTCTCTCTCTGGCCCACAACACCATCATGTTGGACACAGCACTGGTCTCTCTTTTTGGCATACACACTGCCATGCTGGACACAACACTGGTCTCTCTCTCTCTGGCCTACAACACCTTCATGTTGGACACAGCACTGGTCTTTCTCTCTCTGGCCTACAACACCTTCATGTTGGACACAGCACTGGTCTTTCTCTCTCTGGCCTACAACACCATCATGTTGGACACAGCACTGGTCTTTCTCTCTCTGGCCCACAACACCATCATGTTGGACACAGCACTGGTCTTTCTCTCTCTGGCCCACAACACCATCATGTTGGACACAGCACTGGTCTTTCTCTCTCTGGCCTACAACACCATCATGTTGGACACAGCACTGGTCTTTCTCTCTCTGGCCCACAACACCATCATGTTGGACACAGCACTGGTCTTTCTCTCTCTGGCCCACAACACCATCATGTTGGACACAGCACTGGTCTTTCTCTCTCTGGCCCACAACACCATCATGTTGGACACAGCACTGGTCTTTCTCTCTCTGGCCCACAACACCATCATGTTGGACACAGCACTGGTCTTTCTCTGGCCTACACACTACACACAGCAATGTTGCACAGCACTGGTCTTTCTCTCTCTGGCCTACACACGGTCATGTTGGACACAGCACTGGTCTCTCTCTGGCATACACAAAGCCATGTTGGACACAACAGGGTCTCTCTGGCCCACACGACACACCATCATGTTGGACACAGCGGTTCTCCTATCTGGCATACACAAAAGGCCATGTTGGACA
>CM059269.1:3523202-3525702 GCA_030347295.1 Setipinna tenuifilis
ATAGACAGATATAGATAGATAGATGATGATGATGTACAATGGACAGGCATAAGACATGCTCTTTATTAGATAGATAGATAGATAGATAGATAGATAGATAGATAGACATGGCCACATCAGGGCTCTCTCTCTCTCTCTCTCTCTCTCTCTCTCTCTCTCTCTTTCACATCCCCCTCTCTCCCTCTCTCTCTCTCTTTCACCTACCCCTCTCTTCCTCTCTCTCTCTCCCTCTCTCTCTCTATCTCCCTTCCCCCCTTTCTTTCTGCATTTCTCTTTCACCCTCCCCTTCTCTACCCCTCTCCCTCCCTCTCTCTCTTTATTTGTCCTCCCTTTCTCTGTTCTTGTCATCTCTGTCTGTCTAATGTGCTCTCTCCCTCTCTCTCTCTCTCTCCCTCCCTCTCTCTCTCTCTCTCTCCCTCTCTCTCTCTCTCTCTCTCTCTCTCCTTCTCTCTCTCCTGCCGTATTCTGTCTCCCTCTCTCCCCACAGGCATTACCCATAATCCTCTCTGTCATTCCAGGAAGTGAGCCCCACTCTGCTCTCTACCTCTCCATTTCCACCTCAACTCATTTTCACTCTCTGTTTCCTGTCTTTCTTTCTTTCCTTCATTCTCTTTCCTTCATTCACTCGTTTATTCTGCCTTTATTTACCTGTTTATTATGTATCTATGTATGTATTTATTTATTTATTTGTCATTAGTGTAGTCGCTCTGATGATGCACTTAGTGTCCTGTAGAGAGTGGCCATAGGTGTGTGTGTGTGTGTGTGTGTGTGTGTGTGTGTGTGTGTGTGTGTGCTGTGAGAGTGGGCATGTTAATTATGGGTGAGTGGTCTAACTGCTGTATTTGTGGTAAACAGCCACCAGCACAGCCAGACCTGCACATCCCAGAAATCAGACCTCTTCCCAGAATGTGTGTGTGTGTGTGTGTGTGTGTGTGTGTGTGTGTGTGTGTGTGTGTGTGTTTGCGCACGTGTGAGTACATCATTTACCAGGTGTTGCTTAAAGGCCAGCTGTGAAAGTTGCTTGTGAATGCATACACAGGCACACACACACACACACACACACACACACACACACGCATGCACACACACACACACGCACACACACACACACACACACACACGCATGCACACACACACACGCATGCACACACACACACACATGCACACACACACGCACACACACACACACACACACACACACACACACACGCATGCACACACACAGATATGAATGTTCAGGACATTGAGGACAGGATTGTTTTGTGAGAAAGTATAAATGTTTACTGAGACCTTGAAAGCGTCAGGATGAGTGTGTTCACCCCCCCCACACACACACTCTTTCCCAGACCTTCCATCTCTCCTTCCCATGCCCAGTGTGTGTGTGTGTGTGTGTGTGTTTGTGTGTGTGGGGTGGGCCAGCTATCCTCATACACTCACACAGACACACTCTTGCACACACACACACACACACACACACACAAGCACACACGCATCTGCACAAATACATTCACACACACACACACACACACTGCTGTAACACACACGCTGAGCTTGTTTGTTGTGTTTGTGATGCACTATTTTTATTTTCATGGTTGTCATGGAGATGCCAGGCCGTGTGCAGACGCCAGCCATTAGGTTGGCATGTGTGTGTGTGTGCGTGTGTGTGTGTGTGTGTTGGTTTCCAGTGGGTTGGCATTGGTGTGTGTGCGTGTGTGTGTGTTTGTGTGTGGTGGTTGCCATTGGGTTGACATTGGTGTGTGTGTGTGTGTGTGTGTGTGTGTGTGTGTGTGTGTGTGTGTGTGTGTGGCAGTTGTCATTGGGTTGGCATTGGTGTATGTGGGTGTGTATGTGTGTGTGTTTGTGTGTGTGTGGTGGTTGCCATTGGGTTAGCATTGGTGTGTGTGTGTGTGTGTGTGTGTGTGTGTGTGTGTGTGTGAGACGGTTGGCATGAGTGAGGAGCAGAGCAAAGGAGAGAGGGAGCGAGGGACAGAGTAACAAGTGAGAGAAAGAGGGAGAGGGGGCAAAGAGGAATAAATAGAGTAGAGTGAGGGAGAGGGGGAGAGAAGGAGGGAGGGAGGGAGGGAGTGAGAGAAGGAGGGAGGGAGGGAGAGGGGGAGAGAAGGAGGGAGGGAGGGAGGGAGGGAGAGGGGGAGGGAGGGAAAAAAAGAAAAAGTTAACACTGAGAGATACTGTTGGACCAAGAAGAATCCAGAACCAAGAAGGGATCCTGTGTGTGTGTGTGTGTGTGTGTGTGTGTCTGTGTGTGTGTGTCCGTGTGTGTGTGTGCATATGTGTGTGCGTGTGTGTGCGCGCCCGTGTGTGTGTTTGCATGTGTGTGTGTGCGCGTGTGTGTATGTGTGTCCGTCTGTGTGTGTGTGTGTGTGCGTGTGTGTGTGCGCGCGCGCGTGTGTGTGTTTGCATGTCTGTGTGTGCACGTGTGTGTATGTGTGTCCGTGTTTGTGTCCGTGTGTGTGTGTGTGTGTGTTTGCATGTGTGTTTG
>CM059269.1:3530702-3543202 GCA_030347295.1 Setipinna tenuifilis
TATAAGCTTGTAGGCGTGTGTGTGTGTGTGTGTGTGTGTGTGTATGTGTGTGTGTGTGTGTGTGGATGAAGTGTGTGATGAAGTATCAGCGTCATGTGCAGCTGAAGCAGAAGGGGAAAATAAAGTCTAGCGTTTGTACAGGTGTTCTGTTGAATACACTGTGATGTCTGTGATTCACTTAAACTAACTTGTCATTCCTTCCTCCCTCTCTTTCTGTGTGCATGTGTGTGTGTGTGTGTGTGTGTGTGTGTGTCTGTGTCTGTGTGTATGTGTGTGTGTGTATGACTGTGTTTATGACTGTGTATGTGACTGTGTGTGTGTGTGTGTGTGTGTATGACTGTGTATGTGACTGTGTGTGCATGTGTGTGTGTATGTGTGTGTGTGTGTGTGTTTATGACTGTGTATGTGACTGTGTGTGTGTATGACTGTGTATATGACTGTGTGTGTGTATGACTGTGTATGTGCGTGTGTGTGTGTATGCCTGTGTATATGACTGTGTGGGTGTGTGTGTTTGTATGTGTGTATGCCTGTGTATGACTGTGTGTGTATGTGACTGTGTGTGTGTGTGTGTGTGTGTGTGTGTGTGTGTGTGCAGCTGGACAGGGGGAGGTGCGTGAGTGTGCGTATGCGGATCTGCAGCAGCAGTATGAGGACCAGAGAGGGGGCGGAGCCGAGGCGGAGTGGGCGGGACCTAGCGCCGCCCGTGACAACAGCACCATCCTATGCAGCCAGGGCTCCCGCTGCTACGGCCTATGGGAGAAGAGCAGGGGCGGAGACACCCGCCTAGTCAAGCAGGGTACACACACACACACACACACACACACACACACACACACACACACACTCACACACACACACACACACACACACACACTCACACACACACACACACACACTCACACACACACACTCACACACACACACACACACACACACACTCACACACACACACACACACACTCACACACACACACACACATAGACACGCACACACTCACACTGGGAGAAGAGCAGGGGTGGAGACACACGCCTAGTGAAGCAGGGTACACACACACACACACACACAACCACCCACGCACACACAGACTAGGAGAAGAGCAGGGATGGAGACACACGTCTCGTCAAGCAGGGCACACACACACACACACACACACACACACACTGGAACTGACCTCTCTCATCAGACACCTGGAAGGGCTTCCCTCCGAGTTACGTTGTGAAAGTTGCTTGGTATTAAAACTAGCGGCTACCTAGCGATTAGCATGTGTATGTATGTATATATCTGTGATGTGTCTGTGTATATGTCTGGTGTGTGTGTATGTCTGTGATGTGTCTGGTGTGTGTGTATATGTCTGTGATGTGTGTGTGTCTGGTGTATGTGTATATGTCTGTGAAGTCTGTGTGTCTGGTGTGTGTGTATATGTCTGTGATGTGTGTGTGTGTGTGTGTGTGTGTGTATGTCTGTGATTTGTGTGTGTGTATGTCTGTGATGTGTTTATATGTGATGTGTGTGTGTGTATATATGCCTGTGATGTGTGTGTGTGTATATGTCTGTGATGTGTGTGTGTCTGGTGTATGTGTATATGTCTGTGAAGTGTGTGTGTCTGGTGTGTGTGTATATGTCTGTGATGTCTGTGTGTGTGTGTGTATATGTCTGTGATGTGTGTGTGTGTATGTCTGTGATGTGTGTGTGTATATGTCTGTGATGTGTGTGTGTCTGGTGTGTGTGCATATGTCTGTGATGTGTTTATATGTGATGTGTGTGTGTTTGTGTGTGATGTGTGTGTGTGTATATGTCTGTGATGTGTGTCTCTGATGTGTGTGTGTGTGCTGGCAGGTTGCTGGACACACACGAGTGACCATCAGGACTGCCACGAGGACCGCTGTGTGGTGAGCAGCTCGCCCTCCATGACCCTCAACGGCACCTACCGCTTCTGCTGCTGCTCCGCACACATGTGCAACCTCAACTTCACCGAGACCTGGGTCGCCATGCCAACCAGCCCACAGCCCCTAGGTCAGTCTCTCACACACACACACACACACACACACACACACACCCCGCTTCTGCTGCTGCAGCGCACACATGTGCAACCTCAACTTCACCGAGACCTGGGTCGCCATGCCAACCAGCCCACAGCCCCTAGGTCAGTCTCACACACACACACACACACACACACACACACATGCACGCAGCAGCCCCATGTGCAACCTCAGCTTCACAGAGACATCTGCCAACCTGCTCACAGTTCATCTGTGAGTTACGACACACACACACACACACACGTATATGCAGCGTTTGCCCATTATCTCTCACACACACATATGTACAAGTTCACCCGTACACACCCGTGCACACACCTGTACACACACACATACACACGCACACACACACACATACACACACACATACACACACAGCAAACCCCAATCAGTCATATTAATCAATTGTAGATGGCCTAGTTAAGTGTTCTCTAGTGGAATGAGATCACACAGATACATCAAGCCACCTCATCTCGTGGCTTAGCAAACACACACACACACACACACACACACACACACACCACACCACATACACACTCATACACACACACACACTATCTATACACACACACTATCTATACACACACACCACCTATACACACACACATAAGCATACACACACACAGTCAAAACACATACTTGAATGACTCATACAAACTCTCTGTCTCTCTCTCTCTCTCTCTCTCTCTCTGTCTAACACACACTTTGATGCAAACTCATACACACACACACACACACACCACACCACATACACACTCATACACAAACACACACACTATCTATACACACACACTATCTATACACACACACCACCTATACACACGCACATAAGCATACACACACACAGTCAAAACACATACTTGAATGACTCATACAAACTCTCTGTCTCTCTCTCTCTCTCTCTCTCTCTCTCTCTCTCTCTCTCTCTCTCTCTCTCTCTGTCTAACACACACTTTGATGCAAACTCATACACACACACACACACACAAGCATGTACACACCTGCGTCAACAGTGTTATGTAACAGATTGTTCCCTGCCCACTGAAGAGGCACTGGTCAAGCTAATTAAATTGAGCCTGGGCTGTCTGCTCTGAACACACACACACACACACACACACACACACACACACACACACACACACACACATATTCGCTCGCAGATGCAACATACACTCATTGACAGTGACGTGCACACACTCACAGAGTTTTTATTTCATGCACATATCATCTTACCTTTATGTGTGTGTGTGTGTGTGTGTGTGTGTGTGTGTGTGTGTGTGTGTGTGTGTGTGTGTGTGTGTGTGTGTGTGTTTATGTGCATTTTCTCTGACTAGTTGAGATAAAGACCGGAGGTATAGTAAGGATACATTCACATAATACAAGGATGCATTATTAGGCATAACAGACCCTCCCATAACAGAAGAGTGCTACCATAAGACCCTCCCACGTCAGGCATAGACGCGCATCATTGGCTAGCATCCACAGTTGAAAGAAAGGTTCTTGTTCTGATTGGCTGGATGCCTTTGTGTGCTGCTAAATAGCGTTGCTGTTGTGATAGAAGAGTGTATCTGACGCATGCCTGTCTGAAGGAGCAGGCCCAGGCCTGTACACAGTACAGACCGCCTGCCACAGACACACACACACACACACACACACAGCAGTTAACAAGCCACACAATTCATAGAGGTCAAACTCACTGGGTTGCACAGTCTAAACTGTCAGACATCTGACATACTGCAAGAAGTATAAGTATTTGTGTGTGTGTGTGTGTGTGTGTGTGTGTGGGCCCTGGACTCATTCATTCTTTCAGTCACTCACTCACTCACTCACTCACTCACTCACCAGGTGTCCAGGTGTAACCAGTGTAACAGCTCTGGTTGGCTGGGAGGGAGGGGTGGTGAATAACCAGCACTCTGGTTGGCTCGGAAGGAGGGGTGGTGAATAACCAGCGCTCTGGTTGGCTGGGAGGGAGGGGTGGTGAATAACCAGCGCTCTGGTTGGCTGGGAGGGAGAGGTGGTAAATAACCAGCGCTCTGGTTGGCTGGGAGGGAGGGGTGGTCAATAACCAGCGCTCTGGTTGGCTGGGAGGGAGAGGTGGTAAATAACCAGCGCTCTGGTTGGCTCGGAAGGAGGGGTGATGAATAACCAGCGCTCTGGTTGGCTGGGAGGGAGGGGTGGGGGGCGGTCCCTGGGCCTGATTGGCTAGAAGTGGCTGTGGATAAGAGTGTCAGTCTAATGTACTGTAATGCAATGTCATGATGTGTAGGCCCCTGAACTAGGCACACACTCACTATCTTTCACTCTTTAACCCCTGCCTCTTTGCGTCACACACACATTTAAACACACACACACACACACACACACACACACACACACACACACACACATTCTCTCTCTCTCTCTGTCTCCCTCCCAAAATCAATCAACACAAACTCATACACACACACTCTCTTTCTCTCTCTTTCTCTCTCTCAGAATCAATAAAACACACACACAAACACACACATACACGCACACACACACACACACACACACACACACACACACGCACACACACACACACACACACACACACACACACACAAACTGTGTTTGTGAACCAAAGCCAAAACAGATGCCACGTCTTGAGTCTGTAATTACAGAGACAGACAGAAAAGGGGGGGGGGGGGGGGGGGGGGCTAGAGACAGCCAGAGAAACAGAGGAGGGGGGAAGAAGAGAGGGAGCGAGAGAAAGAAAGGAGGGGGTGTAGAGAGTGAGAGAAAGAGGGGGGGGGGTGAGAGAAAGAGAAGGGGGGGGGAAGAGAGGGAGCGAGAGAAAGAGAGGAGGGGGGAGAGAGGGAGAGAAAGAGAGGAGGGGGGGTGAAAGAAAGAGAAGAGGGGGGGAAGAGAGCGAGAGAAAGAGAGGAGGGGGGGAAGAGAGGGAGCGAGAGAAAGAGAGGAGGGGGGAAGAAGAGAGGGAGTCAGAGAAAGAGAGGAGGGGGGGAGATAGAGACAGCCAGAGAAAGAGAGGAGGGGGCAGAGAGAAAGAGAGGAGAGGGTGGGAGGGAGAGAAAGATAGAGACAGTCACGGAAAGAGAAGGAGTTTGGAGACAGACAGAGAGAGTGGGAGGGAGAGAGAGAGAAAAAAAGATAGAGCGAGTCAGAGAAAGAGGCGGGGGAGAGAGAGAAAGATAGATTCACAAAAAAAGAGGAGGAGGGGGGAGGGAAAGATAGATTAAGGAGAAGAGAGGGATGAGGGAGGGTGAAGAAAGTGGCAGAGAATGATAGCAGGAGAAGGGAAAGAAAGAGGGAGAGAAAGAGGGGGAAGAGAGAGGGAGAGAAATGAGGGGGAAGAGAGAGGGAGAGAAATGAGGGGACGGAGAGGGAGAGAAAGAGGGGAAGAGAGGGAGAGAAAGAGGGGGAAGAGAGAGGGAGAGGAAGAGGGGGAAGAGAGAGGGAGAGAAAGAGGGGGAAGAGAGAGGGAAAGAAATGAGGGGACGGAGAGAGGGATAACAGGAGCAGTTTGCCAGAAAGCAAAGACAGAGAAAGAGAGAGAGAGAGAGAGAGAGAGAGTTATGGATAAATGAGGGAGAAAGAGAAAGAGGGAGAGGGAGACAGAGAGAGTCAGATATATAAATGTGTGTATATATGACAGTATACACACACACACACGCACACACACACACACACAGAGCAGGAGAGTGAATAATTGAGAGAGAGAGAGAGAGAGTTGGATAAATGAGGGAGAAAGAGAAAGAGGGAGAGTGAGAGAGTCAGATATATAAATGTGTGTATGTATTACAGTATACACACACACACACACACACACACACATACTAGGAGAGTGAGTGATTGAGAGGAAGAGAGAGAGAGAGAGAAAGAGAGCGTGTAAGAGAGAGTGCATGTGTGTATGTGTGTATGTGAGAGAGATAGAGGGAAGATAACGTGTTATTGAGGGAGGACATTAAGAGAGGGAGTTAGAGACAAAGAGAGAAAGAGAGAAAACGGGGAGAGAGAAAAGGGGTGGAGGAGCTTCCTTAAGGAAGGCCAGCCAGACACAGAGCCTCCAGGCTGCACACTGCTGGCTCCAGTACATGTAAACAGTGTGTGTGTGTGTGTGTGTGTGTGTGTGTGTGTGTGTGTGTGTGTGTGTGTGTGTGTGTGGCTGTCTCTCTATATTTGCATAAGCGATAGGAGTGTATGTCAGCGCTTGTCTGTCCACATCTGTGTGTGTGTGTTTGTGTGTGTGTGTGTGTGTGTGTGTGTGTGTGTGTTCATGACCCCGCATGCATGCTGTTTTTCATGTGAGTGCAGAAGATGTCTGCATGCCTGCATTTTAATCCCTGTGTAAACTGTGTGTGTGTGGTTGTGTGTGGTTGTTTTTGAATGGAGTGTCTCATTTTAAAATATGTATTCTTTGTGTGGCTGGAGTCACTGTGCTGTACTCTGCGTTGTAAGCCACATGTTGCCACATACATTGATAGTTAATGAGTGCCAGTGCTGTGTTT
Organism: Setipinna tenuifilis; assembly: GCA_030347295.1. NCBI lineage: Eukaryota > Metazoa > Chordata > Actinopteri > Clupeiformes > Engraulidae > Setipinna > Setipinna tenuifilis. Next base: position 3,537,230 of record CM059269.1, read on the forward strand.
GGATTGGCTGATTCTGAGGGCCCATGCTGTTGGCTATTCTGATTAGCTGAGTCTGAGTGTCCATGCTGTATTCTGATTGGCTGATTGGCTGTGACCATGCTGTATTGTGATTGGCTCATTCTGAGTGTCCATGCTGTATTCTGATAACCTGATTGGCTGAGCGCCCATGCTGTATTCTGATTGGCTGGTTGGCTGTGACCATGCTGTTTTCTGATTGGCTGACTGATTGATTGTGATATATGGGTGTGCATATACACAGTGTGCCAACAGGACACATTTAAACTGTTTATATCTTGGGTTATAAAAGTGATACAGAGTACCACATCTATTTGTTGTAAAGCTGACTTTCAAGAGGTTGTGATACATAGGTTAATTTCTCCACTTTCATGTTTAATGACTTCTTCATAATTTTTAATTCAGGCTTATAGTTTGGAACATCCCTGGCTGTGTCTTTGTAAAAAAATTTTAAAAATCCTGATTTCCCAAAAATGGCTTTACATTTTACATCAGTCACTTCTGCCCACCCTGTACATGCAAAAATGATTGTTCGTGTGATACCTTGCATATCACGTTTCACCTTGCATTGCGTTTCACTTACGTACACACACACACACACACACAGACATACACACACTCTATTTCACATACACACACACCGTTTCATAACTCTGTATTTGAGTGTGTGCTGTAATCTCTCTCTCTCTCACTCCCTCTCTCCCTCTCTCTCTCCCCCTATCTCTCTCTCTCTCTATCTCTCTTTCTTTCCCTTTCTCTCTCTCTCTCTCCCCCTTTCTCTCTCTCTCTATCTGTATGTCTTCCTCTCAATCCCTCTCTCCATCTCTCTCTCTCTCTATCTCTCCCTATCTCTCTCTCCCTCTCTCTCCCTCTCTCTCTTTCTCTCTCGCGCACTCTCTCTCTCTCTCTGCGCGCACTCTCTCTCTCTCTCTCTCTCTCTCTCTCTCTCTCTCTCAGTTCAGTTCAGTTCAGTTCAAGAGCTTTATTGGCATGAATGTGAATACAGTATTGCCAAAGCAGTTATCAAGCACTGATAACAACAGTAATAAATAATACAGAATAGTGAAGAAATAAGAAATAAGTCTCTCTCTCTGTCTCTGTATCTCTTCCGGCACAGACCCGAGGCCGGATAAGGAGGAGGCTGTGGTGATCGTCCTGGCGTCAGTGTCTGTGGTGGTGGTGCTCCTGGTAGCCCTGCTCTTCGGCTACCGCATGCTTACAGGTCAGGCACACAGCAGCCACGGAGGGACCTACAAACACCTACAAACATCTATAAACACCTACAAACATCTATAAACACCTACAAACACCTACAAACACCTACAAACACCTACAAACATCTATAAACACCTACAAACACCTACAAACATCTATAAACACCTACAAACACCCACAAACACCTACAAACATCTATAAACACCTACAAACACCTACAAACATCTATAAACACCTACAAACACCTACAAACACCTACAAACATCTATAAACACCTACAAACACCTACAAACATCTGCAAACATCTACAAACACCTACAAACATCTATAAACACCTACAAACACCTACAAACACCTACAAACACCTACAAACATCTATAAACACCTACAAACATCTGCAAACATCTACAAACACCTACAAAAATCTACAAACACCTACAAACATCTACAAACACATGCAAACATCTACAAACATCTACAAACACCGTTTAACATCTACAAACACCTACAAACATCTACAAACATCTACAAACATCTGCAAACATCTAGAAAGATCTACAAACACCTACAAACACCGTTTAACATCTACAAACACCTACAAACACCTACAAACATCTACAAACATCTACAAACATCTGCAAACATCTAGAAAGATCTACAAACACCTACAAACATCTACAAACACCTACAAACACCGTTTAACACCTACAAACACCTACAAACATCTACAAACATCTGCAAACATCTAGAAAGATCTACAAACACCTACAAACATCTACAAACCTCTAAGAACATCTACAAACACCTACAAACATCTACAAACCTCTAAGAACATCTACAAACACCTACAAACATCTGCAAACATCTAGAAACACCTACAAACATCTGCAAACATCTAGAAAGATCTACAAACCTCTACAAAACATCTACAAACACCTACAAACACCTACAAACACCTACAAACATCTATAAACACCTACAAACACCTACAAACATCTGCAAACATCTACAAACACCTACAAAAATCTACAAACACCTACAAACATCTACAAACACATGCAAACATCTACAAACATCTACAAACACCGTTTAACATCTACAAACACCTACAAACATCTACAAACATCTACAAACATCTGCAAACATCTAGAACAGTGGTTTTCAACCTATGGGCCGCGGCCCTCTGGTGGGCCGCGGAGGTATTGCAGGTGGGCCGTGAAATCCTTTTCTAAAAGTATTATACAATAGTTAGATCCGGTCGATTTTTTATCCATTGATCACAATGGACGAGATGCGTTCTATGCGTCACTAGGAGTGAGGGTATTGACCCACATACAATGGATGACTCTTCACATCTAATAATCACTCCGCGGCCAGAGATACAATTTAACCGTTACACCAAGATTCCATTCCATCATTCCACCCAATGCGTACATAAACAGTAATCGAGGAACAGACTAGTTAAGCGAAAGTACGGTGGCGGCAATATAGGCTACAATGGAATTTAACATCAATCTAATTTAAAATATGAATCTGGTGAGGAAGAGAGGGCAAGCGTGGAGCTTGGGCCTACAACAAGCATAAGGACAATCAAATTAAGCCCGGATGATTTGGACTCCATCGAAAACTACGACGGAGCATTAGGGCCATTCATGAAGGAGAAGATATTTTTTGATATGACGAGATTAAAGTCAACATGTCGACATTAAAGTGCAAAAAAATCAACTATTTTCCTCGACATTTAACGTATTTGTCGAGATTAAAGTCGACTTGACATCAACTTTATTCTCGACATTTCCAAGTAATGTCGACATGTCGAGTTTAAAGTCGACCCATCAAGATTCGAAAGTCGACATCCAATTTCAACTTTATTCTCGGAATTTCGAGTTTAATGTCGACATGTTGACTTTAATCTCGTCATAGCAAAAAATATCTTCTCATGAATGGCCCTAATGCTCCGTCGTAGAAAACAGCCAACACGAAGGCAATATTCAGAGAGCCCTCTTGCGAGTTACTGGTGCCCCACTCTGGAAAGCAGAAAGCGGTGGAGTCATGTTTTAGGAGACCATCAAACAGGAGAACCAACAAAGATAGCCAGACTGGATCAGCACGTAAAACCATCTAGTTCTTCGGACTGTGAACATGCAGGCCCTTTTCTCAGCGGCTGCACAACCAACGGCAATGTCTACAAGTAGAGCAGTGGTGCGCAGTACACTGCGCGTTGCTCAGCAACCAAGACGCCAACTGGGACTATTTTCTGGAGCGGAGGAACAATCAAATAAACAATCAACCCTAAATAAAGATTTTTAAAATCATTTTGTGTAATTATTTTTGTTACCAAAGGAACTATTGTATAAAAGCAATATAACACTCGTGAGGTGAGGGTATTCCACAACAACCTCACTCCCACTCGTGTTATATTGCTTAACTGTTCTAAATGCATGTATCTGAGTAAGCTATGTCTTCGAAGTATGTCTCACAATCAGCGGCAACGCGGGACAGCTGAGTTCGGTCGTTGTCATAGTGAGAATAGACGTTAAAGCAAAAAGCTGAGTCTAAATGGATCGCTGGTTAGAAACAGGGAGACTCAAAAGAAACGAGAGTCCAGAGGATAGCGAATTTGTAGGTGATCACCCTGTTACCAAAAAAAAGAGAAGATGTTGGAGAAAGTACAGTGATGAGTATTTGGGTCTGGGATTTTATTGGACTGGCTCTGAGGCTGAACCACTACCACTGTGCCTGGTGTGCTCTGAGACACTGTCAAATGAAGCTCTGAAGCCCTGTAAACTGCGCCGTCACCTCCAAACAAAACATGGAGAGTATGCGACCAAGCCTGTTCAGTTCTTCGAGAACAAGCTCAGGGAATATCAGAGCAAGAAAAGGGTAATGGAAGCTACTGCTATGTGCAGTGACAACGCAAAGGCTGTGGAAACGTCATACCTGATCTCCGACCTAATAGCTAAAACAGGAAAACCCCACACGGATGGAGAGACTTTTCTTCTTCCAGGTACGAAAATTATAGTGGAGAAGATGTTGGGAAAGAAGGCACTGCAGCCGATCAAACTCCTTTCACTGTCTGACAATACTGTTAAGCGCAGAATTGATGACATGGCAGAGAATGTGTTAGATCAGCTGATACGGAATGTAAAAGCGAGCCGTTTCTATGCCATTCAACTCGACGAATCGACTGACATTGCCAGTGTATCAAACTTGCTTGCCTACATTCGATACGAAAAAAATGGCGAGGTAAAGGAAGACTTTTTGTTTTGTAGACCTCTGCCAACCCGTTCTACTGCTGAGGCCATTTTTGACAATCTGAATACGTTCATCATTTCGAATGGCATTGACTGGTCCAAATGTGTTGGGCTGAGCACTGATGGAGCGCGTGCGATGCTGGGTCAGCACAGCGGAGTAGTCAGTCGTGTGAAAGCGGTGGCCCCTCATGCCAGCTCTGTCCACTGCAGTATACATCGTGAAGCACTGGCTGCTAAGAAAATGCCCCTGGATCTTAAGACTGTTTTAGACCAGGCAGTAAAAGCCGTGAATTTCATTAAGAGCCGTCCACTACAATCCCGTCTATTTGGCGTGCTCTGTGGAGAGATGGGCAGCGATCACCAGCAGCTGTTGTTGCACACAGAGGTGCGGTGGGTGTCCAGGGGTAAAGTGCTGACGCGCCTGTTCGAGCTTCGGGATGAAGTGCGCCTGTTCTTACTCGACTCAAACTTTGAACTCGCACACTGCTTCAGTGATTTTGAGTGGCTGGCTAAATTGGCTTATCTCGCCGACATTTTCAGTCACTTAAATGGGCTGAATTTAGCTCTTCAGGGATCCGCTGTTAATATGTTCAAGGTCCAGCAAAAAGTGGAGGCAACGATAAGAAAACTGGCGCAGTGGAATAAACGAGTCGACCAGGCAAATTACGACTCCTTTGAAAACATGTCAGATTTTCTGACAAAGGAAGAGATGCAGCTTCCCATCACCGTGACGAACGCAGTCAAAGAGCACCTCCAGGGTCTGAAAACACAGCTGCGCCAGTACTTCCCTGCACTCGATGCGCAGTACAGTTGGATCGAAAATCCGTTTGACGTTCAGGACGTGGCCCTTGCAGCTGCCCTGAGCGCAAAAGAGCAAGACAGTCTCCTGGATCTCTCTTGCGACACCGCATTGAAGCTGGTCTTCTCACACAAGCACCTAATAAACTTTTGGCTGCATGTTGCCTCTGAGTACCCCGACCTGGCCGACAGAGCTGTTAGGTTTCTGATGCCTTTCCCGACAACTTACCTATGTGAGAGCGGATTCTCTGCACTAGTGTCACTGAAAACGAAGTATAGAAACAAACTGAATGTTGAGTCAGATCTTCGACTTCGACTCACATCCATTGTGCCAGATATTACGCATTTGGTTGGCACCATGCAACACCAGCCTTCACATTAGGTGCAATGCTTTGATTTTGCTTCGTTAATCAGTACACAAATTAAGTTGAGACTTGTAAAACAAAAGTGACGTTCCTCCAGTTCTACCTAAATGTTGATATTTTTTCCATATTTTTTCATGTTAAAAGGATAAAAATGCCATGTTATGATTTCCCTGTGAATAAATTCAGATTAGTATAAAAGTGATTAGTAATAGGCCTATTGTTGAATAAGTTGTGAGCTTCCTGCATATTTCATAATTAGTCCTAGGCCTAAAACTTGAATTTTCACAGCAAAATGATAAAAAAAATACCCTGTTGTGATTTACCTG
>CM059269.1:3548202-3555702 GCA_030347295.1 Setipinna tenuifilis
CTAAGCATTTTTAACCAGTCGTCCACCAAGCCACCAGGGGCGAACGTACAGTAGGCCTATTCGTTACGCCGCCTAATCCACAAGCAAGAGCAGTCCAAGTTTAAGTAGTGAGAGCGGACGAGGTATGGTAGTAGTACCTAGTAGCAGTCAGTGAAGATAGTGGTGGTGAGGATGACTGAACGGACTGAGAGCCAAACTGAAGCAGCGTCAGAAGGTGAGGAGGGTTCAGGACAAGCGATGTCGAACAGAAGCAAGTGATATGCAAAGACTGTGGAAGAGTTGTGTCGGCACCGCAAGGTAACACCACAAACCTCTATAATCATTTAAAGAAACACCATGTGGACAAATACAACGAGTGTATCAAGAGCAAAGTTCCACAAACGCCCCGTCCCACCGCCCAGATACAGACAACCATAAGTGCCAGCATGCACCATGCAACACCATATTCACCAGCATCACAAAGACACGCGGAAATAACGAACTCAATCGCAATTTATTTAGCCAAAGCCATGGCTCCAATAAATACCGTTGGCAACGATGCATTTAAACAAATGATCAAAGCGCTGGACAAAAGATACGAGATCCCGTCCAGAAATTACTTCTCCAAGGTGGCATTACCTGCGCTGTACAAGCAATGTCGGGAACAAATACAGAAAGAAATAAACGGATGTTTAGCACAGGGGGCAATATAGTGACCTGGCTTCGGGCGTCCCTGAAGCCTGAACATGTTGACAGGCTGGTGTTTCTGGCCAAAAATCTGTAGGCCCACCTATTGCCTTCATGCTCAAAAATTATTTAGTTTCAATTTTATTTTGTTTATCCCTTATATAGTATGTTCTTGGTAACATTGTGAATTACAAACAATGTAAATTACATTCTGCACTAAAAAGTTGTTGTTTTTTTTTTTTTTAAAGTGCAATGAAATTCAGTTGTTTATTTGTTGTTGAATAATCGTGATTAATAATCGTGAATTTAATTTTGATCCAAATAATCGTGATTATCATTTTTTCCATAATCATGCAGCCCTATTGCCCACCAAAATCAATATTGAGTGATTCTGGTGATTTTCTTCCGTTCAGAGAGGGAAGAGCAGGAAGCCACTAAAGGTGCAGTAATTACGAAAATCATCATAGAGCCTGTTGCCTGCTGGGAGTACCATGTTAACTTCATCTCCCACCTCCAGCTGCAGAGTCAGACCACTGGACAGATAGGTGGCATGTCCATCAGTGTCATACTCAGACAGCTGCATGAGCCGCTGTCGATTCTTAAACATCCTGATACCCATGTTGCGTGAGTCTAGATCATCCATGACACTGAACCTGAAATAGTAGACCCCCTTAACTGGAGCTGTGAAGAAGCCTGTTGTGCTGCTGTAGGCCTGGCCAACATTGGTGATGACTCTACTGAAGACCAAGTTCATGTCAGTATTCCCAGACTGTATGAATCCTGAGTCAGTCAGACCTGCTGAGAATGCCACCTTGGGTGCTGCTTTAATCTCTTTCTCCAGATTCTCTACTTCAGTGGCTGCCGGTCTGGTCTTCACTGCTGTCAGCTCTGCCTCTTTTGTTGCATTTTCCTTCTTCAAATTCTCCACTTCAGTCTTCAGTTCTGCTTTGGTGTCCTGTAGTACCTTCTCCAGAGCCTCCACCTTAGTCTTCATTTCTGCTTTGGTGTCCTCTAGCTCATTCTGTGTGACAGTCAGCAGCACCCTCAGCTCCACCACCATGTCTCTGAGTTTCTTGAGCTCAGCAGAGATGTCCAGCTGGGTAGAGACTTCAGCAGCAGCAGCAGCAGCCCCAGTGCTCTGGCTCTCTGTCTGAACTTCAGTCTGGGTGCTCCGAGTCTGAGCTCCACACATGGAGAACAGCAGCACCAGCAGTGAGATGGCAGCCCTCATCTTCAAAGTCACTGTTAATCACAAATTACAATATAGGTTCTGAGTTTCTCATACCACAGAAAGAGATCTTACAAACAAGTAGTCAAAATGAATGTCAATGAAAATGTCACTAAATATATAAAATTGATATATTTCTTCTTAATAATAAAATAAGTAATTTTCTTTGTTCTCTATGTGGCATTTACATGGCAGGCTAAGGGAAAGGTGCAGCCTCTCTGAACTGTCACACACACTGGATTAAAAATGTGCTCTATACTTATACCTTTACCACACCTATACTGTTATGCAGCTGTGTTTCAGCTATGCTAAGCACGGGACCCAGTGCATCATCAGTCTCTCTCTGTCTCTCTGCCACACACTCAATAGTCTACATGCACAAGAGATGAAGTGATGCACCTGTCAATCTCCACAACACTGTAGTGCAGTACAATAGAGAGCTGCTACACACTTTTCTAACACACACTATAGTTTAATATTTATAAGCTTAACTCCAAACTTAACACTAATCTTACCTTTAAGAACACCCCGTCTGTCACTCGCAGTAGTAGTGGCTGTAGCAGTAAGACTAATAGTAGAAGTAGGTGCAGCAGTAGTGTCTGTGACTTTGAGTCTGCAATCACCCTCTTTTTATACCCTAGGAATTATGTAAGGACGTTTGGGGTGACCTTAAGTCCAGGGACGCTGATCAAATATACTGTCGTTGATTTGTGTGTTCAACACAAACATACGCACACTCACACACATTCACAGAGAGAGAGACAGAGAGAGACCGAGAGAGAGAGACCGAGAGAGAGAGACAGAGAGAGACCGAGAGAGAGAGAGAGAGACCGAGAGAGAGACAGAGACAGAGAGAGAGAGACAGAGGTTTAACACTCCTTTATTAAACCGTTGTCAAACAATTACAACCACACGTCCACTGCACAGCTTACATTTACAAACCCCTAAAAAAGTGGAGGTAGCCCCTCCCTCATTGCACACTTAACCCCACCATACCATCAGCGGTGACATGACACAATACTTCCCCTACCCCCCACACAGCCACAAAACAATCAACATCATCAATTAACTTATAGTAAGCATATTCAACATTCACCCGTGCAGCCACCATCCCCTTAAAAACCTCAACTGGGTCACAGGAACCAGCATCAATTAACTTGTTTCTCCGGGTTTTCCAAATAGCCATTTTTGCTGAGCCTATCAAGAAGTTTATTAAGCAGATTTTATTCTTATTTTTTGCGCTATACACAGGCCCACTAATGAAAAATTGTTCTGAGAAAGTGCTCCCAAGCTTTTGAATCCACACTCTGAGGTAGTCAAAAAGCCCCCCTAACCTCCTACAATTTAAAAACAAGTGCACAATAGTTTCATCCCCCCCACAAAAAGGACAGAGTTTTTCAACTGCTGGATTCAGGTGTGCCACGTGTCTGTTTGTAGCTATAGCCCCGTGAACGAGCCTCCACTGCAGATCGGCCGTACGTTTTTCAATGGGAGGCTTATAAAAAGACCTCCAACAACCCCTCAAGGAGAAACCTGGCCCAAACACTTCTGACCACCTCCACCCCGCTTCCCTCCTCAGCACAGACTGATGCTGGACTTTTATACAGGTCATGTAGAGGGCTTTCTTATTAAAGTCCTGGAAGGGCGTTGCTTCTGGCACCCCAAAAGTGCCCCACCCCTCTTCATGGTCATCCTCCCCCCCCCCCACCACAGGTACAACCGGTAATGATGGGCATAAAAGGTTCACTTCCCAGCATGCTGGGGACTGCAACTCCAGGGCCTCTCTGCAAGCCCCAGGCAATGCTGACTTTACTTCCTCCAGCACCCTTTCCAAGAGACGCATGGATTGGATGCCAGTCCTCTGCTGCAATGCAGCTGCAGTTATCCAACCACCTCCATCCCTCAGGTGCGCCAGCACACAGATGCCAGCCCTAACAAAGGAGCTCCGGACACTGGCAGATGACAGGGTCCTCGTTCTTAACAGGCTGTTGTGGAATAAGGGTTCCCCCATTATCCACTCCCCTGCTTGTTCAGTAACCCTTCTGACCTTGAAGGCCATTTGCCAGGCCCGCAACATGGATCTGTAGTAGGGAGTCAGCTGGTACAAGTCCACCCCATCCAGGTTCAACAGAAAAAGTTGTTGGTCATAACCCATCCGAGTTCCCTGCCTTAGCAGACTACAAGCAGCCGCAGCCCACACCACATCAGTCCCGTAGAGAAGTCTTTGAGCTGCCTGCAGCCGAAAAGCATGCAGGCGACTACTTAAGTCCACCAGACCTTGACCCCCTTCCCAAACAGGCAAATACAGCGCAGGGGCAGGGATCCAGTGTTGTCCTGACCAAAAAAAGTTCACCAGTTTGCTCTGGAGCTCCTTAACCAGCTGACTGGGGGGCTCCAACACAGTCAATCTATGCCACAGCATGGAGGCAGCCAGGTTATTTATGACCAAGACCCTACCCCTGTAGGATAGCTCGGGTAATAGCCAATTCCACTTAGACAACTTAGCAGACACCTTTTCCAGCAAACCCTCCCAATTCTTTTGAATGTACTCCTCTGTGCCTAGAAAAACCCCAAGAAATTTTAACCCCTCCCTACCCCACTGTAAACCCCCCGGTAGTAAAGGTGGCCCCTCTTTAGCCCATTCCCCAATTAAAAACCCCTCACTTTTTGCCCAGTTCACCTTTGCTGAAGAGGCTCTCTCATATACCTGTAGGATGTTAGACAATACAGAAACCTCATTGTTCCCAGAGATAAGAACAGTCACGTCATCAGCATAGGCTGACAAGCAATGCATACTTCCTGAGTGATCACCCGGCACTACAATACCTTTTAATTTTTTCCTTAATAAGCACAACAGTGGCTCAATAGCTAGAGCTGCCCTGAGAGTGGACAACCTTGCCTGATACCTCTCCTGACAGGTACAGGACAGCTCAGACGACCCCCAACTTTGAGCATCACTGAAGCGCCTGCATACAACAGCCTTACGGCAGAAATGAAGTGATCCCCAAACCCAAACACCTTTAACACCTTGAAAAGATAATCATGGCCCACCCTGTCGAAAGCCTTCTCTTGGTCAATAGACAAAATGCCCAAGTCTATCTTGTTCCTCATTGACACATCAATAACATCTCTTAATAAAAACAAATTGTCCATAATAGTCCGACCAGGAACACAGTAGGACTGCTCCTTCTGAACAACAGTGCTTAAAACCCCTTTTAACCTATTGGCTATACATTTTGATAAAATTTTGTAGTCCATACACATCAATGATATGGGTCTCCAGTTCTTTAGCAAACCTAAATCGCCTTTTTTAGGCAGCAGGGACAACACAGCACGCTGACAGCTTAATGGCAATTCCCCCCTGCTGAAGCATTCCTCCAACATTTCATAGTAGTCCTGGCTAAAAATGTCCCAAAACTGTTGGTAAAACTCTGCAGATAAGCCATCCAGTCCAGGTGAACGACCCCTAGATAGGTGCTGCACGGCCTCAGACAGTTCCTGCAGACTGAAAGGCTGCTCCAATGACCTCCTATCATCCAGTCCCAGTGTCGGGAGCCCATCCATCAACTGGACGGAACATTCAGGGTCACAGTCAGTAGCTCCATACAGGTCAGCATAAAAAGCCATAGCCATTTCCCTCATCTCCAGGGGGTCTGATGTTAAAGTTCCGTCATCTCGGCGCAGGTAAAACATATGCTTTTGTTGTCCTTCCTTACGCTCCAGATTAAAAAAGTGTGTAGTAGGAGCATCCATGTGAGTCATGTTAAGATACCTAGCCCTTATTAAAGCTCCTTTCACCCGTTCCTGCAACAGTGTCCTTAATTCTTGTTTCTTTTTATTCAAATCACCCAAAACCCCCATGTTATTTTCCCCCAAACCTTTCTCTATGTTACTTATTTCCTCCTCCAAAAAAGCAACGCTGCTCTTTATCATTACAGTATGATTATATGTCAACTGTTGACAAAAAACCTTAATCTGAACTTTCCCCACCTCCCACCATTGTGCCAAATTTTTAAAAGTATGCTTCTTGGTTCTCCAAATCCCCCAAAAATGCTTAAAATGTTTGCAGAATGATTTATCCTTTAGCAGCTTGTTATTAAAATGCCAGTAGTAACTTGGCCTTGCTGACACTCCTATACAGAAGTCAATAGTCACCACATGATGGTCGGAAAAGCCACTTGGATATATTGCGGCATTAACAAGTTTATTGTTGAAGGATTTACTTACATAAAACCTATCCAGCCTTGCACCACTAACTACAGAATCAACCACTTTTACCCATGTATATTGCCTAACCGTTGGATTCTTACATCTCCAAACATCCATAAGATCAAAATCCTTTGTCACATTGAGCAGCACACTGCCAGACTGTAAGTGAGGTTCCTCCCCAATCCTATCTAATGCTGAGCTAGAAGTGCAGTTCCAATCACCCCCCATTATCACACACACACCCTCATCATTCTGCTTCAAAAAATCACTCACTCTCTTAAAGAACTCTACCCGCTCAGACCCAATATTGGGAGCATAGACATTAACAAAGATAAAGGTGTGCTTCTTTATCTCAGCCTTTACCACCATAATCCTGCCCCTCTCCACTTCTACAGAGGACAAAATTCTTACATTCGTGTGCTTGGAAAAAAGGATAGCAACACCAGCACTCAAATTGGTCCCATGACTAAGCAAGCACTCCCCCTCCCACCACCTAATCCAATCAATTGCATTGTATTTATCAGTATGTGTCTCTTGCAAAAAAATGACATCTAGTGCCTTAAGGCCTATACACTCAGCAAGGACAGCCCTTTTAGTTCTGTCTCTACCTCCATTGATGTTTATAGAACCCACCCTTAAGAACTCCATGAAGAAAAAGGGTAAGAGATATAGCAAGAAGAAAGACAGCAAACACACCACAAGTGAAGACACCATTTTGTGATAGTTAATTTTTTACTTTTGTTTGAAGGCTTTCGCCTTCCGTATTTTCGTTATAAACTTTTTTAGACGAAACCTTTTCCTTTTGCTCAGCTCATCAAACCCGACCTTCCTTAACCAGTACACCACAGATGCCTCAAACTTATCAACGTCTGGAAAAAATTCTTCTACCTCAACTGCCTTGCCAAATGTGTCATCCAAAAATTTACGTATGTCTTCCAGCTGGTACAGCTGTTCATTATTTACTTGTGACATTTCCGGGATATCTGAGATTTCAGACATAGTATCTTCATCTACCATTTCATCGTCAGACTGCATTAGCACCTCTAGCGATTTTGGCCCAGCTGGCTCCCCATATTCGCCATTTGCACTTAACGCTAAACTAGCCGCACCACCCTCACTCTCGTCAACAACAACATCTGTACTTGTCAATTGTTCACCTACACCTCGTTCCTGACCAACAATCACACTAATAGTATTACAGGCACCCTCATTCCTTCCAGATGGAGGCCTGCTCCCACTACCATCGTCAACTACGCTTACACTGCCATTCTCACTATTTCCCCGATCCTCCCCGCTCTGCTCCTCGTTGCCCGGCTGAGTCTCCCCTTCCTCCCCTACCTGAGCAAGACCTTCATTGTCTTCTGTTATTGCACGGGGGCAATGCATCCTTACATGGC
>CM059269.1:3575702-3588202 GCA_030347295.1 Setipinna tenuifilis
ATGTACAAAAGTGTGAGGGGTGTACTCACTTGTGGCATACTGTATTATAAGGCATATGGTCTTCAGCCAACAATCATATTACACATTACACCTGTACAGTGCTTCTCATGAGATGGTGCTGTACCACATGAAGACGTGTACCAATGCACAGTGGCACCAGTGGTGGTCTGGGGGTTCAGGTGACACAGCTGTCACTGGAGTTGGAGGTTCGAATCCCCCAGGTGAGGTCATGCACCTGTGCAACAAACACACCAACTGCCAGAAGGGCCACTGAGGTGCTCCCCCGCACACACACACACACACACACACACTGACGTGCTCTGAGCATGACACCGTGCCACCACCCCCCCCCCCCCCCCCCCCACACACACACACACACACACACACACACACTGACGTGTGCCCTAATCATACTACTTTGGCCCCACACACACTGACATTCCCTTAGCATGATACCGCGCCCCCGCACACACACACACACACACATTAATGTGCTCTGAGCATGACACCATGCCCCCTCCCTCACACACACACACACACACACACACACACACAAACACACACTAACGTGCAATGAGCATACCGTGACCCCCCCCCCAAAAAAAAAATACACACACACAAACACACACTGAGGTGCCCTAAGCCCTAGGCATTACGCCACGCAGGTGTAATGTTTTTATTTTACCACAAGGGGGCAAAAGGCACAAGTTCACACTTCACACACATAGGAGAACTCCCCGCTGGAGCTGTCATGAGGATTAGCCAATGAGAGGCCGAGATTCTGACGCCGAGTTTGGCACAAGTTGGCTGTGTGCGAGTGAAGCATGCGGCTGTGTGTTGCGGGAAGGTAGCCTATCATATAGTGGTCATTGGAAGGCATCTGAAAAGGGATGATCTAGAGGTTAGGTGACTGTAGAAACTGTGTAAAACTGTAGAAAACTGTAGAAAAATGACGTTACGACGAGAAAACGCGTCTCGGTGTCTCAAAGACATATTGGACGCGGGGCGCCAAGTTCCAGCTGTTCACCAGAGTCTCCGAGCGCCGCAGGGAGGTGGGCCGGCTGAGTGGTGTCGGAGACGCGGTCATGATGGCAGCAGTGCAGTCGGTAGCCCACGGGAGCACCAGCCTGCCGTCACCGACAGGTACACACAGCCTCTCTTCTTCCGAAAGACAAAACGTTACACCTCAGTCCGTTGATTTACCTGCCTCAGTTTGTGGGCAAAGCTTGTTTAGTTTGGTGTCTGTTGTTGATACACCTCTGTCATTTAATGTATGCTGGTAAGCGAGGATACCTCTGAAGTTGTATAATAATAATAATAATAATAATAACAACAACAATAATAATAATAATAACAATAATAAATAAATACAAATTGATTTTTTAAATTTTATTTGAAATAAATGATTTAAATAAAGTACTCCCCCCCCCTCTCTCTCCCTCCCTCCCTCCTTCTCTCTCTCTCTCTCTCTCTCTCTCTCTCTCTCTCAGGGTTCTCTGTGTCGGTACCTGAGTCTGCAGACTGGTGATTGGGTCAGCTGCTGTCGCTTCTCCCACTCTGGCCTACCTCCATACAGACTTCTTAAGCAGAGGTACCTCTCACACTCACACACACACTCTCTTTCGCACACACACACACACACACACACACACACTCCCACTCACAGACACACTCAAGCATACACACACACACCAAACACACACATACACACAACCATAAACACACACCCTCTCTCTCTCTCTTTCTCTCACACACACACACACACACACACACACACAGCAGTGGGGCTGAAGCATAGTGAGCCCCCTCTGGTGTGTAGTTGTAGATGATGGTGGTGAAATGCTTTGGTGACACACAGAGAAGTCAGGGAGCTTCTTCCTCCTCCCTCTGGTCCCTTTTGCTGGGGTGACACTAGATCAGCTGACTGTAGGACAGTGACTGTCCCATGCTCATAGTTCATGCTTATCTCATAAATATGTATTTGTATATATATGTATATGTATGTAGTAATAGTGTTTTTGTAATTCCAGCACTTAAATAATATTTTATAGATGCAATTAATGTTACATTGTGCATTGACTGGTGAGCATTTTAAATGTCATTGTACCTGTGACAGTGACAATAAAGATCTATTCTATTCTCTTCTTTGAGGGTGGGGATGGCCAGGGAAGGATATGAAGGGGGGGGGGGTGTTAGGTGTGTCTTTGATGGAGACATTTATCACTCCTGTGTGTGGAGTGTGGAGTGTGAGGCCTGCACTGTACACAAATACACCACATTTCCACTGAGTAGGCGATAAAATATTATTTATCTATGACAACATTATTCAAGCTGATGGAAAACATTATTGGGGCCTCATAGAACTGTCTTTTTTTAGGAAGACACATTTTATAAAAGCAAAGTTTTGCAGATTCAAAATTGTTTTAAGTTCATTATCCTCAACTTTGTGGTTTTGGGTATTCATTTTCCACTATTTCCTACTGCTGCTCAGTTTATGTATGTGTTCATGGATAGCAAGGACACATGTCACCGATCCCAGAGTTTTTACTAGTGGTGTATGTGCAATGATGACCCAACAGTTCTGCAGTTAAAGAGTGATTTATTTGGCCATGATCATGATTTACATTTTCTATTCTATTTCACATCAAATTGCCCACCAACATGAATGGTGAGTGATCATGGTGATCTTCCTTTGCTCAGAGAGGGAAGAGCAGGAAGCCACTGAAGGTGGACTGATTATGAGAATCATCATAGAGCCTGTAGTGTGGTAGGAGTACCATGTTAACTACATCTTCCACCTCCAGCTGCAGAGTCAGACCACCGGACAGATAGTTGTTATATCCATCAGTGTCATAGTCACCTAGCTGTATGACCTGCTTACCATTCTTATACATCTTGATATTCATGCTGTGTGAGTTTAGTAAATCCAGAACAGTGAACCTGAAGTAGTAGACCCCCCTGACTGGAGCTGTGAAGAAGCCTGACCCATTGTTGTAAGCTTGGCCAACATTGGTAATGACTTTACTGAAGACCAAGTTCAAGTCAGTATTCCCAGACTCTATGTACTGTGCGTTAGTCAGAGCTGCTG
Organism: Setipinna tenuifilis; assembly: GCA_030347295.1. Taxonomy (NCBI): domain Eukaryota; kingdom Metazoa; phylum Chordata; class Actinopteri; order Clupeiformes; family Engraulidae; genus Setipinna; species Setipinna tenuifilis. The sequence goes on from CM059269.1 coordinate 3,578,791, forward strand.
AGAATGCCACCTTGGGTGCTGCTTTAATCTCTTTCTCCAGATTCTCTACTTCAGTCTCAGTGGCTACCAGTCTGGTCTTCACTGCTGTCAGCTCTGCCTCTTGTGCTGTATTTTCCACCTTCAGGTCCTCAACTTCAGTCACAGTGGCTGCCAGTCTGGTCTCTTGTGCTGCATTTTCCTTGATCAGGTTCATGACTTCGGTCTTCATAGTGGTCAGGTCTGTGTGTTGTGCTGCAGTGTCTTTCTTCACATGCTCCATGTCAGTCTCAGTGGCTGCCAGTCTCTCAGCAACTGACCTCAGAACAGCTGACTGTGCTGCAGTTTCCTTCCTCAGATTCATCACTTCAGCTTCACTAGCAGCCAGTCTGGTCTTCACTGCTGTCAGCTCTGTGTCTTGTGCTGCATTTTCCTTCTTCAAATTCTCCACCTCAGTCTTCATTTCTGCTTTGGTGTCCTCTAGCTCATTCTGAGTGACAGTCAGCAGCACCTTCAGCTCCACCAACATGACTTCTTGTTTCTGCACCATGTCTCTGAGTTCCTTGAGCTCAGCATAGATGTCCAGCTGGGTAGAGACTTCAGCAGCAGCAGCAGCAGCAGCCCCAGTGCTCTGGCTCTCTGTCTGAACTTCAGTCTGAATGCTCAGAGTCTGAGCTCCACGCATGGAGAACAGCAGCACCAGCAGTGAGATGGCAGCCCTCATCTTCAAAGTCACTGTTAATCACAAATTACAATATAGGTTCTGAGTTTTTCATATCACAGAAAGAGATCTTACAAAAAAGTAGTCAAAATGAATGTCGATGAAAATGTCACTAAATATATAAAATTGATACATTTTCATACATTTCTTCATAGTAATAAAATAAGTAATTTTCTTTGTTCTCTATGTGGCATTTACATGGCAGGCTAAGGGAAAGGTGCAGCCTCTCTGAACTGTCAAACACACCGGATTAAAAATGTGCTCTATACTTACACCCAGGGGTGTAGTGGTAAAAAAAGAGGTGGGTAAACTATAAATTTTGCGATCGGGGGACCACGACGTTGTAAGGGCCAATTCATAGTCGAACGCAAGCATGACGCAAGGATGCTACGATGCGTATTGTATGAAACAACTTTTCTGACACATAGGAGTGTGTGTGTATGACAGAGTGTTTGTGAATGTGTGTGTACTTGTGTGTGAATGCATGTATGTATGTTTGTGTGTGACAAGGGTTCCCTGAGGTCTCTACTCTGTGTCATTCATAAAACAAGATACACAATACGTATGTTTGAGGTTTATTAAATCTTAATAAAGAGAAAAATAATGTCAGTGTGAAAGAATGGCAAATGTTTATGGTGTTTAAGAAATCTAAATAAAGAGAGAAAAATAAAGACTCTGTAAGAATGGCAAATTACACATACTTACAGGTACACAACACAAAACTGCAGGAGCAGTCCAAACAAAACAAAGAACAATATCAAATAATCATTATAGCACTGAACTTAACTTTATAGCTACCCATAATATTAATGTCATTCACAACAGTGCCCACAGAGCCTCTTTGTCTGTTGCCATTGTCCATTTGCCTTCTCAATTTTCCTCCCTTTTCTCCTCTTGTAGTTGACCCTGTTCCATCCTCTCTTTGCCCTATTTTCTTCCTCTCACTCTCTCCCCCTTCTGTCTCTCCTCCTGCTGTTTCTCCTGGCCCTGCAACACTGTCTGTCTCTCCACCACCATCTGTAAAATTAAATTAAAAAGGCTAAGTACACCAATCATGTGGGCAAGTATTTCTGGCCAATCTGAATGCTATAACCTTCTTTAAAAAATAAATAAAAAATAAACACACACACCCACACACCGAGAATGGTGGGGAGGAGTGACTTGCCTAACGTTACTTTAGGCTAAGTTCTCTATAGGCCTATTATGTCCGTGACATGAAGCTAGCATGCTGTCATCATGACTTCGAGATTAACATGAAATGGCAACTATTTGTCTTTTAATGCGCTACAAATACTGAATTTATGTTGATATAATAATTACCAAAAACTTTAGACTGCACTTGCAACGTCATTTGTCTGCCAAAAAGGTAGGCTAATTTGTCGGCACAAGTTAACAACCTAACGTTAGTTAGTGGCATGGTTCACAAACCAAAACGATGGGGAGTTTATTCTAAAAAGGTAAAGTTTAGGATTCTTTTTGGACTCACTGTGTCAAGATATTTTGCTGGTATCAGCTGGAAGGGTGATGCTCCGACGCTTCAGAAATCGCCTAATATCCATTTCTTCATAACTTCACACAGGTAATCAGTGACTTATGTAATCTCGCAGTCTGCTGGCTCCCGCAAGAGGGCGAATTACTATGCGTAGGCTACGCAGTGATAAAACCCACAAGAACTTGTGCAGGATCTACTAGGTGTAGGTAATTGAAAAATAAGGGAAAGGATGTAGGTAATTGAAAAATAACGGAAAGGCTTTATTAATATCTGTATAAAACAAGAGACATGCGTGCGTAAACTGTATGTAGAGGTGTAGTGGTGGGTAAACGCACGTAAACGCCGTTTACCCACCTCCAGATTTTAGGAAATAGCGTTTATGAACCTCTAAATATAGTTTACGCACGTCCAAGCATAGTTTATCCACCTCTAGCCTACATACAGTTTACGCACGCATGTCTCTTGTTTTATACAGATATTAATAAAGCCTTTCCGTTATTTTTCAATTACCTACACCTAGTAGATCCTGCACAAGTTCTTGTGGGTTTTATCACTGCGTAGCCTACGCATAGTAATTCGCCCTCTTGCGGGAGCCAGCAGACTGCGAGATTACATAAGTCACTGATTACCTGTGTGAAGTTATGAAGAAATGGATATTAGGCGATTTCTGAAGCGTCGGAGCATCACCCTTCCAGCTGATACCAGCAAAATATCTTGACACAGTGAGTCCAAAAAGAATCCTAAACTTCACCTTTTTAGGATAAACTCCCCATCGTTTTGGTTTGTGAACCATGCCACTAACTAACGTTAGGTTGTTAACTTGTGCCGACAAATTAGCCTACCTTTCTGGCAGACAAATGACGTTGTAAGTGCAGTCTAAAGTTTTTGGTAATTATTATATCAACATAAATTCAGTATTTGTAGCGCATTAAAAGACAAATAGTTGCCATTTCATGTTAATCTCGAAGTCATGATGACAGCATGCTAGCTTCATGTCACGGACATAATAGGCCTATAGAGAACTTAGCCTAAAGTAACGTTAGGCAAGTCACTCCTCCCCGCCATTCTCGGTGTGTGGGTGTGTGTGTTTATTTTTTACTTATTTTTTAAAGAAGGCTATAGCATTCAGATTGGGCAGAAATACTTGTCCACATGATTGGTGTACTTAGCCTTTTTAATTTAATTTTACAGATGGTGGTGGAGAGACAGATAGTGTTGCAGGGCCAGGAGAAACAGCAGGAGGAGAGACAGAAGGGGGAGAGAGTGAGAGGAAGAAAATAGGGCAAAGAGAGGATGAAACAGGGTCAACTACAAGAGGAGAAAAGGGAGGAAAATTGAGAAGGCAAATGGACAATGGCAACAGACAAAGAGGCTCTGTGGGCACTGTTGTGAATGACATTATTATTATGGGTAGCTACAAAGTTAAGTTCAGTGCTATAATGATTATTTGATATTGTTCTTTGTTTTGTTTGGACTGCTCCTGCATTTTTGTGTTGTGTACCTGTAAGTATGTGTAATTTGCCATTCTTACAGAGTCTATTTTTCTCTCTTTATTTAGATTTCTTAAACACCATAAACATTTGCCATTCTTTCACACTGACATTATTTTTCTCTTTATTAAGATTTAATAAACCTCAAACATACGTATTGTGTATCTCGTTTTATGAATGACACAGAGTAGAGACCTCAGGGAACCCTTGTCACACACAAACATACATACATGCATTCACACACAAGTACACACACATTCACAAACACTCTGTCATACACACACACTCCTATGTGTCAGAAAAGTTGTTTCATACAATACGCATCGTAGCATCCTTGCGTCATGCTTGCGTTCGACTATGAATTGGCCCTTACAACGTCGTGGTCCCCCGATCGCAAAATTTATAGTTTACCCACCTCTTTTTTTACCACTACACCCCTGCTTACACTTTTACCACACCTAGCCTATACTGTTATGCAGCTGTGTTTCAGCTATGCTAAGCACGGGACCCAGTGCATCATCAGTCTCTCTCTCTGCCACACACTCAATAGTCTACATGCACAAGAGATGAAGTGATGCACCTGTCAATCTCCACAACACTGTAGTGCAGTACAATAGAGAGATGCTACACACTTTTCTAACACACACTATAGTTTAATATTTATAAACTAAACTCAGAATTTGCTTCGCAAAACCTCTTTACACTGATCTTACCTTTAAGAACACCCCGTCTGTCTCTCGCAGTAGTAGTGGCTGTAGCAGTAAGACAAATAGTAGAAGTAGGTGCAGCAGTAGTGTCTGTGACTTTGAGTCTGTGACGTGGAATCCCCGACAAGGAGTGTCCTCCGTCGCTGTCACATGTGTGAGAGCGTGACTCGCCTAACCTGTCCTCTCGTCCCAAGTGTGTGTTTTTACCCTTTTGTGCTTCATTCTACTGCAAGGACATTTACCACATCTGCGATCACCCTCTTTTTATACCCTAGGAATTATGTAAGGACTTTTGTGGTGACTTTAAGTCCAGGGACGCTGATCAGATATACTGTACTCTATATGCTTTTTCCAGAACATGTCTGTGTGTTCAGCTATTGTTCAGCAACTGTGTTCAGCTGTTACCCATCAGGTGGGACTGGTGGGGCTTCATGTCCATTTCACCCCCTCATGTGCTGAAGCTGAAGTGGGAAAGAGAGAGAGAGAGAGACAGAGAGAGAAAGAGAGACAGAGAGACAGACAGAGAGACGGAGAGAGAGAGAGAGAGAGAAAGAGAGACAGGGAGACAGGGAGAGACGGAGAGAGAGAGTCTCTTCCTGAAACACACACACACAGACACAGACACACACACACTCACACATACACACACACACACACGCACACACATACATACACACACACACACACACACACACACACACACACACACACAGCAGTGGGGTTGAAGCATAGTGAGTCCCCTCTGGTGTGTAGTTGTAGATGATGGTGGTGAAATGCTTTGGTGACACACAGAGAAGTCAGGGAGCTTCTTCCTCCTCCCTCTGGTCCCTTTTGCTGGGGTGACACTAGATCAGCTGACTGTAGGACAGTGACTGTCCCATGCTCATAGTTCATGCTTATCTCATATATATGTATTTGTTGTATATATGTATATGTATGTAGTAATAGTGTTTTTGTAACTGCAGCACTTAAGTTATTTTCCTTAGATGTAATGAATGATGCACTGACTGGTGAGCATTTTAAATGTCATTGTACCTGTGACAGTGTCAATAAAGATCTATTCTATTCTCTTCTTTGAGGGTGGGGATGGTCAGGGAAGGATATGAAGGGGGCGGGGTGTTAGGTGTGTCTTTGATGGAGACATTTATCACTCCTGTGTGTGGAGTGTGGAGTGTGAGGCCTGCACTGTGCTGTATTGGGCTGCGAAAATAAACTTCCTCTGAGTAGTCCATAATAGGTCATCTGTCTATCTTTGACAAAATTATTCAAATAGATACAAAAGAAATGTTTTTCTTCAAGACGATACATTTTATAAAAGCAATGTTTTGGAGACTGAAACATTGTTTTTACTAAGTCCGTTCTCCTCAACCTTGTAATAGCAAGGACACATGACACTGATCCCAGAGTTGTTACTACTAGTGGTGTATGTGCAATGATGACCCAACAGATCTGCAGTTAAAGAGTGATTTATTTGGCCATTATAATGATTTACATTTTCTATTCTATTTCACATCAAATTGCCCACCAACATGAATGGTGAGTGATCATGGTGATCTTCTTCTGTTCAGAGAGGGAAGAGCAGGAAGCCACTGAAGGTGCAGTGATTATCAGAATTATCATAGAGCCTGCTGCCTGCTGGGAGTACCATGTTAACTTCATCTCCCACCTCCAGCTGCAGAGTCAGACCACTGGACAGATAGGAAGGACGTCCATCAGTGTCATAGTCAGTTAGCCACATGAGCCCCTGTCCATTCTTAAACATTCGGATATTCATGCTGCGTGAGGCTAGATCATCCCTGACAATGAACCTGAAGTAGTAGACTCCCCTGACTGGAGCTGTGAAGAAGCCTGAGCCACTGTTGTAGGCCTGGCCAACATTGGTGATGACTTTACTGAAGACCAAGTTCAAGTCAGTATTCCCAGATTCTATGAATCCTGAGTTAGTCAGACCTGCTGAGAATGCCACCTTGGGTGCTGCTTTAATCTCTTTCTCCAGATTCTCTACTTCAGTCTCAGTGGCTACCAGTCTGGTCTTCACTGCTGTCAGCTCTGCCTCTTGTGCTGCATTTTCCACCTTCAGGTCGTCTATCCCAGTTTCACTAGCAGCCAGTCTGGTCTTCAGAGCAGCCAGCTCCTGCTCATGTGCTGCACTGTCCATCTTCAGGTCCTCTACTTCAGTCACAGTGGCTGCCAGTCTGGTCTCTAGTTCTGCATTTTCTTTCTTCAAACTCTCCACCTCAGTCTTCCTTTCTGCTTTGGTGTTCTGTAGTTCACTCTGAGTGACAGTCAGCAGCACCCTCAACTCCACCACCATGTCTCTGAGTTCCTTGAGCTCAGCATAGATGTCCAGCTGGGTAGAGACTTCAGCAGCAGCAGCAGCCCCAGTGCTCTGGCTCTCTGTCTGAACTTCAGTCTGGGTGCTCCGAGTCTGAGCTCCACACATGGAGCTCCAGCAGCAGCAGTGAGATGGCAGCCCTCATCTTCAAAGTGACTTGATTTGATTTGATTGTTTATTTACACACATCAGCTTCACCTTTACAGGAGCACTGTTCTTCCTGTGGTCAAACAATTACATCGTTTTTTACCAATATGTATATGCTCTTTTCTCTACATTTATCTTCTCTACATACACATACTTTTTCCAGACTGTACAACCCCAAAAACACAAAATACAAACAAAACAAGACAAACCCAAAAGAGACACACAAAGAGGAAAAAACAAACAAACAAAAAAAATATTTATAGTTATGTATAGTTATTAATAGTTATTTATAATTATTTATAATTATTTATTTATTTATAAAGGTATTTCCTGTTACCAGATGTCCTTTAAATAGAGGGTAAAGAAAAAGGCAGAAAGAAACAAAACACAAATAAGAAACAACTCCAAGTACATCAATATCAAGAATAATTAAGTCAATATAGAAAGTAATCATTGACTTTGTATAAACAAATACAATTTTAATTTCATTTTAAAGCTTTTGTCACTTTTTTCCTTAACCAAAAACTGAGGAAGAGAATTCCATGCGAACATTCCTCTATAATGCACTGTTCTTTGTCCAGCCCCTGTTCTATAAGCAGGTAACAAAAATCTCCTCTCTACTGAGTGTCGTGTGGAATATGTGTGTGTTTTACAGGAAAACATAAATAGATTAAATAAAGTAGCTGGACTCTCTATCATAATTATGTTTCTTACAAAATTAAGAAGTGTATAATGTAACCTATCTTTAACTGATAACCAGTTCAATGCATTTAACATTTCAGACACTCTTGTTCTATATGAGCAGCTGAGCACTATCCGTGCAGCTTTGTTTTGAGCGACCTGTAGCTTGTTAAGGTTGTATTCTGATGTGTTAGACCATACAACAGTACAATAGTCCATCTGAGATAGAACTACAGCCTGCATTAACTGTTTAACCAAGTAACTTGGTAAATATTTTCGGCAGTATTTGATTGCAGCCATTCCTCTACCCATTTTCTTCACCATCTCATTCACATGGCTTGTCCAGGATATCCTACTATCAATCAACACTCCAAGTAGTTTCACTTCTGTGACCTGTTCTATTTCTTTATCATCTATTTTTACTTTTAAATGTGGCTCTTTCTACCTCCCCATTTAGAGGATAATACAATACATTTTGTTTGAATTAACCCATTCTCTTACCAATACCTCTCTTCATTTAAGATATTTTCTAACTCGCTTGATGTTGCGGCTGCTACATAAACAGTGGAGTCATCTGCATACATAACAATGGATGACTGTTTCAAAACTAAAGGTAGGTCATTAGTAAATATTGAAAATAATAAAGGCCCTAAGCAGCTTCCTTGCGGAACACCACAGTTCATCTCCCTCATATCTGAAAACCCCCCATTAAAGTACACACAATATTTCCTATTGGTAAGGTAACTATTGATCCAGGCAACAGAACCTCTGTCAAAACCATAACAATATAATTTGTTCACCAATAATCTATGGTCAAGTATATCAAAGGCTGCACTGAAATCTAATAAAACAGAACCAACTATATTGCCTGAATCTATTTCTTTCAACCATTCATCAGTAATTTCAGTAAGTGCAGTAGTTGTGGAGTGACCCTTTCTGTATGCGTGTTGATGTACTGTATTCAAGTCATTTAAACAAAAGTAATGTTGAATTTGTTCATATGCTATTCTTTCCATAATTTTACTTAACAAAGGTAGAATACTTATTGGTCTGCTATTCTTTCCAGAGAACGTCTCTCTGTAGTTCTTAGGTAGTGGAATAATTTTGGCTATCTTCCAATCTGCAGGACATGTTGATTTTTCAAAACTTAAGTTAATTATATGACAAATGGGGGAAGCCACAGCATCAGTAGCAGGTTTAAGCAGCCTTACATCTAGATGATCAATACCAGGTGGCTTATTTTTACTGTTTTGTATAAGTTGATCGACTGTTTTTCCATGATGAGTCTGGACGATAGCTCAGGCCCACTGTTATACGCCTCCATATCATTATTTAGTTTCTGAATTTTATTACTAAAATAATAACTCAAGTAATTTGCTATATCCTCTGGTTTGGTAATAAAATTACCATCTATCTCTAAATAAGATGGTGTGGATCTGCCACTCTTCCCCATAAGTTGATTAAGAATGTTCCAAGTTGCCCTACTGTCTGTTCTAATACTATTAATCTTTTTATGATAGTACATTCTTTTCTTCTTTTTATTGAGCATTGTTACAAAATTTCTAAGTTTACGATAGTTGTTCCATTCTTGTTCATCACCAGATTTTATTGCTTTTGCTTTAGCCCCATCCCTCTCCTTCATGTGTACTTTAAGTTCATGATCTAACCATGGTGATCTCACATTCCGTACTGTTAATTTCTTGACAGGTGCATATTTATTAATTTAGGTCAAACACACCTAAAGCAATATTTGGGTCATCCTCCTGAAGTACTTCTGACCAATCAACTTGTCTAACTTCATCACCATAGCTATTTTCATTAAAATGTTTAAAGCTATGCTTAAGAACAATTTTCTGACCCCTT
>CM059269.1:3600702-3608202 GCA_030347295.1 Setipinna tenuifilis
AGTTTTTATTGCTAGTGGTGAATGTGCAATGATAGCATATCTGCAGGTAAAGAGTGATTTATTTGATCATTATAATTATTTAAATCATCACTCATTCCACAGTTAATTGCCCACCAAAATATAGTGGTCATGGTGATTTTCTTCTTGTGTTCAGAGAGGGAAGAGCAGGAAGCCACTGAAGGTGCAGTGATTATTTAAACTATCAAAGAGCCTGTAGCCTGTTGGGAGTACCATGTTAACTTCATCTCCCACCTCCAGCTGCAGAGTCAGACCACTGGACAGATAGGTGCGCTGTCCATCAGTGTCATACTCACCTAGCCACATGAGCCCCTGTCCGTGTCCAACACCCTGATATGCAGGCTGCTTAAGGATAGATAATCCATGTACTGTATTGGGCTGTCAAACCCAATTTCCACTAAATAAACAATAAAAGGCTATCTATCTATCTATCTATCTATCTATCTATCTATCTATCTATCTATCTATCTATCTATCTATCTATCTATCTATCTATCTATCTATCTATCTATCTATCTATCTATCTATCTATCTATCTATCTATCTATCTATCTATCTATCTATCTATCTATCTATCTATCTATCTATCTATCTATCTATCTATCTATCTATCTATCTATCTATGACTACATTATTGGAATGGATAAAAAATAAAATTGTTTTAACTAATTTCGTTATCCTCAACTTAGTGATCTTGAGTATTTATTTTCAACTATTTAATATTGTTACTCAGTTCATGTATGTGTTCATGAATAGCAACTGATCCCAGAGCTTTTATTAGTGGTGTATGTGCAATGATGACCCAACAGATCTGCAATAAAAGAGTGATTTACTTGACCATGATCATGATTTACATGTTCTATTCTATTTTACATCAAATTGCCCGAAACGAAATTAATGGTGAGTGATCATGGTGATTTTCTTCCGTTCAGAGAGGGAAGAGCAGGAAGCCACTAAAGGTGCTGTGATTATTAGAATTATCAAAGAGCCTGTAGCCTGCTGGGATTCTCATGTTAACTTCATCTCCCACCTCCAGCTGCAGAGTCAGACCACTGGACAGATAGGTGTTATGTCCATCAGTGTCATACTCACCCAGCCACATGAGCTGCTGTCCATTCTTAGACATCCTGATAGCCATGTAGCGTGAGGCTAGTGAATCCATAACAGTGAACCTGAAGTAGTAGACCCCCCTGACTGGAGCTGTGAAGAAGCCTGACCCACTGCTGTAGGCCTGTCCAACATTGGTGATGACTTTACTGAACACCAAGTTCAAGTCAGTATTCCCAGACTCTATGAATCCTGAGTTAGTCAGACCTGCTGAGAATGCCACCTTGGGTGCTGCTTTAATCTCTTTCTCCAGATTCTCTACTTCAGCCTCAGTGTCTGCCAGTCTGGTCTTCACTGCTGTCAGCTCTGCCTCTTGTGCTGCATTTTCCACCTTCAGGTCGTCTATCCCAGTTTCACTAGCAGCCAGTCTGGTCTTGAGAGCAGCCAGCTCCTGCTCATGTGCTGCACTGTCCATCTTCAGGTCCTCTACTTCAGTCACAGTGGCAGCCAGTCTGGTCTCTTGTGCTGCATTTTCCTTGGTCAGGTTCATCACTTCAGTCTTCATAGTGGTCAGGTCTGTGTGTTGTGCTGCAGTGTCTTTCTTCACATGCTCCATGTCAGTCTCGGTGGCTGCCAGTCTCTCAGCAACTGACCTCAGATCAGCTGACTGTGCTGCAGTTTCCTTCTTCAGATTCATCACTTCAGCTTCACTAGCAGCCAGTCTGGTCTTCACTGCTGTCAGCTCTGCTGCATTTTCCTTCTTCAAATTCTCCACTTCAGTCTTCATTTCTGCTTTGGTGTCCTCTAGCTCATTCTGTGTGATGGTCAACATCCTCTCCAGACCCTCTATCTTAGTCTCACTGGCCACCAGCCTTTCTCTCATTGCTACATTTTCAGCCTGCACTACCTTTAGCTCATCTTGAGTGTATTTGAGCATCACCCTCTGCTCCACCACCATGTCTCTGAGTTCCTTGAGCTCAGCAGAGACGTCCAGCTGGGTAGAGACTTCAGCAGCAGCAGCAGCAGCAGCCCCAGTGCTCTGGCTCTCTGCCTGAACTTCAGTCTGGGTGCTCCGAGTCTGAGCTCCACACATGGAGAACAGCAGCACCAGCAGTGAGATGGCAGCCCTCATCTTCAAAGTCACTGTGTAAAAATAATATAACAGGATATGAGTTCCTCATATCACAGAAAGCAATGTAATTTTTCAGTTAGTAAAATTATTAATAATAAATATATCACTAAATATGTACTATACTATATACATATGTTGAGCTGAGGAGAAGTGATCTTGAGCAGATGTGCTGTAGTGTAATTTGTGAATGAGTATAAGTGAGGTCTTTATATATATTATACTAATATTAATTACTCCTTGGAGTGATTAAAACAATAACAAACATCATGATCTGTTCTGTACCACAACACAGATACACAGGTACACAGGTAAAAACGAATATTCAGAAAAACTCCGGCCAAAGTGAAGATTTTAGAACATCACTATCTGCGCCAAAAATATGCCAAGACGTCAAATGTGCGACCTTTGTTTACGGAAGAAGCCACATCATGGATAGGAATCGTGCTTAAAAACGCAGATGTTCGGTTACATGTGGAAGGGTTTTTTTTTCGAAGACGAGGTGGTGTGGATAAAACATTTTTTATAAACGAATTGGGGGAAATGTTCGGTTTTAAAAATACCCGGCTACGCGTGTACATGGCCTGAGACACATGTACTGTAGTAGGAGGGTGCACTAAGCCTGTGTGCTTTGCTGAATGTGGCTTCAGGTCAACACAGACAAAATCGAGACAAATTCATCACCAAAGCAGACTGTTTACTGTCTAGTTGTCTGTCTAGTGTTCCTAAGTGTGCTATTTAGTGAATTATTTTTGAGTGTTGACATTTAGCTGAAATCTTTTGGGACACTGGGATAGACTAATCCACAGACCTTAAAATAGGCCTGCCTACTTCTCTTTTTTGCCATATAGTATCGCAATCAACATTACCTACAGTGAAAATATTGTATTGGTGTATTGCAGAAACGAAAAATAAAACATTGCCAGAAAAACAATAGCCTAAGCAATATGGTGGGCCTACTTAGGCAAGTTAAAATACAATGTTAATTTCCACAAATGAATAAAAAAACATCACACCTTCTGTTTTTTGACAACCTGCACACACACACACACACACACACACACACTCCAGGCAATCACAGTCTTCCAGTCAGGGCATAGCCATGGTAATATGAGAGTGGTGCCTACTGTCTTTCATACACACACACACACACACACACACACACACAAATGCTCACACACAGTTAACCATGGTAACATAAAACTGGTGTCTCAGGCTAGTGTTTTTCTAAGGTTGTCAATATCTCCACAGGCAACAAATATGTGTGACACCAACCTAATATCCACCCACACACACTCATACAAAACAAACACACACACACACCGTTAACCATGACAATACGAAATTGATGCTACTGTTTGAATGGTAAGCTGCACCCTCCCCCATCCATCCACACACCCACCCACCCATACACACACACACACACACACACACACACACACACACACACACACCCATACACCCATACACACACACACACACACACACACACACAAACACACACACACACACACAGTTAACCATGGTAACATGAAACTGGTGTGTCAGTGTTTTTCTAAGGGCGTCACAGGCAATGAACATGTCTGACATCAACCTAACACGCGCGCACACACACACACACACACACACACACATACACACACACACACACACAGAGTTAACCATGACAATATGAAACCGATGCTACAAGCTGCACCCTCCCATTTCTACAGAAGTGTCCCTGATGTGGAACGTAATTATAGCCCTTTTCTTCTGACGTTTAGTAGTGTTTTAGCAGCACCTCCCATTCTGTGGAACTGCGCTTTTTTTCCGGAAAGTCTGCATTCTTTTGTGAATTCTCCATCCTTGGTTTAGCATATAATTGTGATGCAGCTCAGGGCAGGCAGACACCGCTCTGGTCTTAGTCTGTGCTTCAGCTCCACACTGCTCTGGGCCAGTGGACATTTTAATAACAATATACTTCAGTTTATTTAGAAGAAGAACAGGTGTGTTTGGAGTGCTGCAGGGAGTGCTGTAAGTCCTTTTTTTCTTGGCTCTTTGCTCTCCAGTGTAGGGATTCCACATTTGTTTAAAGTAAAACAGATCCGAGGCACTCAAAATTGATGCGTTAAAATGAATGTGTTTTGTTACAAAAACATGCCTATGTGTTTCTTCAGAGCATTTCAAGATATGACTGCTTGTTTGCCACTTTTACAAAAGCCTTCAGGAGATTTGACTATGTGTGTGTCTTAAATGAAGTTACCTAAAAGTAAAGCCTCTTCTCATTTTTTATACTTCAGTCTTTCTGCCTTGTTACCTCACCTGGTTGCATCACTGTCTTGTGCTATAATCCCACATACAGACCTTTATTTTCAGGTCCAGGTAATTTCTCAATAGGACAAAGTTAATGACATCACGATTTTACAATTTCATTATAATATGTTTAGTTGTATTCTTTTAATATTCTTTTAATATACTGATTTACCAGAGCAGGGTGTACTGTTGGGCTGTTTGTTATATTTTAATACCACTGTCATGGTAACATTAGTCACACCACAGAAATGTAATAGGTGGAAAAACAACTGACTGAGCAGACTTTCTCCATGTCTACGTTCTAAACGCTACGCTTCAAACTCCCACCACGGGAGTAAAAAACACAAATTGAAATGTGGAATTATGTACCAGCCACATCATGCAAGTGCCAAGTGTAGCTACAGACTTGCCATTTTAAACTAAACACCATGGCAGCTATGCACTGAACACATTTAACAGAAGAAATACCATGATGCCCCTAAACACTAGATACAAGAAGCTACAATCTGTGATGCCCGTCATGACAGATTCGCTCTAATGTTTTAGAAATATCTGCATGTTGTCCCGACAGAGATTGATTTGAGGACTTAATGTAAAACAGTCAGAGTAACACAGCAACATCATTAACAGGAAGCCTCGTTAAAAGAAAGCCTCGTTAAGAGACTGCTAAAGGCAGGGGGTTCTTAATTAGTACCAGTTCTTGGCTCCTATTGCTACTGCCTACCAGGAAAGCGATGGTACCACAGCCTGTGGTGTTAAGCAGTCCTGTGTTTATGACTCACACTCATCTCGAGTCACACACGTACACACACACACACACACACACACACACACACGCACGCACACACACGCACACACACACACGCACACACACGCACACACACGCACACACACGCACACACACACACTCTCATGCAAGCACACCTGCACATATTTACACATACAAGCCGGCAGGCACACAAACACACACAAAACTCATGCAAGCACATGCACACATACTTACACACATGCATGCAGGCATATACACACAAAATACGCACACACATGCACACACACACTCCCTTACCTTGCAGGCAGGAAGGCACTGCAGCAGCACCTGAAGTGGGTCAGTCTTCTTCTGCTGGGCCAGAAACTGCACACGGAACTGTTTTAGTCTGTGGTAGACCTTACGCACCACGCCACTGATGCATTTATGGGTGGAGTACCACAGCCAGTACCTGCAACACACACACACACACACACACACACACACACACACACACACAGTATTAGACTTTACGCACCATGCCACTAATGCACTTATGGGTAGACTACCACAGTCAGTACCTGCAACACACACACACACACACACACAGTATTAGTCCTTACGCACCACCCCACTAATGCACTTACTTACACACACACACACACACACACACACACACACACACACACACACACACACACACACACACACACAGTGCTCGACCTTACGCACCGCACCACTAATGCACTTATAAGTAGAGTACCACAAGCAGTACCTACTAATAATGTATTTCTGTGACAAAATACACTATGTAACCACTACATTAGCACATGGTAATACATACTACTGCACAGGTTGTACCACTGTACCTAATTGGGTAAATACACTGTAACACCAACAGTGTAAAATAAAATGTTACTGAGAAATGCTGTTGGAAACTGATAGATTCCAGATAGGACATAAGATCCAAGCATGTGCAGAACAGATAGAAGTGTGTGTGTGTGTGTGTGAGAGACTCACCAGGAGAAGTGTGTGATGGTAAAGATGGCGTAGAGGTGTGTGACCTCCAGGGTCACCTGTGCTGTGATGTCACTCCAGGTGTGTGACGCGGAGTCTCTGTGCAGCAGGTGCAACCGTGTCTTGTCCACCGTGTGACCTGTATACACACACACACACACACACACACACATTTCAAAATTTTCCATGACTTTTTTTTTTGACCTGAAGTGTTTTCCCACGCCCTCACGACACCGTATGTATGTAAAATTTTTGCATGCTTTTACGGCTAAAGATGAAAGGTTAAGCCTTCGTTTTTTGTTGCAACCCTTCCCTCCCCTCTTCCCTCACTCTCAGCGACCAAAGACAGACAGCGCAATACTTTCGGATCCCATCAAATTACGGTCGGCTAGCACATATTTCGTGAAATAATAAATTATATCTTGACAGAACAATGTCATTGCGTGAACGACCTATTAAAATTCCATGACTTTTCCAAAACTTTAATTGAATTTACAGAATTCCATGACTTTTCCAGGCCTGGAAAATGACTTTTTTGATTTCCATGATTTTTCCAGGATTTCCATGACCGTGGGAACCCTGGATAAACTATCCCTGATTTAATCTGGTAGCACAGAGATGGTTCTTTTCCTATGCACAAAGACACACACACACAGACACACAGACACACACACCACACACAGACACATACAGACACAGACACATCGTTCTTGTTTGATTTATTATCCTCACATGGACTTTAATTATAATAAGGGATTTATTTTTGGCTGTGGGGGCTTGTAAGTCTACACATACACACAAATACACACAAATATGCACAAATACACACACACACAGACACACTAAATGCTTCTTGTCTGATGTGTCTACAGCCCACACAGTTATCCTGGCAAACTCGCTTTGTCACACACACTCGCCTTTTCTCATGCTGATAAACCCTTCACAGTCTCCCAGCTCACTCTGTCTCACACACCCACACACCCACACCTGCACACAAACACAGACACACACACACACACCCCCGCCTACATCTCTGCTCTATTTCTGTGGCCTATACAGAGGTCCATCACTTTGTCTTCTCTTTCTCACACACACACACACACACACACACACACACACACACACACACACACTTCCAACGCCTTCTATTCCCTCATAAGCCTACAGCCACATTAGTGATTCACACTAATGCTAACACCTTAACAGACATGTGATCTTTGGATGTAAAAATATATTTAGGTAGCACTTTATG
>CM059269.1:3615702-3633202 GCA_030347295.1 Setipinna tenuifilis
CCAGGTGTCTGACTCTGGGCATGGGAGTGATGGAGCACCATCACCTGCGTCCTCTGTGGTGGTCTGTCCATTTCCAGTAGCAACAGGTGCATCTCTGTCTGTCAGTGTTAGGTGATGCAGGGCTTTTAGCAGGCCATGGTACAGCATTTGTTCTCCATGGGGGTGTGTGTGGACCTCTACTCCCTCCTGTCTGTGGTCCAGTAGCTCTCCTCCATGCTGCTGTGTGTGGGCCGCTGTTCCTCCATGATTCTGCGTGTGTCCTCCACTCTGCTGTGTGTGGTGTGCTCCTCCCTCCTGTTCATGGTCCAGCATCTGTCCTCCATATTGGTCTGTGTGGACCTCTACTCCCCCATCTCCTTTGCCTGGGACACCTGTGGTGGGTGGACCCTGTCCATTGGTCAACTGGATAGTCATAAGTCCAGCTGGTTGAGCCTTGTCCTCCCACTCCACTGGTCTCTCCTCCTGGCTCTCTGCTCCCTCGCTTGTCTTGTTCTGAGCTCCACACCTCCTTCCTTCCTCCTCACTCTTACGCTTTTGAGCCTTTCCTTCCCCCTCCATCCTCGCCTGTGTTCTCCTCATAACCGGGGGTGTTTCGGCATGGGGGGAGGCGTGTGTCGGGTATAGTGGGAGAGAGGTTTGTGTTCAGGAGGTGTCACAACACAGTCCTCACAGACCTCGCTCTCCTCTCCGCTCTCCCTTTTTCCTCTTCATTGCGGAGACTTGACCCAGACGCGGTCACTTGTGTGGGAACGCGAGTCTGGACTGGCCCGACCAGTGGAGCCCCGGCATGCCTTCTTCCTGAAACCCGCAAGGTGCGAATTAGTAAACAGTGGACGTGTCAATTGAAAGAGATGTGCTAGCGCAACACCTGCACTGGGAACAAGACCAGGCATGTTATTACACAGGGGGATTAATCAATCTTCCAATGCCGCCCCAGAAGAATAATAGCATTCTGAAATACATATCCATCTTACTGACATGTGCTAGCCGTATGTTGTGCACACAGACAGTAGAAGTTTGTGCACACTATTCAGCTAATCTACGTAATATACGTTAGCCAAGTTTTAACTGACACGTTGCATTTGGAGTTCTACATTACAGACAGAAGATCTTGTTAAAATGACAGCATGATATCATGCTGTCAATATGACCCATACATGTAATTTGTGTTTGTGTGTTTGATGTATGCGATGGCTACGCGATTAGCTTGCTAGCTTAAATCAATGCACAGTAAAAGTTGAAACTGATGGCATACCGCTGTATACAGTTGTTAATATCTCCGTAATGTGCTGGATGTCATCCGCAGACTACTATTTAATTTCGACTTTTACTGTCGCGGAAAAGTTGTTTGGTTGGTTGGTTGTGTGTCAGTTCTACAGAAAAGTCCACCCTAAAGTCCAAACGGAAACTACTTCCTTGCTGCACCACTGTTTTTGTCCAAACCTGCATGTTGTCATCGAATCAGATGGACCGCGAAACTTTCAACCAAGGGCGGGACAAATTTTAAAGTGACAGTGAGTGCGTTCACATGGACAAGTCGAAACCACTTGGAAGTGGTTTGGGATCGAACCAGCTTCATGTGAACGGAGATTGGTTTGGATTGGAATTGGTTTTCCTAATCCCCCTGCGACTCCAGGCCGGGGCTCTTTCGAAACCACTTCGACTGCCATGTGAACGGGATCGGATTGGTTTTCATGTATTGCGCATGTATCAACGAAATAAAAAACGCAGTTTGTTCCTTCATACAGACTTTCTAACACAGCAGAATGCACAACACGTACGCGAATGCGTCAAACTCCTGGAACACCATGTTCGTATGCCGCCAGAAAGTTTGTTTATTGTCTTTATTTAGTAGGAACAGTGCAGAGCCCATAGAAGATGTGCCAGAGTATTACGTTTTTGTTTAGACCACCGTATTGTTTAAGTGGGTAATAATATCAGGTGAAAGGAGAAGGCTATGTAAATACATTTGCACTGACTGACTTGTAAGATTTTCTTTAGCCACTGTTTTGCTATGAGTAATAACCGGAATGAGAGGTGAAAAGTTCAGTCTCCTCTAAGCGTGGTCTGTATGCACTGTAGGCATATGTGTGCAGTGCTGTAGTCTGCTGTTGCGTATACGATAAGATACATCTTACCTACGTAGCAGCTTTGTTGTGGGCAAATGTTTACTCGTGTTATGTCCATTATTTTAGTTATGTGTCGTTAGTCGCGTTATGTCCAACATTGTAGCAGCTAGCATTGTAAATCTTATCAGCCTGGGTCGTCATGGCTGGGTCGGCACGTTTTGACCGATATCTTTGGCATTTTTTGCCCAAACAACACGAAACTCGGTACTGCACACACTGGTAATATTATGATGACGCCGTCCAAATTTGAGATCAAACGGATGAGTGGTTCAAGAGTTATGCGTGGAAGAGACGTTCCTTGTATTAAAAGATAATAATAGAAAGATAGAAGTTGACTACAGCGCCCCCGCCTAGCGTAGCGGAAAGGGCCGGAACTCTCGCCGAATCCGCTTAGACAAACTGCATGTGAACAGGGACTTGGGGGACAGACCACCCGTTGTGAACCAATCCCAAACCAAACCAATCTCACCATGTGAACGCAGTCAGTCAGAGCTGCTGAGAATGCCACCTTGGGTGCTGCTTTAATCTCTTTCTCCAGATTCTCAACTTTAGTCTCAGTGTCAGCCAGTCTGGTCTTCACTGCTGTCAACTCTGCCTCTTGTGCTGCATTGCCTGACTTCAGGTCCTCAACTTTAGTCACAGTGGCAGCGAGTCTAGTCTCTTGTGCTGCATTTTCCTTGGTCAGGTTCATCACTTCAGTCTTCATAGTGGTCAGGTCTGTGTGTTGTGCTGCAGTGTCTTTCTTCACATGCTCCATGTCAGTCTCGGTGGCTGCCAGTCTCTCAACAACTGACCTCAGATCAGCTGACTGTGCTGCAGTTTCCTTCCTCAGATTCATCAGTTCAGCTTCACTAGCAGCCAGTCTGGTTTTCACTGCTGTCAGCTCTGCTGCATTTTCCTTCTTCAAATTCTCCACTTCAGTCTTCATTTCTGCTTTGGTGTCCTCTAGCTCATTCTGTGTGATGGTCAACATCCTCTCCAGACCCTCTATCTTAGTCTCACTGGCCACCAGCCTTTCTCTCATTGCTACATTTTCAGCCTGCACTACCTTTAGCTCATCTTGAGTGTATTTGAGCATCACCCTCTGCTCCACCACCATGTCTCTGAGTTCCTTGAGTTCAGCATAGACGTCCAGCTGGGTAGAGACTTCAGCAGCAGCAGCAGCAGCAGCAGCCCCAGTGCTCTGGCTCTCTGTCTGAACTTCAGTCTGGGTGCTCCGAGTCTGAGCTCCACACATGGAGAACAGCAGCACCAGCAGTGGGATGGCAGCCCTCATCTTCAAAGTCACTGTGTAAAAATAATATAACAGGATATGAGTTCCTCATATCACAGAAAGCAATGTAATTTTTCAGTTAGTAAAATTATTAATAATAAATATATCACTAAATATGTACTATACTATATACATATGTTGAGCTGAGGAGAAGTGATCTTGAGCAGATGTGCTGTAGTGTAATTTGTGAATGAGTATAAGTGAGGTCTTTATATATATTATACTAATATTAATTACTCCTTGGAGTGATTAAAAACAATAACAAACATCATGATCTTTACCACAACACAGATACACAGGTATGCCTTGAGTGATTAAAAACAAGAACCATTATTGTGTGTGCTGTGATGAAGGGCATGGACACTGGCAGCAAAAGGAAAGGCCCAGCCTCTCTGAACTGTCACACACATGGCAGTTAGAAATCTCTCTATATTTTATGTCCTTATGCAGCTGTGTTTCAGCTATGCTAAGCACGGGACCCAGTGCATCATCAGTCTCTCTCTCTGCCACACACACAATAGTCTACATGCACAAGAGATGAAGTGATGCACCTGTCAATCTCCACAACACTGTAGTGCAGTACAATAGAGAGCTGGAGTTTCTGACATTGTACAGAAACACTTTTCTGACATGTAATCTATATAATTTAATTTTTCTAAACAAACCTCGTAATCCACATTACAAAACCTTTAAACTGAACACTGGTCTTACCTTTAAGAACACCCCGTCTGTCACTCGTAGTAGTAGTGGCTGTAGCAGTAATACTAATAGTAGAAGTAGGTGCAGCAGTAGTGTCTGTGACTTTGAGTCTGCGATCACCCTCTTTTTATACCCTAGGAATTATGTAAGGACGTTTGGGGTGACTTTAAGTCCAGGGACGCTGATGAGATATACTGTACTCTATATGCTTTTTCCAGGACATGTCTGTGTGTTCAGCTATCAGTGTTGTGGGAAAGCACAAACCTGTTACCCATCAGGTGGGACTGGTGGGGCTTCATGTCCTCATTTAACTCCTCATTAGTTTGGGCCAGAGAGTTAAAAACTAAATGAGTTTAATTGTTACGGTAACACTTCAGAATATACATTTTAAACCAAAGAGGAAAGGGTTAAAAACCTCTAGGGCTGCACACACTGACTGCAAGGTACTTCGGGCCACTTCGGGCCACACAAACACACACACACACACACACACACACACACACACATCTCCTCACCTGTGTGCCCCTGTGTGTGTGTGTGTGTGTATATGTGTGGGTGGGTGTGTGTGTGTGTGTGTCTTTGAGTGTGTGTGTGGGTGTGTGTGTGTGTGTGTTTGAGTGTGTTCATCTGTGTGTGTTTTTGTGTTTGTATGTGCACTTATTCACTTTCTCTCTCTTTCTGCCCCCCCCATGTCTCTCACACTCTCTCCTTCCCTCTCTCTTTCTTTCTTTCTCTCTCTCTCTCTCTCTCTCTCTCTCTCTCTCTCTCTCTCTCTCTCTCTTCCTCTTGTTCTGTCTAATCTCCTGCCCCCTGTCTTTCTGCTGATCCTTGTCCAGTTGTCTCTCTGTTCTGGTCTGGTCTGGTCTGGTCTGGTCTCTATGCATGATCCTTGTTTTTTTCCCTGCTCTTCAACCTGTGCGTGTGGCTGTGTTTTGTTTTTTTGTTTTTTTTTATGTCTGGCTTGTTTTTTATTCCTTGATTTTTTTGAGGGCTTTAGTTTAGTTTTTTGGACCTTTTGTTTTGCTTTTTGTTTCCAAGACCTTTTGGGCATTTTGGCCTGTGTGTTTTAATTAAAAGGAACCTTGCACTGAGTGTGACTGCGTTTGGGTCCTCCACTCTCGCAAAGCCTGTCACACTGCCCCTAGTGGTCGAGCTCCAGACTGCTACAGCAGAGACCCAGGTACCAGCCCCAGGTGAACCTGACAGACAACACTTCTGCTTCCCTCACCTTGTCATTGGAACATTGGGTCCTGTGTGTGTGTGTGTGTGTGTGTGAGTGTGTGTGTATATATACTCTTTTGTGTTTCATTTCCAAAAGGGGGAAAACGTTGAACTATTTACACATTATAGAAATTCTGTGTTTCTGTATTGAGGTTTGCAACACATTTTCTTTTTTTAAGCCTTTTCTGATATTTCCAAACATGGATTTGATCTTAAAAGGGCTTTATTTTCTTATAAGGGTTATCACAATTGTGGTTGATTTAGCCAGTAAAGACCAGGAAGCCACTGAAGGTGCTGTGATTATTAGAATTATCAAATGCTCAAAAAATAAAATTTGTTTTAACTTATTTCAATATCCTCAACTTTGTGATCTTGAGTATTCATTTTTCACTATTTAATATTGTTACTCAGTTCATGTATGGGTTCATGAATAGCAACTGATCCCAGGTGTTTAAACTAGTGGTGTATGTGCAATGATGACCCAACAGATCTGCAATAAAAGAGTGATTTATTTGACCATGGTCATGATTTACATTTTCTATTCTATTTCACATCAAATTGCCCACCAACATGAATGGTGAGTGATCATGGTGATCTTCCTTTGCTCAGAGAGGGAAGAGCAGGAAGCCACTGAAGGTGCTGAGATTACTAGCACTATCAAAGAGCCTGTAGCCTGCTGGGAGCATCATGTTAACTTCATCTCCCACCTCCAGCTGCAGAGTCAGACCACTGGACAGATAGGTGTTATATCCATCAGTGTCATACTCACCCAGCCACATGAGCTGCTGTCCATTCTTAGACATCCTGATAGCCATGTAGCGTGAGGCTAGTGAATCCATAACAGTGAACCTGAAGTAGTAGACCCCCCTGACTGGAGCTGTGAAGAAGCCTGACCCACTGCTGTAGGCCTGTCCAACATTGGTGATGACTCTACTGAAGACCAAGTTCAGGTCAGTATTCCCAGCCTCTATGTAACCTGAGTCAGTCAGACCTGCTGAGAATGCCACCTTGGGTGCTGCTTTAATCTCTTTCTCCAGATTCTCTACTTCAGTCTCAGTGGCTGCCAGTCTGGTCTTCACTGCTGTCACCTCTGCCTCTTGTGCTGCACTGTCCATCTTCAGGTCCTTTACATCAATCTCAGTGGCAGCCAGTCTGGTCTCTTGTGCTGCATTTTCCTTGGTCAGGTTCATCACTTCAGTCTTCAAAGTGGTCAGGTCTGTGTGTTGTGCTGCAGTGTCTTTCTTCACATGCTCCATGTCAGTCTCAGTGGCTGCCAGTCTCTCAGCAACTGACCTCAGATCAGCTGACTGTGCTGCAGTTTCCTTCCTCAGATTCATCACTTCAGCTTCACTAGCAGCCAGCCTGGTCTTCACTGCTGTCAGCTCTGCCTCTTGTGCTGCATTTTCCACCTTCATGTCGTCTATTCCAGTTTCACTAGCAGCCAGTCTGGTCTTCAGTACTGCCAACTCTGTCTCTTGTGCTGCATTTTCCTTCTTCAAATTCTCCACCTCAGTCTTCATTTCTGCTTTGGTGTTCTGTAGCTCATTCTGAGTGACAGTCAGCAGCACCCTCAGCTCCACCACCATGTCTATGAGTTCCTTGAGCTCAGCAGAGACGTCCAGCTGGGTAGAGACTTCAGCAGCAGCAGCAGCAGCAGCAGCAGCCCCAGTGCTCTGGCTCTCTGTCTGGACTTCAGTCTGGGTGCTCCGAGTCTGAGCTCCACACATGGAGAACAGCAGCACCAGCAGTGAGATGGCAGCCCTCATCTTCAAAGTGACTATGAAATACAAAATAATCAAATGAGTTTTGAGTTTCTGGTATCACAGAAAGAGCTATTACGAACAAGTAGTCAAAATTAATGTCAATAAAAATGTCATTAAATGTATAAAATTGATATATTTCTTCATAGTCATAAAATAGGTCATTTTGTTTGTTCTCTATGTGGCATTTACATGGCAGGCTAAAGGAAAGGTGCGGCCTTTCTGAACTGTCAAACACACCGGATTAACAATGTGCTCTATACTTACACCTTTACCACACCTATACTGTTATGCAGCTGTGTTTCAGCTATGCTAAGCATGGGACCCAGTGCATCATCAGTCTCTCTCTCTGCCACACACTCAATAGTCTACATGCACAAGAGATGAAGTCATGCACCTCTCAATCTCCACAACACTGTAGTGCAGTACAATAGAGAGCTGCTACAGGGAGAGAGAGGGGGGGGGGGGGAGAGAGAGGGAGAGAGAGGGGGGGGGAGGGAGAGAGAGAGAGAGAGAGAGAGAGAGAGAGAAAGGGAGAGAGGGAGAGAGAGGGACAGAGGGGGAGAGAGGGAGAGAGAGAGAGAGAGGGAGAGAGAGCGAGCGTGCAGGCCAGAGAGGTGGGGGTGGGAAAGGGAAAGACAGTGATGGGAGGGGGGCAGAGGAGGGGCATCCCAGCCTGACTGGATCTGGCGCCCCCTGTGGACTCCACTGGAACTGCAGCTCCTCCCACTCCCACTACAGTGACACTGACACGCCATTATGTGTTTGACTACATGCCTGTGATTGTAACTTTCTCTCTCTCTCTCTCTCTCTCTCTCTCTCTCTCTCTCTCTCTCTCTCTCTCTCTCTCTCTCTCTCTCTCTCTCTCCCTCTGTCCCTCTCTCTCTCTCTCTCTCTCTCTCCATCTCTCTCTCTCAGGGTTCTCTGTGTCGGTACCTGAGTCTGCAGACTGGTGATTGGGTCAGCTGCTGTCACTTGTCCCACTCTGTGACCAGAGGCCTGGCCTACTGCCATACAGAGCTCTTACCTGGAGGTAAACAAACACACACACACACACACACACACACACACACACACACACACACACACACACACAGCAGTGGGGTTGAAGCATAGTGAGCCCACTCTGGTGTGTAGTTGTAGATGATGGTGGTGAAATGCTTTAGTGACACAGAGAAGTCAGGGAGCTTCCTCCTCCTCCCTCTGGTCCCTTTTGCTGGGGTGACACTAGATCAGCTGACTGTAGGACAGTGACTGTCCCATGCTCATAGTTCATGCTTATCTCATAAATATGTATTTGTATATATGTATATGTATGTAGTAATAGTGTTTTTGTAACTCCAGCACTTAAGTTATTTTCCTTAGATGTAATGAATGATGCACTTACCTGTGAGCATCTTAAATGTCATTGTACCTGTGACAGTGACAATAAAGATCTATTCTATTCTCTTCTTTGAGGGTGGGGATGGTCAGGGAAGGATATGAAGGGGGGGGGGTGGTGTTAGGTGTGTCTTTGATGGAGACATTTATCACTCCTGTGTGTGGAGTGTGGAGTGTGAGGCCTGCACTGTACACAAATACACAATATTTCCACTGAGTAGACAATAAAATATTATTTATCTATGACAACATTATTCAGACTGATGCAAAACATTATCGGGGCCTCATAGAAATGTCTTTTTTTTAGGAAGACACATTTTATAAAAGCAAAGTTTTGCAGATTCAAAATTGTTTTAAGTTCATTATCCTCAACCTTGTGGTTTTGGGTATTCATTTTCCACTATTTCCTACTGCTGTTCAGTTCATGTATGTGTTCATGGATAGCAAGGACACATGTCACTGATCCCAGAGTTGTTACTACTAGTGGTGTATGTGCAATGATGACCCAACAGATCTGCAGTTAAAGAGTGATTTATTTGGCCATGATCATGATTTACACCATCCATCATTTTACAATTTACCCACCAATGAATGGTAAGTGATCATGGTGATCTTCTGTTCAGAGAGGGAAGAGCAGGAAGCCACTGAAGGTGCTGTGATTATCAGAATTATCAAAGAGCCTGTAGCCTGCTGGGAGTACCATGTTAACTTCATCTCCCACCTCCAGCTGCAGAGTCAGACCACTGGACAGATAGGAGACACGTCCATCAGTGTCATACTCAACTAGCCGCATGAACTGCTGTCCATTCTTACACATCCTGATACTCATCCAGCGTGAGTCTAGATGATCTGGGACAGTGAACCTGAAGTAGTAGACCCCCCTGACTGGAGCTGTGAAGAAGCCTGACCCACTGCTGTAGGCCTGTCCAACATTGGTGATGACTTTACTGAACACCAAGTTCATGTCAGTATTCCCAGATTCTACACTACCTGAGTCAGTTAGAGCTGCTGAGAATGCCACCTTGGGTGCTGCTTTAATCTCTTTCTCCAGATTCTCTACTTCAGTCTCAGTGGCTGCCAGTCTGGTCTTCACTGCTGTCAGCTCTGCCTCTTGTGCTGCATTTTCCACCTTCAGGTCGTCTATCCCAGTTTCACTAGCAGCCAGTCTGGTCTTCAGAGCAGCCAGTTCCTGCTCATGTGCTGCACTGTCCATCTTCAGGTCCTCTACTTCAGTCACAGTGGCTTCATTTTCCTTGGTCAGGTTCATCACTTCAGTCTTCATAGTGGTCAGGTCTGTGTGTTGTGCTGCAGTGTCTTTCTTCACATGCTCCATGTCAGTCTCAGTGGCTGCCAGTCTCTCAGCAACTGACCTCAGATCAGCTGACTGTGCTGCAGTTTCCTTCTTCAGATTCATCACTTCAGCTTCACTAGCAGCCAGTCTGGTCTTCACTGCTGTCAGCTCTGCCTCTTGTGCTGCATTTTCCACCTTCAGGTCATCTATCCCAGTTTCACTAACAGCCAATCTGGTCTCACTAACCACTAGTCTTTCTTTCACATGAGAGTTTTCAGCCTCCATTACCTTTAGGTCCTCTTGAGTATGTCTGAGTGTCACCCTCAGCTCCACCACCATGTCTCTGAGTTTCTTGAGCTCAGCAGAGACGTCCAGCTGGGTAGAGACTTCAGCAGCAGCAGCAGCAGCAGCCCCAGTGCTCTGGCTCTCTGTCTGAACTTCAGTCTGGGTGCTCCGAGTCTGAGCTCCACACATGGAGAACAGCAGCACCAGCAGTGAGATGGCAGCCCTCATCTTCAAAATCACTGTGAAACAAAAAATAATAAAATGGGTTGTGAGTTTCTCATACCACAGAAAGAGATATTATGAACAAGTAGTCAAAATTAATGTCAATGAAAATGTCACTAAATGTATAAAATTGATACATTTCTTCATAGTCATAAAATAAGTAATTGTAAGTATGTGGCATTTACATGGCAGGCTAAGGGAAAGGTGCAGCCTCTCTGAACTGTCAAACACACTGGATTAAAAATGTTCTCTATACTTATACCTTTACCACACCTATACTGTTATGCAGTTGTGTTTCAGCTATGCTAAGCATGGGACCCAGTGCATCATCAGTCTCTCTCTCTGCCACACACTCAATAGTCTACATGCACAAGAGATGAAGTGATGCACCTGTCAATCTCCACAACACTGTAGTGCAGTACAATAGAGAGCTGCTACACACTTTTCTAACAGTTATAGTGTATAGTTTAATATTTATAAGCCAAACTCAGAATTTGCTTTGCACAACCTCTAAATGTAACAGTTATCTTACCTTTAGGAACACCCCGTCTGTCACTCACAGTAGTAGTGGCTGTAGCAGTAAGACTAATAGTAGAAGTAGGTGCAGCAGTAGTGTCTGTGACTTTGAGTCTGCGATCGCCCTCTTTTTATACCCTAGGAATTATGTAAGGACGTTTGGGGTGACTTTAAGTCCAGGGACGCTGATCAGATATACTGTATTTGATGTGCTTTTTCCAGGACATGTGTGTGTGTTCAGCTATCAGTGTTGTGGGAAAGCACAAACCTGTTACCCATCCGGTGGGACTGGTGGGGCTTCATGTCCCATGATCCCTGCCTCTGAAACACACACACACACACACACACACACACACACACACACACACACACACGCACACACATTCACAGACACGCACGCACACACACACACACACACACACACACACACACACACACACACACACACACACACACTCACTCACTCTCACACACACACACACACACACACTCAAACAAACAAGGGATGGCCTGTAGTTGAAACGCCATCTGGTAGTCAAGCAGTATTGTCCCCATACCCACACACACCAGCACATGCAAACACACAGGCATACACACGCACACACACACACTCACATACACACACACGCACATGCAAACACACACACACACACCCACACTCACACACACACACACATAGGCAAAGGTAAACACGCATACACACACACACACACACACACAGACACACATACACAGGCACACACAACCATATACTCAAACATACACACACACACACCCAAGCACTCAGAGAGAGAAAGAGAGAGAGAGACAGAGAGACCTGAACACACTTCCATAATTACCATACAGCACTTTATTCATTTACATGTATTATTTATTTGTCAAAGTGTTTATAAAGCATTAGGAACAATAAACACAAGTGGGATAGTAGGAGGAAAGGTAGAGATAGAGATCAGACAGAGAGAGAGGGAGAGAGAGGGGCAGAGATAGAGAGACAGAGAGAGAGAGAGTGTGTGTGTGTGTGTGTGTGTGTGTGTGTGCGTTAGTGTGTGTTCGTTAGTGTGTGTTCACTTCCAGGTACTGTACTGTATTTGTCTTGACTCTGTGTTTTAACAGTAACGTGTAATACCAGTTCTTCCCAGTGAAATGTTGTTGCATCTCAGTATGAACTAAGTGTACTCAGTGTGTGTATGGCTGGGACAATAATAAAACACTTTAACTTCAATGACAGAGAGAGAGGGAGGGGAGAGGGAGAGAGAGGGGGGGGGGGGACAGAGAGAGAGAAGTTTAACACTCCTTTATTAAATCATTGTCAGACAATTACAAAACACACGTCCACTGCACAGCTTACATTTACAATCCCCTGTAAGTTTGGAGGTAGCCCCTCCCTCGTTACACACTTAACCCCACCATACCGTCAGCGGTGATGAGAGACAGAGAGCTGACCACAGCCTCGCCATAGAAAAAAGGCAGACAAAGGCAAACATGGCTGCCAAGAGAACAGAGGATATGTGGTCACTGTACGACAGGTGAGGTCGAGACAGAGGTGCACTTTCTTCTTCGATGTGAGAAATACTCAATTATAAGAGAAACATACTTCAACAGCTTTACACACCTTATACCAGGATTCAAAGATCAGTGTGAAAAGGAATTGCTATCTATCTTACTTGGACAGCAAGGACGGACAGCAACTCTTGCGGCCAAATTTGTTAATGAATGCCATATAGTAAGGGCCAGTGGGTAGACACTACCAACACAAACATATATGTACACCAATCCACACCATTTCAGAACACACCACACCCACACACTAACACATCATCATTCATACACACACACACACACACACACACACACACACACACACACACAGAGCATTATGATTACTGCTCTGTACATGTTTACTGTGTTGTGCACACACTACTTTGTACAAGTAGAAATGCTTTGGCAATGCAATGTATATTTTTGTCATGCCAATAAAGCTCGATTGAATTGAAAAAATTGAATTGAGAGAGAGAAGGAGAGAGAGAGGGAGAGGGAGAGAGGGGGAGAGAGAGAGAGGGAGAGGGGGAGAGCGAAGGGGGGGGAGAGAGAGAGAGAGCGAGAGAGAGCGAGAGTGCAGGCCAGAGAGGTGGAGGTGGGAAAGGGAAAGACAGTGATGGGAGGGGGGCAGAGGAGGGGCATCCCAGCCTGACTGGATCTGGCGCCCCCTGTGGACTCCACTGGAACTGCAGCTCCTCACACTCCCACTACAGTGACACTGACACGCCATTATGTGTTTGACTACATGCCTGTGATTGTAACTCTCTCTCTCTCTCTCTCTCTCTCTCTCTCTCTCTCTCTCTCTCTCTCTCTCTCTCCCTCTCTGTCCCTCTCTCTCTCTCTCTCTCTCTCTCCCTCTCTCTCTCTCAGGGTTCTCTGTGTCGGTACCTGAGTCTGCAGACTGGTGATTGGGTCAGCTGCTGACGCTTGTCCCACTCTGTGACCAGGGGCCTGGCCTACTGCCATACAGAGCTCTTACCTGGAGGTAAACACACACACACACACACACACACACACACACACACACACACACACACACAAACACACACACACACACAAACACACACACACACACACACACACACACACACACACACACAGCAGTGGGGTTGAAGCATAGTGAGCCCCCTCTGGTGTGTAGTTGTAGATGATGGTGGTGAAATGCTTTGGTGACACACAGAGAAGTCAGGGAGCTTCTTCCTCCTCCCTCTGGTCCCTTTTGCTGGGGTGACACTAGATCAGCTGACTGTAGGACAGTGAGTGTCCCATGCTCATAGTTCATGCTTATCTCATAAATATGTATTTGTATATATGTATGTAGTAATAGTGTTTTTGTAACTCCAGCACTTAAATTATATTTTATAGATGCAATTAATGTTGCACTGTGCATTGACTGGTGAGCATTTTAAATGTCATTGTACCTGTGACAGTGACAATAAAGATCTATTCTATTCTCTTCTTTGAGGGTGGGGATGGTCAGGGAAGGATATGAAGGGGGGGGGGGGGGGGGTGTAAGGTGTGTCTTTGATGGAGACATTTATCACTCCTGTGTGTGGAGTGTGGAGTGTGAGGCCTGCACTGTGCTGTATTGGGTTGCGAAAATATATTTCCACTGAGTGGACAATAAAAGGTTATCTGTCTATCTTTAATAAAATTATTCAAATAGATACAAAAAGAAATGTTTTTCTTCAAGAAGATACATTTTATAAAAGCAATATTTTGGAGATGGAAACATTGTTTTAACTAAATGCATTCTCCTCAACCTTGTAATAGGAAGGACACATGTCACTGATCCCAGAGTTGTTACTACTAGTGGTGTATGTGCAATGATAACCCAACAGATCTGCAGTTAAAGAGTAATTTATTTGACCATGATCATGATTTACATTTTCTATTCTATTTGACATCAAATTGCCGACCAACATGAATGGTGAGTGATCATGGTGATTTTCTTCCTTTGCTCAGAGAGGGAAGAGCAGGAAGCCACTGAAGGTACAGTGATTATTAGAATTATCATAGAGCCTGCTGCCTGCTGGGAGTACCATGTTAACTTCATCTCCCACCTCCAGCTGCAGAGTCAGACCACTGGACAGATAGGAGGCCTGGCCATCACTGTCATACTCATCTAGCTGCATGAGCTGCTGCCCATTCTTACACATCCTGGTAAACATGCTGTGTGAGGATATTAAATCCATGACAGTGAACCTGAAGTAGTAGACCCCCCTGACTGGAGCTGTGAAGAAGCCTGACCCACTGCTGTAGGCCTGTCCAACATTGGTGATGACTTTACTAAAGACCAAGTTTATGTCAGTATTCCCAGCCTCTATGAATCCTGAGTCAGTCAGAGCTGCTGAGAATGCCACCTTGGGTGCTGCTTTAATCTCTTTCTCCAGATTCTCTACTTCAGTCTCAGTGGCTGCCAGTCTGGTCTTCGCTGCTGTCAGCTCTGCCTCTTGTGCTGCATTTTCCACCTTCAGGTCGTCTATCCCAGTTTCACTAGCAGCCAGTCTGGTCTTCAGAGCAGCCAGCTCCTGCTCATGTGCTGCACTGTCCATCTTCAGGTCCTTTACATCAATCTGAGTGGCTTCATTTCCCATCTTCAGGTACTTTATTTCAGTCTCAGTGGCAGCCAGTCTGGTCTCTTGTGCTGCATTTTCCTTGGTCAGGTTCATCACCTCAGCTTCACTAGCAGCCAGTCTGGTCTTCACTGCTGTCAGCTCAGCCTCATTTTCCTTCTTCAAATTCTCCACTTCAGTCTTCAGTTCTGCTTTGGTGTCCTGTAGTACCTTCTCCAGAGCCTCCACCTTAGTCTTCATTTTTGCTTTGGTGTCCTCTAGCTCATTCTGAGTGACAGTCAGCAGCACCCTCAGCTCCACCACCATGTCTCTGAGTTCCTTGAGCTCAGCAGAGACGTCCAGCTGGGTAGAGACTTCAGCAGCAGCAGCAGCAACCCCAGTGCTCTGGCTCTCTGTCTGAACTTCAGTCTGGGTGCTCCGAGTCTGAGCTCCACACATGGAGAACAGCAGCACCAGCAGTGAGATGGCAGCCCTCATCTTCAAAGTCACTGTGAAACACAAATTATAATATAGGTTCTGAGTTCCTCATACCACAGCAAGACATATTACTAACATATTACTAACATCACTAAATATATAAAATCATAAATTTCTTCATAGTAATTTAAATGTAAGTATTTCTCTCTGTGCTGTATCCTGCTGGCATGTACACTGCGGACAAAATGAAAGGTGCAGCCTCTCTGAACTGTCATACACTGGATTAAAAATGTGCTCTATACTTATCAAATTTGCTTTGCAAAATCTTTAACCTTAACAACACTGATCTTACCTTTAAGAACACCCCGTCTGTCACTCGCAGTAGTAGTGGCTGTAGCAGTAATACTAGTAGTAGAAGTAGGTGCAGCAGTAGTGTCTGTGACTTTGAGTCTGCGATGACCCTCTTTTTATACCCTATGAATTATGTAAGGACTTTTGGGGTGACTTTAAGTCCAGGGACGCTGATCAGATAGACTGTATTTGATGTGCTTTTTCCAAGATGTGTCTGTGTGTTCAGCTATCAGTGTTGTGGGAAAGCACAAACCTGTTACCCATCAGGTGGGACAGGTGGGGCTTCATGTTCTCATTTCACCCCCTCATGTGCTGAAGCTGAAGTTGGAAAGAGAGAGAGAGAGAGAAAGAGAGAGACAGAGAGAGAGAGAGAGAGAAAGAGAGAGATAGATGGACAGAGAGAGAGAGAAGAGCAGGCCAGAGAGGTGCAGGTGGGAAAGAGTGTGTGCTAGTGGGGGGAGTGTGTGCTTGTTGGTGTGTGAGGGGTGAGGTTTGTATGTTGTTGTGTTTGTGTGTGTGTGTGTGTGTGTGTGTATGTGCAGGTGCCTGTGTGTCTGTGCGCGCGCAAGAGAGTGAGAGAGTGTGTTGTAGTGTGTGTGAGAGAGAGCGAGAGTCTCTTCCTGAAATACATATTTACACACACACACACACACACACACACACACTCAAACAAACAAGGGATGGGACCCTGCCTCTACCTGAAACGCCATCTGGTAGTCAAGCAGTATTTTCTCTATACACAGACACACACACACGCAAACGCAAACCCACACACACACACACACACACACAGGCACAGGCACACACAAACACACTAGCATATGCACAAACATACACACACACACGCCCAATCACTCAAACAGAGAAAGAGAGAGACAGAGACCTGAACACACTTCCTTAATTACCATACAGCACTTTATTCATTTACATGTATTATTTATTTGTCAAAGTGTTTATAAAGCATTAAGAACAATAAACACAAGTGGGATAGTAGGAGGAAAGAGAGATAGAGACCAGACAGAGAGGGAGAGAGAGAGAGAGACAGAGAGAGAGGGAGAGAGAGGGAGAGTGGAATTGGAGGGAAAACATACAGCTTAATAAAAGATATGTATCAAAATAATAAATGCGCAATCAAAATTGGAAATAAACAGACAGGCTACTTCACTCAAAATGTTGGTGTGAGACAAGGCTGCCCTCTCTCACCAACATTATTTAACATATACATCAATGAATTGGCAAACCAATTGGAAAACTCCACAGCACCTGGTCTCACACTCCATGACTCTGAAGTTAAATGCCTTTTATTCGCAGACGATTTGGTATTGCTATCTCCAAATGAAAAAGGGCTACAACATAACCTGGATATTCTCCACAACTTCTGCCAGACCTGGGCCCTAACTATCAACACTAATAAAACTAAAGTATTGACATTCCAAAAAAGAAGCAGAAACTCGAATAAGAAACACACATTTAACTGTGGGAAAATAGAACTTGACCATGTAACAAATTATACATATCTTGGACTGAAAATAAACACAAATGGAAACTTTAATTTGGCTATTAATGAATTAAAAGAAAAGGCCAGAAGGGCCTTCTATGCCATTAAAAAGTCTATTCGATTTGAAATTCCGATTAAAATTTGGTTAAAAATCTTTCAATCAGTGATTGAACCCATCGCCTTATACGGCAGTGAAGTGTGGGGGCCTATGTTTGGGCAAAGTTTTGGAAAATGGGACAAAAGCCCTATCGAATCTTTTCACACAGAATTCTGTAAAAACATTCTTCACGTCCAAAGACAGACGCCACACAATGCTTGTAGGGCCGAACTTGGTCAGTATCCC
>CM059269.1:3640702-3643202 GCA_030347295.1 Setipinna tenuifilis
AGAGTGATTTATTTGATCATGATAATGATTCATATCATCCATCATTTCACAACAATTTGCACACCAACATGAATGGTGAGTGATCATGGTGATCTTCCTTTGCTCAGAGAGGGAAGAGCAGGAAGCCACTGAAGGTGCTGTGATTATTAGCATTATCATAGAGCCTGTAGCCTGCTGGGAGTACCATGTTAACTTCATCTCTCACCTCCAGCTGCAGAGTCAGACCACTGGACAGATAGGAGACACGTCCATCAGTGTCAGACTCATACAGCCGCATGAGCTGCTGTCCATTCTTACACATCCTGATACTCATCAAGCGTGAGTCTAGATGATCTGGGACAGTGAACCTGAAGTAGTAGACCCCCCTGACTGGAGCTGTGAAGAAGCCTGACCCACTGCTGTAGGCCTGTCCAACATTGGTGATGACTTTACTGAACACCAAGTTCATGTCAGTATTCCCAGACTCTACATTACCTGAGTCAGTCAGAGCTGCTGAGAATGCCACCTTGGGTGCTGCTTTAATCTCTTTCTCCAGATTCTCTACTTCAGTCTCAGTGGCTGCCAGTCTGGTCTTCACTGCTGTCAGCTCTGCCTCTTGTGCTGCATTTTCCATCTTCAGGTCGTCTATCCCAGTTTCACTAGCAGCCAGTCTGGTCTTCAGAGCAGCCAGCTCCTGCTCATGTGCTGCACTGTCCATCTTCAGGTCCTCTACTTCAGTCACAGTGGCTTCATTTTCCTTGGTCAGGTTCATCACTTCAGTCTTCATAGTGGTCAGGTCTGTGTGTTGTGCTGCAGTGTATTTCTTCACATGCTCCATGTCAGTCTCAGTGGCTGCCAGTCTCTCAACAACTGACCTCAGATCAGCTGACTGTGCTGCAGATTCCTTCCTCAGATTCATCACTTCAGCTTCACTAGCAGCCAGTCTGGTCTTCAGTACTGCCAACTCTGCCTCTTGTGCTGCATTTTCCTTCTTCAAATTCTCCACCTCAGTCTTCATTTCTGCTTTGGTGTTCTGTAGTTCATTCTGAGTGACAGTCAGCAGCACCCTCAGCTCCACCACCATGTCTCTGAGTTCCTTGAGCTCAGCAGAGACGTCCAGCTGGGTAGAGACTTCAGCAGCAGCAGCAGCAGCAGCCCCAGTGCTCTGGCTCTCTGTCTGAACTTCAGTCTGGGTGCTCCAAGTCTGAGCTCCACGCATGGAGAACAGCAGCACCAGCAGTGAGATGGCAGCCCTCATCTTCAAAGTCACTGTTAATCACAAATTACAATATAGGTTCTGAGTTTTTCATATCACAGAAAGAGATCTTACAAAAAAGTAGTCAAAATGAATGTCGATGAAAATGTCACTAAATATATAAAATTGATACATTTTGATACATTTCTTCATAGTAATAAAATAAGTAATTTTCTTTGTTCTCTATGTGGCATTTACATGGCAGGCTAAGGGAAAGGTGCAGCCTCTCTGAACTGTCAAACACACCGGATTAAAAATGTGCTCTATACTTACACCCAGGGGTGTAGTGGTAAAAAAAGAGGTGGGTAAACTATAAATTTTGCGATCGGGGGACCACGACGTTGTAAGGGCCAATTCATAGTCGAACATGACGCAAGGATGCTACGATGCGTATTGTATGAAACAACTTTTCTGACACATAGGAGTGTGTGTGTATGACAGAGTGTTTGTGAATGTGTGTGTACTTGTGTGTGAATGCATGTATGTATGTTTGTGTGTGACAAGGGTTCCCTGAGGTCTCTACTCTGTATCATTCATAAAACAAGATACACAATACGTATGTTTGAGGTTTATTAAATCTTAATAAAGAGAAAAATAATGTCAGTGTGAAAGAATGGCAAATGTTTATGGTGTTTAAGAAATCTAAATAAAGACAGAAAAATAAAGACTCTGTAAGAATGGCAAATTACACATACTTACAGGTACACAACACAAAACTGCAGGAGCAGTCCAAACAAAACAAAGAACAATATCAAATAATCATTATAGCACTGAACTTAACTTTGTAGCTACCCATAATGTTAATGTCATTCACAACAGTGCCCACAGAGCCTCTTTGTCTGTTGCCATTGTCCATTTGCCTTCTCAATTTTCCTCCCTTTTCTCCTCTTGTAGTTGACCCTGTTTCATCCTCTCTCTGCCCTATTTTCTTCCTCTCACTCTCTCCCCCTTCTGTCTCTCCTCCTGCTGTTTCTCCTGGCCCTGCAACACTGTCTGTCTCTCCACCACCATCTGTAAAATTAAATTAAAAAGGCTAAGTACACCAATCATGTGGACAAGTATTTCTGGCCAATCTGAATGCTATAACCTTCTTTAAAAAATAAATAAAAAATAAACACACACACCCACACACCGAGAATGGCGGGGAGGAGTGACTTGCCTAACGTTACTTTAGGCTAAGTTCTCTATAGGCCTATTATGTCCGTGACATGAAGCTAGCATGCTGTCATCATGACTTCGAGATTAACATGAAATGGCAACTATTTG
>CM059269.1:3648202-3655702 GCA_030347295.1 Setipinna tenuifilis
CCATAAAAGGGTATCTATCTATATGACAATATTATTCAAATTGATGCAGTTGCTTTCTTCCAGAAGCAATGTTTTGGAGACTGAAACATTGTTTTAACTAAGTCCATTCTCCTCAACCTTGTAATAGCAAGGACACATGTCACTGATCCCAGAGTTGTTACTACTAGTGGTGTATGTGCAATGATGACCCAACAGTTCTGTAGTTAAAGAGTGATTTATTTGATCATGATAATGATTCATATCATCCATCATTTCACAACAATTTGCACACCAACATGAATGGAGTCATCATGGTGATCTTCCTTTGCTCAGAGAGGGAAGAGTAGGAAGCCACTGAAGGTGCTGTAATTATCAGAATCATCATAGAGCCTGTAGCCTGCTGGGAGTACCATGTTAACTTCATCTCCCACCTCCAGCTGCAGAGTCAGACCACTGGACAGATAGGAGACACGTCCATCAGTGCTATACTCATCTAGCTGCATGAGCTGCTGCCCATTCTTACACATCCTGATAAACATGCTGTGTGAGGATATTAAATCCATGACAGTGAACCTGAAGTAGTAGACCCCCCTGACTGGAGCTGTGAAGAAGCCTGTTGTGCTGCTGTAGGCCTGTCTGACATTGGTGATGACTTTACTGAAGACCAAGTTCAAGTTATTACTCGCAGACTCTATGAATCCTAAGTTAGTCAGAGCTGCTGAGAATGCCACCTTGGGTGCTGCTTTAATCTCTTTCTCCAGATTCTCCACTTCAGTCTCAGTGGCTGCCAGTCTGGTCTTCACTGCTGTCAGCTCTGCCTCTTGTGCTGCATTTTCCTTCTTCAAATTCTCCACTTCAGTCTTCAGTTCTGCTTTGGTGTCCTCTAGCTCATTCTGTGTGATGGTCAACACCCTCTCCAGACCCTCTATCTTAGTCTCACTGGCCACCAGCCTTTCTCTCATTGCTACATTTTCAGCCTGTACTACCTTTAGCTCATCTTGAGTGTGTCTGAGTGTCATCCTCAGCTCCATCACCATGTCTCTGAGTTCATCGAGCTCACCAGAGACGTCCAGCTGGGTAGAGACTTCAGCAGCAGCAGCAGCAGCAGCCCCAGTGCTCTGGCTCTCTGTCTGAACTTCAGTCTGGGTGCTCCGAGTCTGAGCTCCACACATGGAGAACAGCAGCACCAGCAGTGAGATGGCAGCCCTCATCTTCAAAGTCACTGTGAAACACAAATTACAATATAGGTTCTGAGTTCCTTATACCACAGCAAGACATATTACTAACCAGTAGTCAAAATTAATGCCAATGAAAATATCAGTAAATGTATAAAATTATTAATGTCCTCATAGTAATTTAAATGTAAGTAGTTTTCTCTGTGCTGTATCCTGCCGGCATGTACACTGCAGACAAAATGACAGGTGCAGCCTCTCTGAACTGTCACACACTGGATTAAAAATGTGCTCTATACTTCAAATTTGCTTTGCAAAATCTTTAACCTTAACACTGATCTTACCTTTAAGAACACCCCGTCTGTCACTCGCAGTAGTAGTGGCTGTAGCAGTAATACTAATAGTAGAAGTAGGTGCAGCAGTAGTGTCTGTGACTTTGAGTCTGCGATCACCCTCTTTTTATACCCTAGGAATTATGTAAGGACGTTTGGGGTGACTTTAAGTCCAGGGACGCTGATCAGATATACTGTATTTGATGTGCTTTTTCCAAGACATGTCTGTGTGTTCAGCTATCAATGTTGTGGGAAAGCACAAACCTGTTACCCATCAGGTGGGACTGGTGGGGCTTCATGTCCTCATTTCACCCCCTCATGTGCTGAAGCTGAAGTGTGAAAGAGAGAGAGAGAGAGACAGACAGAGAGAGAAAGAGAGAAAGAGAGAGAGAGAGAAGAGAGAGACAGAGAGACAGACACAGAGAGACACAGAGAGACAGACAGAGAGAGATGGAGAGAGAGTCTCTTCCTGAAATACACACACACACACACATACACACACACACACACACTCAAACAAACAAGGGATGGGTCCCTGCCCCTGCCTGAACTGCCATGTGGTAGCCAAGCAGTATTTTCCCCACAAACACACACACACACACACACACGCACATACTCACACACGCACGCATGCACGTACAGACAAACACTCAGACACACACACACACAGTCAGACAACCACTCACACACACATTAGAAAATGCAAACACATGCATACACACACAAACACACACACACACAGTGTGTGTGTGTGTGTGTGTGGATTATGGAGTGTGAGGCCAACTGCAGCTCCATGCTCAGGGTCGTCACACTGACACAGCAGTACGTGCACACACACACTTGTGTCGGTTCGTTTGTATCCTCCCGTTTGTGGAAATATGTGTGTTATGCACATGTGCCTGTGTGGTGGCTGATTGTGTTTCAGGGTTGAGGTTTGTATTAACGTGAGGAGACGTGTAATGTGTGCTCATGTTTGTGATAGACAGAGAGAGAGACAGAGAGAGAGAGCAAGTGAGAGAGAGAGAGAGTGTGTGTGTGTGTGTGTGTGTGTGTGCGTGTGTGTGCTATTAGGGCCATTTTCTTTGGCCAATTTGTATACACATACAGAGAGACAGGAAGAGATACTGCTTTTTCTTTACATCTTTCCTTTATAAGTTCATTAAGAAGAATAAACACACATGTGTAAGTGTTCCCGTGATACCCAGAGCAGCTGGAGATGACCAGCCTTCTGTAACGAGTGTTCGTCTTATGGCCACAAGTTGTCTTGGTTCTACTCTATTCTATTCTGTAATTAGTGTTTATCTTATGGGCACTAGTTGTGTTGATTCTATTCCATTTCATTCTAGAATGTTCTACTCTATTCTATTCTATTTTGTAATTAGTGTTCGTGTCATGGGCACTAGTTCTGTTGCTTCTGTTCTATTTTATTCTATTATGTTCTATTGTACTCTGTTCTATTCTATTCTATTCTACTCTATTCTGTTCTGTAATGAGTGTTTATCTCATGGCCACTAGTTGTGTTGAGGGGCTCTCCCTTACCCCAGTCGTCCTCTTCACCTGCTCCTGTCCTCACTAGCAGCTGCATTCACATGACCCCCTTTGGTGTGTAGTTGTAGATGATGGTGGTGAAATGCTTTGGTGACACACAGAGAAGTCAGGGAGCTTCTTCCTCCTCCCTCTGGTCCCTTTTGCTGGGGTGACACTAGATCAGCTGACTGTAGGACAGTGACTGTCCCATGCTCATAGTTCATGCTTATCTCATAAATATGTATTTGTATATATATGTATGTAGTTATAGTGTTTTTGTAACTCCAGCCCTTAAATGATATTTTATAGATGCAATTAATCTTACATTGTGCATTGACTGGTGAGCATTTTAAATGTCATTGTACCTGTGACAGTGACAATAAAGATCTATTCTATTCTCTTCTTTGAGGGTGGGGATGGTCAGGGAAGGATATGAAGGGGGGGGGGGTGTTAGGTGTGTCTTTGATGGAGACATTTATCACTCCTGTGTGTGGAGTGTGGAGTGTGAGGCCTGCACTGTGCTGTATTGGGCTGCAAAAATACATTTCCACTAAGTAGACCGTAATAGGTCATCTGTCTATCTTTGACAAAATTATTCAAATAGATACAAAAAGAAATGTCTTTCTTCAAGAAGATACATTTTATAAAAGCAACATTTTGGAGACTGAAACATTGTTTTAACTAAGTCCGTTCTCCTCAACCTTGTAATAGCAAGGACACATGTCCCTGATCCCAGAGTTGTTACTACTAGTGGTGTATGTGCAATGATGACCCAACAGTTCTGCAGTTAAAGAGTAATTTATTTGACCATGATCATGATTTACATTTTCTATTCTATTTCACATCAAATTGCCGACCAACATGAATGGTGAGTGATCATGGTGATCTTCCTTTGCTCAGAGAGGGAAGAGCAGGAAGCCACTGAAGGTGGACTGATTATGAAAATCATCATAGAGCCTGTAGTGTGGTAGGAGTACCATGTTAACTACATCTTCCACCTCCAGCTGCAGAGTCAGACCACCGGACAGATAGTTGTTATATCCATCAGTGTCATAGTCTTCTAGCTGTATGACCTGCTTACCATTCTTATACATCTTGATATTCATGCTGTGTGAGTTTAGTAAATCCAGAACAGTGAACCTGAAGTAGTAGACCCCCCTGACTGGAGCTGTGAAGAAGCCTGACCCATTGTTGTAAGCTTGGCCAACATTGGTAATGACTTTACTGAAGACCAAGTTCATGTCAGTATTCCCAGACACTATGTAACCTAAGTTAGTCAGAGCTGCTGAGAATGCCACCTTGGGTGCTGCTTTAATCTCTTTCTCCAGATTCTCTACTTCAGTTTCAGTGGCTGCCAGTCTGGTCTTCACTGCTGTCAGCTCTGCCTCTTGTGCTGCATTTTCCACCTTCAGGTCGTCTATCCCAGTTTCACTAGCAGCCAGTCTGGTCTTCAGAGCAGCCAGCTCCTGCTCATGTGCTGCACTGTCCATCTTCAGGTCCTCTACTTCAATCTCAGTGGCAGCCAGTCTGGTCTCTTGTGCTGCATTTTCCTTGATCAGGTTCATGACTTCGGTCTTCATAGTGGTCAGGTCTGTGTGTTGTGCTGCAGTGTCTTTCTTCACCTGCTCCATGTCAGTCTCAGTGGCTGCCAGTCTCTCAGCAACTGACCTCAGATCAGCTGACTGTGCTGCAGTTTCCTTCCTCAGATTCATCACTTCAGCTTCACTAGCAGCCAGTCTGGTCTTCACTGCTGTCAGCTCTGTGTCTTGTGCTGCATTTTCCTTCTTCAAATTCTCCACCTCAGTCTTCATTTCTGCTTTGGTGTCCTCTAGCTCATTCTGAGTGACAGTCAGCAGCACCTTCAGCTCCACCAACATGACTTCTTGTTTCTGCACCATGTCTCTGAGTTCCTTGAGCTCAGCATAGATGTCCAGCTGGGTAGAGACTTCAGCAGCAGCAGCAGCAGCAGCAGCAGCCCCAGTGCTCTGGCTCTCTGTCTGGACTTCAGTCTGGGTGCTCCGAGTCTGAGCTCCACACATGGAGAACAGCAGCACCAGCAGTGAGATGGCAGCCCTCATGACATATTATTTATCAATAGCCCCGTTTATATGGACACCTTTTTTGAATCCGATTGAATTTAATCAGATTATTAGAATTCTACCGAACTGTTTATATGAGCCTCAAATAAAGAGATTCGCGTTTGAAGAAAGGTGTAAACCACCTATTTTAATCGGTTTGAAAATTTAAACGGTTTCATTTGAATCCGATTATTTGACTGTATATATGGGACGTTTTTAATCGGTTTCTGTAAATAAAGAGATTAAAAGTGAAATTTTGTGTCCATGTAAACGGGGCTTATGACAACATTATTCAAACTGATGGAAAACATTATTGTGGCCTCATAGAAATGTCTTTTTTTTCTCAAGAAGACACATTTTATGAAAGCAAAGTTTTGAAGATGCAAAATTGTTTTAACTAAGTTCATTATCCTCAGCCTTGTGGTTTTGGGTGTTCATTTTCCACTATTTCCTATTGCTGCTCAGTTCATGTATGTGTTCATGGATAGCAAGGACACATGTCACTGATCCCAGAGTTGTTACTACTAGTGGTGTATGTGCAATGATGACCCAACAGTTCTGCAGTTAAAGAGTGATTTATTTGATCATGATAATGATTCATATCATCCGTCATTTCACAACAATTTCCACACCAACATGAATGGTGAGTCATCATGGTGATCTTCCTTTGCTCAGAGAGGGAAGAGCAGGAAGCCACTGAAGGTGCTGTGATTATTAGAATTATCATACAGTCTGTTGCCTGCTGGGAGTACCATGTTAACTTCATCTCCCACCTCCAGCTGCAGAGTCAGACCACTGGACAGATAGGAGTGCTGTCCATTAGTGTCATACTCACTTAGCTGTATGAGCTGCTGTCCATTCTTATACATCCTGATAACCATGGTGCGTGAGGCTAGATTATCCACAACAGTGAACCTGAAGTAGTAGACCCCCCTGACTGGAGCTGTGAAGAAGCCTGACCCACTGCTGTAGGCCTGGCCAACATTGGTGATGACTTTACTGAACACCAAGTTCATGTCAGTATTCCCAGACTCTACATTACCTGAGTCAGTCAGAGCTGCTGAGAATGCCACCTTGGGTGCTGCTTTAATCTCTTTCTCCAGATTCTCTACTTCAGTCTCAGTGGCTGCCAGTCTGGTCTTCACTGCTGTCAGCTCTGCCTCTTGTGCTGCATTTTCCACCTTCAGGTCGTCTATCCCAGTTTCACTAGCAGCCAGTCTGGTCTTCAGAGCAGCCAGCTCCTGCTCATGTGCTGCACTGTCCATCTTCAGGTCCTCTACTTCAGTCACAGTGGCTTCATTTTCCTTGGTCAGGTTTATCACTTCAGCCTTCATAGTGGTCAGGTCTGTGTGTTGTGCTGCAGTGTCTTTCTTCACATACTCCATGTCAGTCTCAGTGGCTGCCAGTCTCTCAGCAACTGACCTCAGATCAGATGACTGTGCTGCAGTTTCCTTCCTCAGATTCATCACTTCAGCTTCACTAACAGCCAGTCTGGTCTCACTAACCACTAGTCTTTCTTTGACATGAGAGTTTTCAGCCTGCACTACCTTTAGCTCATCTTGAGTATGTCTGAGTGTCACCCTTAGCTCCACCACCATGTCTCTGAGTTCCTTGAGCTCAGCAGAGACGTCCAGCTGGGTA
Organism: Setipinna tenuifilis; assembly: GCA_030347295.1. Taxonomy (NCBI): domain Eukaryota; kingdom Metazoa; phylum Chordata; class Actinopteri; order Clupeiformes; family Engraulidae; genus Setipinna; species Setipinna tenuifilis. The sequence continues at coordinate 3,654,932 of CM059269.1, forward strand.
GAGACTTCAGCAGCAGCAGCAGCAGCAGCCCCAGTGCTCTGGCTCTCAGTCTGGACTTCAGTCTGGGTGCTCCGAGTCTGAGCTCCACACATGGAGAACAGCAGCACCAGCAGTGAGATGGCAGCCCTCATCTTCAAAGTCACTGTGAAACACAAAATAATATACAATACAACTGTAAGAGATGCCCAGTAGTCAAATAACAATGAAATTAGACTAAATGTATAAAATTATACATTTATTTATAGTATTTTAAAATGAGTAGTTTTCCCTGTTCTGTATGCTGGTGGCATGTACACTGCAGGCTAAGGGAAAGGTGCAGCCTCTCTGAACTGTCAAACACACTGGATTAAAAATGTGCTCTATACTTACACCTTTACCACACCTATACTGTTATGCAGCTGTGTTTCAGCTATGCTAAGCATGGGACCCAGTGCATCATCAGTCTCTCTCTCTGCCACACACTCAATAGTCTACATGCACAAGAGATGAAGTGATGCACCTGTCAATCTCCACAACACTGTAGTGCAGTACAATAGAGAGCTGCTACACACTTTTCTAACACACACTATAGTTTAATATTTATAAGCTAAACTCAGAATTTGCTTTGCAAAACCTCTAAACGTAACACTGATCTTACCTTTAAGAACACCCCGTCTGTCACTCGCAGTAGTAGTGGCTGTAGCAGTAATACTAATCGTAGAAGTAGGTGCAGCAGTAGTGTCTGTGACTTTGAGTCTGCGATCACCCTCTTTTTATACACTAGGAATTATG
>CM059269.1:3658202-3673202 GCA_030347295.1 Setipinna tenuifilis
ATTTCACAACAGATTGCCCACCAACATGAATGGTGAGTGATCATGGTGATCTTCCTTTGCTCAGAGAGGGAAGAGCAGGAAGCCACTGAAGGTGCAGTGATTATCAGAATTATCATTGAGCCTGGAGCCTGCTGGGAGTACCATGTTAACTTCATCTCCCACCTCCAGCTGCAGAGTCAGACCACTGGACAGATAGGAAGGACGTCCATCAGTGTCATAGTCAGCTAGCCAGATTAGCTGCTGTCCATTCTTATACATCCTGATATTCATCCAGCGTGAGGCTGGGTAATCCTTAACAGTAAATCTAATGTAGTAGACCCCCCTGACTGGAGCTGTGAAGAAGCCTGACCCACTGCTGTAGGCCTGTCCAACATTGGTGATGACCTTACTGAAGACCAAGTTCAAGTTAGTATTCCCAGACTCTATGTAACCTGAGTTAGTCAGAGCTGCTGAGAATGCCACCTTGGGTGCTGCTTTAATCTCTTTCTCCAGATTCTCTACTTCAGTCTCAGTGGCTGCCAGTCTGGTCTTCACTGCTGTCAGCTCTGCCTCTTGTGCTGCATTTTCCACCTTCAGGTCGTCTATCCCAGTTTCACTAGCAGCCAGTCTGGTCTTCAGAGCAGCCAGCTCCTGCTCATGTGCTGCACTGTCCATCTTCAGGTCCTCTACTTCAGTCTCAGTGGCAGCCAGTCTGGTCTCTTGTGCTGCATTTTCCTTGGTCAGGTTCATCACCTCAGCTTCACTAGCAGCCAGTCTGGTCTTCACTGCTGTCAGCTCCTGATCATGTGCTGCACTGTCCATCTTTAGGTTCTTTACATCAATCTCAGTGGCTTCATTTGCCATCTTCAGGTCCTCTACTTCAGTCTCAGTGGCAGCCAGTCTGCTCTCTTGTGCTGCATTTTCCTTGGTCAGGTTCATCACCTCTGTCTTCATAGTGGTCAGGTCTGTGTGTTGTGCTGCAGTGTCTTTCTTCACATGCTCCATGTCAGTCTCAGTGGCTGCCAGTCTCTCAGCAACTGACCTCAGATCAGCTGACTGTGCTGCAGTTTCCTTCTTCAGATTCATCACTTCAGCTTCACTAGCAGCCAGTCTGGTCTTCACTGCTGTCAGCTCTGCCTCTTGTGCTGCATTTTCCACCTTCAGGTCATCTATCCCAGTTTCACTAACAGCCAATCTGGTCTCACTAACCACTAGTCTTTCTTTCACATGAGCGTTTTCAGCCTGCACTACCTTTAGCTCATCTTGAGTATGTCTGAGTATCACCCTCAGCTCCACCACCATGTCTCTGAGTTCCTTGAGCTCAGCAGAGACGTCCAGCTGTGTAGAGACTTCAGCAGCAGCAGCAGCAGCAGCAGCAGCCCCAGTGCTCTGGCTCTCTGTCTGAACTTCAGTCTGGGTGCTCCGAGTCTGAGCTCCACACATGGAGAACAGCAGCACCAGCAGTGAGATGGCAGCCCTCATCTTCAAAGTCACTGTGAAACACAAAATAATATACAATACAACTGTAAGAGATGCCCAGTAGTCAAATAACAATGAAATTAGACTAAATGTATAAAATTATACATTTATTTATAGTATTTTAAAATGAGTAGTTTTCCCTGTTCTGTATGCTGGTGGCATGTACACTGCAGGCTAAGGGAAAGGTGCAGCCTCTCTGAACTGTCAAACACACTGGATTAAAAATGTGCTCTATACTTACACCTTTACCACACCTATACTGTTATGCAGCTGTGTTTCAGCTATGCTAAGCACGGGACCCAGTGCATCATCAGTCTCTCTCTCTGCCACACACTCAATAGTCTACATGCACAAGACATGAAGTGATGCACCTGTCAATCTCCACAACACTGTAGTGCAGTACAATAGAGAGCTGCTACACACTTTTCTAACACACACTATAGTTTAATATTTATAAGCTAAACTCAGAATTTGCTTTGCAAAACCTCTAAACGTAACACTGATCTTACCTTTAAGAACACCCCGTCTGTCACTCGCAGTAGTAGTGGCTGTAGCAGTAATACTAATAGTAGAAGTAGGTGCAGCAGTAGTGTCTGTGACTTTGAGTCTGCGATCACCCTCTTTTTATACACTAGGAATTATGTAAGGATTTTTGGGGTGACCTTAAGTCCAGGGACGCTGATCAGATAGACTGTATTTGATGTGATTTTTCCAAGACGCGTGTGTGTGTGTTCAGCTATCAGTGTTGTGGGAAAGCACAAACCTGTTACCCATCAGGTGGGACTGGTGGGGCTTCATGTCCATTTCACCCCCCCATGTGCTGAAGCTGAAGTGGGAAAGAGAGAGAGAGACAGAGAGACAGAGAGAGAAAGAGAGAGAGAGAGAGAAAGAGAGACAGACGGAGAGAGACGGAGAGAGAGAGAGAGAGAAAGAGAGAGAGAGACAGAGAGAAAGAGAGACAGAGAGAGAGATAGAGAGACAGACAGAGAGAGACAGAGAGAGACGGAGAGAGAGAGAGAGAAAGAGAGAGACAGAGAGAGACAGAGACAGAGAAAGAGAGACAGAGAGAGAGTCTTTTCCTGAAACACACACACACACGCATGCATGCACACACGCGCACACACACAGGCAAACACTCACACACACACACACACACACACACACACACAGTCAGACAACCACTCACACACACATAAGAAAACGCAAACACATGCATACACACACACATACACAAACACACACACACACAGGCATATGTACAAACATACACACACACACGCCCAATCACTCAGAGAGAGAAAGAGAGAGAGAGAGACAGAGAGAGAGAGTGTGTGTGTGTATGTTTGTGTGTGTGTGTCTATGTCTGTGTGAGAAAGAGAGGGGGAGAGGGAGAGAGAGAGAGAGAGAGAGAGAGAGAGTGTGTGTGTGTGTGTGCGCGCTAGTGTGTGGGTGTGTGTGTGTGTGTGTGTGCGTTAGTGTGTGTGCGTTAGTGTGTGTTCACTTCCAGGTACTGTACTGTATTTGTCTTGTCTCTGTGTTTTCACAGTAATGTGTAATACCAGTTCTTCCCAGTGAAATGTTGTTGCATCTCAGTATGTACTAAGTGTACTCAGTATGTGTATGGCTGGGACAATAATAAAACACCTCAACTTCAATGACAGAGAGAGAGAGAGAGAAGAGGGAGAGGGGGGGGGGATGGAGAGAGAGAGAGAGAGGGACAGAGGTTTAACACTCCTTTATTAAATCATTGTCAGACAATTACAAAACACACATCCACTGCACAGCTTACATTTACAATCCCCTGAAACCTTGGAGGTAGCCCCTCCCTTGTTACACACTTAACCCCACCATACCATCAGTGGTGATGAGAGACAGAGAGAAAGAGAGAGAGGGAGAGAGAGAGGGAGAGAGAGAGAGAGTTGCTGGCAGTTACGTAGATGCCTGCCATAGAGAGAGAGAGTCACCTCATGAGTGAAGACATATACTGTATATTTTCACACACACACTCCTGCACACACATGCATCCCATCCACACACGCACATACATGCACACGCATGCACACCTTACACACACTCCTCACATGCACGCACACACACTCCTCACACGCGCACACACACACACACACACACACACACACACACACACACACACACAAGCAGCATTCTAGGATTACTGTTCTGTACATGTGCTTTGGCAATGCAATATGTGTTTTTGTCATGCCAATAAAGCTCTATTGAATTGAATTGAATTGAATTGAGTGTGAGAGAGAGACAGAGAGGGAGAGAGAGAAAGAGAGAGGGAGACAGAGAGAGAGGGAGAGAGTTGGGGAGAGAGGGAGAGAGAGAGAGAGAGAGGGAGAGGGGGAGAGAGAGAGAGGGAGAAAGGGAGAGAGGGACAGAGGGGGAGAGAGAGAGAGAGAGGTAGAGAGAGAGAGAGAGAGATTTAAAAGTCCTTTATTGGACCAATGTCAGTCTCTTAACACAGTTACATCAAACATGCCAAGGTCTTACATCCTTATTATTATGACTTCACAATTTATAGATAGAAAACCAAACCACAATGAAAAGAAACAAAGCATTAAACATGAGAGTCAACTCATTACACGTTGAGCATAATCTGAGAGAGGGAGAGAGGGGGAGAGAGAGAGAGGGAGAGAGAGGGACAGAGGGGGAGAGAGGGAGAGAGAGAGAGAGAGGGAGAGAGAGCGAGCGTGCAGGCCAGAGAGGTGGGGGTGGGAAAGGGAAAGACAGTGATGGGAGGGGGGCAGAGGAGGGGCATCCCAGCCTGACTGGATCTGGCGCCCCCTGTGGACTCCACTGGAACTGCAGCTCCTCACACTCCCACTACAGTGACACTGACACGCCATTATGTGTTTGACTACATGCCTGGGATTGTAACTTTCTCTCTCTCTCTCTCTCTCTCTCTCTCTCTCTCTCTCTCTCTCTCCCTCTCCCTCTCTCTCTGTCTCTCTCTCTCTCTCTCTCTCTCTCTCTCTCAGGGTTCTCTGTGTCGGTACCTGAGTCTGCAGACTGGTGATTGGGTCAGCTGCTGTCGCTTGTCCCACTCTGTGACCAGGAGCCTGGCCTACTGCCATACAGAGCTCTTACTTGGAGGTAAACAAACACACACACACACACACACACACACACACACACACACACACACACACACACACACACACACACACACACACACACACACAGCAGTGGGGTTGAAGCATAGTGAGCCCCCTCTGGTGTGTAGTTCTAGATGATGGTGGTGAAATGCTTTGGTGACACACAGAGAAGTCAGGGAGCTTCTTCCTCCTCCCTCTGGTCCCTTTTGCTGGGGTGACACTAGATCAGCTGACTGTAGGACAGTGACTGTCCCATGCTCATAGTTCATGCTTGTCTCATAAATATGTATTTGTATATATGTATATGTATGTAGTAATAGTGTTTTTGTAACTCCAGCTCTTAAATGATATTTTATAGATGCAATTAATGTTGCACTGTGCATTGACTGGTGAGCATTTTAAATGTCATTGTACCTGTGACAGTGACAATAAAGATCTATTCTATTCTCTTCTTTGAGGGTGGGGATGGTCAGGGAAGGATATGAAGGGGGGGGGGGTGTTAGGTGTGTCTTTGATGGAGACATTTATCACTCCTGTGTGTGGAGTGTGGAGTGTGAGGCCTGCACTGTGCTGTATTGGGCTGCAAAACCAAATTTCCACTGGGTAGACGATAAAAGGGTATCTATCTATATGACAATATTAGTAAAATTGATGCAAAGAAATGTCTTTATTCAAGAAGCAACATTTTGGAGACTGAAACATTGTTTTAACTAAGTCCGTTCTCCTCAACCTTGTAATAGCAAGGACACATGTCACTGATCCCAGAGTTGTTACTACTAGTGGTGTATGTGCAATGATGACCCAACAGTTCTGCAGTTAAAGAGTGATTTATTTGACCATGATCATGATTTACATTTTCTATTCTATTTCACATCAAATTGCCGACCAACATGAATGGTGAGTGATCATGGTGATCTTCCTTTGCTCAAAGAGGGAAGAGCAGGAAGCCACTGAAGGTGCTGTGATTATCAGAATTATCAAAGAGCCTGTTGCCTGCTGGGAGTACCATGTTAACTTCATCTCCCACCTCCAGCTGCAGAGTCAGACCACTGGACAGATAGGAGTGCTGTCCATCAGTGTCATAGTCACCTAGCCACATGAGGTGCTGTCCATTCTTAAACATGCTGATACCCATGCTGTGTGAGACTAGTATATCCAAGACAGTGAACCTGAAGTAGTAGACCCCCCTGACTGGAGCTGCGAAGAAGCCTGTTGTGCTGCTGTAGGCCTGTCCAACATTGGTGATGACTTTACTGAAGACCAAGTTCAAATCAGTATTCCCAGACTCTATGTAATATGAGTTAGTCAGACCTGCTGAGAATGCCACCTTGGGTGCTGCTTTAATCTCTTTCTCCAGATTCTCCACTTCAGTCTCAGTGGCTGCCAGTCTGGTCTTCACTGCTGTCAGCTCTGCCTCTTGTGCTGCATTTTCCACCTTCAGGTCGTCTATCCCAGTTTCACTAGCAGCCAGTCTGGTCTTCAGAGCAGCCAGCTCCTGCTCATGTGCTGCACTGTCCATCTTCAGATTCTCTACTTCAGCTTCACTAGCAGCCAGTCTGGTCTTCACTGCTGTCAGCTCTGCCTCTTGTGCTGCATTTTCCACCTTCAGGTCGTCTATCCCAGCTTCACTAGCTGCCAGTCTGGTCTTCACTGCTGTCAGCTCTGCCTCTTGTGCTGCATTTTCCTTCTTCAAATTCTCCACTTCAGTCTTCAGTTCTGCTTTGGTGTCCTGTAGTACCTTCTCCAGAGCCTCCACCTCAGTCTTCATTTCTGCTTTGGTGTCCTCTAGCTCATTCTGAGTGACAGTCAGCAGCACCCTCAGCTCCACCACCATGTCTCTGAGTTCCTTGAGCTCAGCAGAGACATCCAGCTGGGTAGAGACTTCAGCAGCAGCAGCAGCAGCAGCAGCAGCAGCAGCCCCAGTGCTCTGGCTCTCTGTCTGAACTTCAGTCTGGGTGCTCCGAGTCTGAGCTCCACACATGGAGAACAGCAGCACCAGCAGTGAGATGGCAGCCCTCATCTTCAAAGTCACTGTTAAACAAAAAATAATAAAATGGGTTGTGAGTTTCTCATACCACAGAAAGAGATATTATGAGCAAGTAGTCAAAATTAATGTCAATGAAAATGTCACTAAATGTATAAAATTGATACATTTCTTCATAGTCATAAAATAAGTAATTGTAAGTATGTGGCATTTACATGGCAGGCTAAGGGAAAGGTGCAGCCTCTCTGAACTGTCAAACACACTGGATTAAAAATGTGCTCTATACTTACACCTTTACCACACCTATACTGTTATGCAGCTGTGTTTCAGCTATGCTAAGCATGGGACCCAGTGCATCATCAGTCTCTCTCTCTGCCACACACTCAATAGTCTACATGCACAACAGATGAAGTGATGCACCTGTCAATCTCCACAACACTGTAGTGCAGTACAATAGAGAGATGCTACACACTTTGTTAACACACACTATAGTTTAATATTTATAAACCTAAATCAGAATTTGCTTTGTAAAACCTCTAAATGTAACACTGATCTTACCTTTAGGAATACCCCGCCTGTCACTCGCAGTAGTAGTGGCTGTAGCAGTAATACTAATAGTAGAAGTAGATGCAGCAGTAGTGTCTGTGACTTCGAGTCTGCGATCACCCTCTTTTTATACCCTAGGAATTATGTAAGGACGTTTGGGGTGACTTTAAGTCCAGGGACGCTGATGAGATATACTGTATTTGATGTGATTTTTCCAAGACGTGTGTGTGTGTGTTCAGCTATCAGTGTTGTGGGAAAGCACAAACCTGTTACCCATCAGGTTGGAGTGGTGGGGCTGGGACAAGCGACAGCAGCTGACCCAATCACCAGTCTGCAGACTCAGGTACCCACACAGAGAACCCTGAGAGAGAGAGAGAGAGAGAGAGAGAGAGAGAGAGAGAGAGAGAGAGAGAGAAAGGGAGAGAGAGAGACAGAGAGAGAGAGAGTGTGTGTGTGTGTGTGTGTCTGTGTACCTGTGTGTGCATGCAAGAGAGTGAGAGAGGGTGTTGTAGTGTGTGTAAGAGAGAGCGAGAGTCTCTTCCTGAAACACACACACACACACACACACACACCCTAACACACACACACACACACAGCAGTGGGGTTGAAGCATAGTGAGCCCCCTCTGGTGTGTAGTTGTAGATGATGGTGGTGAAATGCTTTGGTGACACACAGAGAAGTCAGGGAGCTTCTTCCTCCTCCCTCTGGTCCCTTTTGCTGGGGTGACACTAGATCAGCTGACTGTAGGACAGTGACTGTCCCATGCTCATAGTTCATGCTTATCTCATAAATATGTATTTGTATGTATATGTATGTATGTAGTAATAGTGTTTTTGTAACTCCAGCACTTAAATGATTTTTTATAGATGCAATTAATGTTGCACTGTGCATTGACTGGTGAGCATTTTAAATGTCATTGTACCTGTGACAGTGACAATAAAGATCTATTCTATTCTCTTCTTTGAGGGTGGGGATGGTCAGGGAAGGATATGAAGGGGGGGGGGGGTGCTAGGTGTGTCTTTGATGGAGACATTTATCACTCCTGTGTGTGGAGTGTGGAGTGTGAGGCCTGCACTGTACACAAATACACCACATTTCCACTGAGTAGACCATAACATATTATCTATCTATGACAACATTATTCAAACTGATGGAAAACATTATCAGGGCCTCATAGAACTGTCTTTTTTTTAGGAAGACACATTTTATAAAAGCAAAGTTTTGCAGATTCAAAATTGTTTTAAGTTCATTATCCTCAACTTTGTGGTTTTGGGTATTCATTTTCCACTATTTCCTATTTGTGCTCAGTTCATGTATGTGTTCATGGATAGCAAGGACACATGTCACTGATCCCAGAGTTGTTACTACTAGTGGTGTATGTGCAATGATGACCCAACAGATCTGCAGTTAAAGAGTAATTTATTTGACCATGATCATGATTTACATTTTCTATTCTATTTCACATCAAATTGCCAACCAACATGAATGGTGAGTGATCATGGTGATCTTCTTCCGTTCAGAGAGGAAAGAGCAGGAAGCCACTGAAGGTGCAGTGATTATTATAATTATCAAAGAGCCTGGAGCCTGCTGGGAGTACCATGTTAACTTCATCTCCCACCTCCAGCTGCAGAGTCAGACCACTGGACAGATAGGAGTTATATCCATCAGTGTCATACTCATTCAGCCGCATGAGCTGCTGTCCATTCTTACACATCCTGATATCTATGCTGTGTGAGGCTAGGTAATTATTAACAGTGAATCTGAAGTAGTAGACCCCCCTGACTGGAGCTGTGAAGAGGCCTGTTGTGCTGCTGTAGGCCTGTCCAACATTGGTGATGACTTTACTGAAGACCAAGTTCAAGTCAGTATTCCCAGACTCTATGAATCCTGAGTTAGTCAGAGCTGCTGAGAATGCCACCTTGGGTGCTGCTTTAATCTCTTCCTCCAGATTCTCTACTTCAGTCTCAGCTGCTGCCAGTCTGGTCTTCACTGCTGTCAGCTCTGCCTCTTGTGCTGCATTTTCCACCTTCAGGTCGTCTATCCCAGTTTCACTAGCAGCCAGTCTGGTCTTCAGAGCAGCCAGCTCCTGCTCATGTGCTGCACTGTCCATCTTCAGGTCCTTTACAGCAATCTCAGTGGCTTCATTTGCCATCTTCAGGTCCTCTACTTCAGTCACAGTGGCAGCCAGTCTGCTCTCTTGTTCTGCATTTTCCTTGGTCAGGTTCATCACCTCAGTCTTCATAGTGGTCAGGTCTGTGTGTTGTGCTGCAGTGTCATTCTTCAGATTCATCACTTCAGCTTCACTAGCAGCCAGTCTGGTCTTCACTGCTGTCAGCTCTGTGTCTTGTGCTGCACTGTCCATCTTCAGGTCCTTTACAGCAATCTCAGTGGCTTCATTTGCCATCTTCAGGTCTTCTACTTCAGTCACAGTGGCAGTCAGTCTGCTCTCTTGTTCTGCATTTTCCTTGGTCAGGTTCATCACCTCAGTCTTCATAGTGGTCAGGTCTGTGTGTTGTGCTGCAGTGTCATTCTTCAGATTCATCACTTCAGCTTCACTAGCAGCCAGTCTGGTCTTCACTGCTGTCAGCTCTGTGTCTTGTGCTGCACTGTCCATCTTCAGGTCCTTTACAGCAATCTCAGTGGCTTCATTTGCCATCTTCAGGTCTTCTACTTCAGTCACAGTGGCAGTCAGTCTGCTCTCTTGTTCTGCATTTTCCTTGGTCAGGTTCATCACCTCAGTCTTCATAGTGGTCAGGTCTGTGTGTTGTGCTGCAGTGTCATTCTTCAGATTCATCACTTCAGCTTCACTAGCAGCCAGTCTGGTCTTCACTGCTGTCAGCTCTGCCTCTTGTGCTGCATTTTTCTTCTTCAAATTCTCCACTTCGGTCTTCAGTTCTGTTTTTGTGTCCTGTAGCACCTTCTCCAGAGCCTCCACCTTAGTCTTCACTTCTGCTTTGGTGTCCTGTAGCTCATTCTGTGTGATGGTCAACACCCTCTCCAGACCGTCTATCTTAGTCTCACTGGCCACCACCCTTTCTCTCATTGCTACATTTTCAGCCTGCACTACCTTTAGCTCATCTTGAGTATGTCTGAGTGTCACCCTCAGCTCCACCACCATGTCTCTGAGTTCCTTGAGCTCAGCAGAGACGTCCAGCTGGGTAGAGACTTCAGCAGCAGCAGCAGCAGCAGCCCCAGTGCTCTGGCTCTCTGTCTGAACTTCAGTCTGGGTGCTCCGAGTCTGAGCTCCACACATGGAGAACAGCAGCACCAGCAGTGAGATGGCAGCCCTCATCTTCAAAGTCACTGTGAAACACAAATTACAATATAGGTTCTGAGTTCCTTATACCACAGCAAGACATATTACTAACCAGTAGTCAAAATTAATGCCAATGAAAATATCAGTAAATGTATAAAATTATTAATGTCCTCATAGTAATTTAAATGTAAGTAGTTTTCTCTGTGCTGTATCCTGCCGGCATGTACACTGCAGACAAAATGACAGGTGCAGCCTCTCTGAACTGTCACACACTGGATTAAAAATGTGCTCTATACTTCAAATTTGCTTTGCAAAATCTTTAACCTTAACACTGATCTTACCTTTAAGAACACCCCGTCTGTCACTCGCAGTAGTAGTGGCTGTAGCAGTAATACTAATAGTAGAAGTAGGTGCAGCAGTAGTGTCTGTGACTTTGAGTCTGCGATCACCCTCTTTTTATACCCTAGGAATTATGTAAGGACGTTTGGGGTGACTTTAAGTCCAGGGACGCTGATCAGATATACTGTATTTGATGTGCTTTTTCCAAGACGTGTCTGTGTGTTCAGCTATCAATGTTGTGGGAAAGCACAAACCTGTTACCCATCAGGTGGGACAGGTGGGGATTCATGTCCTCATTTCACCCCCCCATGTGCTGAAGCTGAAGTGTGAAAGAGAGAGAGAGAGAGACAGACAGAGTGAGAGAGACAGAGAGAGAAAGAGAGAAAGAGAGAGAGAGAGAGAGAGAAGAGAGAGACAGAGAGACAGACACAGAGAGACAGACAGAGAGAGATGGAGAGAGAGTCTCTTCCTGAAATACACACACACACACACATACACACACACACACACACACTCAAACAAACAAGGGATGGGTCCCTGCCCCTGCCTGAACTGCCATGTGGTAGCCAAGCAGTATTTTCCCCACAAACACACACACACACGCACATACTCACACACGCACGCATGCACGTACAGACAAACACTCAGACACACACACACACAGTCAGACAACCACTCACACACACATTAGAAAATGCAAACACATGCATACACACACAAACACACACACACACAGTGTGTGTGTGTGTGTGTGTGTGGATTATGGAGTGTGAGGCCAACTGCAGCTCCATGCTCAGGGTCGTCACACTGACACAGCAGTACGTGCACACACACATTTGTGTCGGTTCGTTTGTATCCTCCCGTTTGTGGAAATATGTGTGTTATGCACATGTGCCTGTGTGGTGGCTGATTGTGTTTCAGGGTTGAGGTTTGTATTAACGTGAGGAGACGTGTAATGTGTGCTCATGTTTGTGATAGACAGAGAGAGAGAGAGAGAGAGAGAGAGAGCAAGTGAGAGAGAGAGAGAGAGAGTGAGAGAGAGAGAGAGTGTGTGTGTGTGTGTGTGTGTGCGTGTGTGTGCTATTAGGGCCATTTTCTTTGGCCAATTTGTATACACATACAGAGAAACAGGAAGAGATACTGCTTTTTCTTTACATCTTTCAATTATAAGTTCATTAAGAAGAATAAACACACATGTGTAAGTGTTCCCGTGATACCCAGAGCAGCAGTACGTGCACACACACACTTGTGTCGGTTCGTTTGTATCCTCCCGTTTGTGGAAATATGTGTGTTATGCACATGTGCCTGTGTGGTGGCTGATTGTGTTTCAGGGTTGAGGTTTGTATTAACGTGAGGAGACGTGTAATGTGTGCTCATGTTTGTGATAGACAGAGAGAGAGAGAGAGAGAGAGAGCAAGTGAGAGAGAGAGAGAGAGAGTGTGTGTGTGTGTGTGTGTGGGTGTGTGTGTGCGTGTGTGTGCTATTAGGGCCATTTTCTTTGGCCAATTTGTATACACATACAGAGAGACAGGAAGAGATACTGCTTTTTCTTTACATCTTTCCTTTATAAGTTCATTAAGAAGAATAAACACACATGTGTAAGTGTTCCCGTGATACCCAGAACAGCTGGAGATGACCAGCCTTCTGTAACGAGTGTTCGTCTTATGGCCACAAGTTGTCTTGGTTCTACTCTATTCTATTCTGTAATTAGTGTTTATCTTATGGGCACTAGTTGTGTTGATTCTATTCCATTTCATTCTAGAATGTTCTACTCTATTCTATTCTATTTTGTAATTAGTGTTCGTGTCATGGGCACTAGTTCTGTTGCTTATGTTCTATTTTATTCTATTATGTTCTATTGTACTCTGTTCTATTCTATTCTATTCTATTCTATTCTACTCTATTCTGTTCTGTAATGAGTGTTTATCTCATGGCCACTAGTTGTGTTGAGGGGCTCTCCCTTACCCCAGTCGTCCTCTTCACCTGCTCCTGTCCTCACTAGCAGCTGCATTCACATGACCCCCTTTGGTGTGTAGTTGTAGATGATGGTGGTGAAATGCTTTGGTGACACACAGAGAAGTCAGGGAGCTTCTTCCTCCTCCCTCTGGTCCCTTTTGCTGGGGTGACACTAGATCAGCTGACTGTAGGACAGTGACTGTCCCATGCTCATAGTTCATGCTTATCTCATAAATATGTATTTGTATATATATGTATGTAGTTATAGTGTTTTTGTAACTCCAGCCCTTAAATGATATTTTATAGATGCAATTAATCTTACATTGTGCATTGACTGGTGAGCATTTTAAATGTCATTGTACCTGTGACAGTGACAATAAAGATCTATTCTATTCTCTTCTTTGAGGGTGGGGATGGTCAGGGAAGGATATGAAGGGGGGGGGGGTGTTAGGTGTGTCTTTGGTGGAGACATTTATCACTCCTGTGTGTGGAGTGTGGAGTGTGAGGCCTGCACTGTACACAAATACACCACATTTCCACTGAGTAGACCATAAAATATTATTTATCAATAGCCCCGTTTATATGGACAACTTTTTTGAATCCGATTGAATTTAATCAGATTATTAGAATTCTACCGAACTGTTTATATGAGCCTCAAATAAAGAGATTTGCGTTTGAAGAAAGGTGTAAACCACCTATTTTAATCGGTTTGAAAATTTAAACGGTTTCATTTGAATCCGATTATTTGACTGTATATATGGGACGTTTTTAATCGGTTTCTGTAAATAAAGAGATTAAAAGTGAAATTTTGTGTCCATGTAAACGGGGCTTATGACAACATTATTCAAACTGATGGAAAACATTATTGTGGCCTCATAGAAATGTCTTTTTTTTCTCAAGAAGACACATTTTATGAAAGCAAAGTTTTGAAGATGCAAAATTGTTTTAACTAAGTTCATTATCCTCAGCCTTGTGGTTTTGGGTGTTCATTTTCCACTATTTCCTATTGCTGCTCAGTTCATGTATGTGTTCATGGATAGCAAGGACACATGTCACTGATCCCAGAGTTGTTACTACTAGCGGTGTATGTGCAATGATGACCCAACAGTTCTGCAGTTAAAGAGTGATTTATTTGATCATGATAATGATTCATATCATCCGTCATTTCACAACAATTTCCACACCAACATGAATGGTGAGTCATCATGGTGATCTTCCTTTGCTCAGAGAGGGAAGAGCAGGAAGCCACTGAAGGTGCTGTGATTATTAGAATTATCATACAGTCTGTTGCCTGCTGGGAGTACCATGTTAACTTCATCTCCCACCTCCAGCTGCAGAGTCAGACCACTGGACAGATAGGAGTGCTGTCCATTAGTGTCATACTCACTTAGCTGTATGAGCTGCTGTCCATTCTTATACATCCTGATAACCATGGTGCGTGAGGCTAGATTATCCACAACAGTGAACCTGAAGTAGTAGACCCCCCTGACTGAAGCTGTGAAGAAGCCTGACCAACTGCTGTAGGCCTGGCCAACATTGGTGATGACTTTACTGAACACCAAGTTCATGTCAGTATTCCCAGACTCTACATTACCTGAGTCAGTCAGAGCTGCTGAGAATGCCACCTTGGGTGCTGCTTTAATCTCTTTCTCCAGATTCTCTACTTCAGTCTCAGTGGCTGCCAGTCTGGTCTTCACTGCTGTCAGCTCTGCCTCTTGTGCTGCATTTTCCACCTTCAGGTCGTCTATCCCAGTTTCACTAGCAGCCAGTCTGGTCTTCAGAGCAGCCAGCTCCTGCTCATGTGCTGCACTGTCCATCTTCAGGTCCTCTACATCAGTCACAGTGGCTTCATTTTCCTTGGTCAGGTTCATCACTTCAGTCTTCAAAGTGGTCAGGTCTGTGTGTTGTGCTGCAGTGTCTTTCTTCACATGCTCCATGTCAGTCTCGGTGGCTGCCAGCCTCTCAGCAACTGACCTCAGATCAGCTGACTGTGCTGCAGTTTCCTTCCTCAGATTCATCACTTCAGCTTCACTAGCAGCCAGTCTGGTCTTCACTGCTGTCAGCTCTGTGTCTTGTGCTGCATTTTCCTTCTTCAAATTCTCCACCTCAGTCTTCATTTCTGCTTTGGTGTCCTGTAGCACCTTATCCAGAGCCTCCACCTTAGTCTTCATTTCTGCTTTGGTGTTCTGTAGCTCATTCTGAGTGACAGTAAGCAGCACCTTCAGCTCCACCAACATGACTTCTTGTTTCTGCACCATGTCTCTGAGTTCCTTGAGCTCAGCAGAGACGTCCAACTGGGTAGAGACTTCAGCAGCAGCAGCAGCCCCAGTGCTCTGGCTCTCTGT
>CM059269.1:3680702-3695702 GCA_030347295.1 Setipinna tenuifilis
GCCCCACAGAGAACTTCTGTAAGGGCAGGAAAAGACTGTTCATGTGAGAGATCCAAGATGGAGCCATAGATCAGGGGCTCTTGCAGAAACCAAAAAAGAGATGTAAAGTTCAAAGTTCTCTCAATCTTTAAAAGACTCCATGCCTTAAAAAGGTTACGATAAAAAACAGGAAATTTGGTCATGTTCAGAGCGTTAGGATCCAACCAGAACAGAGTCTTGTCTAGGCCCAGCCCCTCAAAGGACTGGAGGATGGCACAAGCTGCAGCTTTCCAACTGCAGTCCACGGTTCCGTTAAGTAGCCTCTGTATAAACTGTAGGCGAAAAGCGGCTGTCCGACTCTGTAAGTGAACCAGCCCGTGCCCCCCTTCCTCTTTGGGTAAAAACAAAACACTCTGTGGAATCCAGTGGAGGCTATCCCAAAAGAAATTAACCAGTATTGACTGGATTTTTGAAAATACATTCGCTGGGGGATCAACACATGCCATCCGGTGCCAGAGGGATGATGCTACCAAGTTGTTTATTATAAGCACTCGCCCTCTGTAAGACAGTTTTTTCATTAAAAAAGTCCATCTAGCAAGACGGCCCTTAGTTTTTTCAATAACTCCTTCAAAGTTTTTTTGCATGAAGTCATTACTTCCAATAAACACCCCCAGATATTTTAAACCATCTCTGGACCATGACAAGTCCCCAGGTAATTTGGGTGAACCATTGTTCCACTTCCCTATCAACAAAGCTACACTCTTACTCCAGTTAACTTTGGCAGAGGATAGAGTCTTAAAATCATTAAAAAGTCCCAACATGGCATCTACATCCCTCTGGCTCTTAACAAGAATGGCCACATCATCAGCATAGGCTGATAGTTTAAAAGTAAAAGTACAATTTTGAATCATTACACCTTCAACATTGTTTCTCAGCTGAATCAAAAGTGGCTCTATCGCCAAGGAATATAACATTCCAGACAAGGGGCAACCTTGTCTGATGCCTCTAAAAACCTTAAAAGGGGCACACAAGTCACCATTAACCTTTAATATACTTTCAATGTCACGATATAAAACTCTAAGATAGTTAATAAAAACAGAGTTAAACCCAAATGCAGCCAAAACATTCCACAAATAATTGTGTTCCACTCTGTCAAAAGCATTCTCTTGATCAACTGAGACAAGACCAAAATCTAAATTTGTACGCTTTCCAATGTCCACAATATCTCTAATAAAGCAAATGTTATCATAAATTAACCTACCTGGCACACAGTAGGTCTGGTCAGGATGAATGACCTCTTCCACAACTTTACTAAGCCTATTGGCCAGAACTTTGGAGAGCAACCGGTATTCTAGACATAGGACTGAGACAGGTCTCCATGATCTGATGTCACTTAAATCACCCTTTTTCGGTAACAGCGTTATGACAGCTCTCCGACAACTGTATGGCAGCCGGCCACTGGTCAAACTGTCGTTCAGCACCTCCAGCAAGTCTGCGCCTATTTCAGGCCAGAAAACTTTGTAGAGCTCAACCGGTAGACCATCGATCCCCGGTGCCTTGCCCCCCTCCATGCTTTGGAGGGCTGTAGACAAGTCTTCAAGGGTTATCACCCTTCCAAGGACCGTATTTGCCGTGCTGGAAACCTGGGGTAGATTCTTCAGAAACACATTGTCAGGAGCCTTCTCAAAAGAGATCTCACTCTTGTATAAGTCCTCAAAGAAACACCGTGCTCGCTTACAAATGCCTTTTTGGTCTGACAGAAGTGTGCCATCTTCAGAGCGCAAGGCTTGTATCAGCCTTTTTTGCCCATTTTTCTTTTCTAAATTAAAAAAGAATTTGGTGGGTGCATCCATAAGTTCAATGGACTGAAAACGTGACCTGACCAGAGCTCCTTGAGCCTTGACCCCCAATAACTCAGCCAATGAGTTCTTTTTTGCCTTTAGTTTCCCCATTAAGTTACCCGTAGTATCTGATAGCCCTTGAAGAGTTAGTATGTCATTTTCTAAAATTTTCATTCTGTGGGAGATGTCTCTCGTGACATTGAAACTATACTGTTGGCACAACATTTTTATTTGTACTTTTACATAGTCCCACCACTGTTGTATGGATCTAAACAAAGACTTAGTAGTCTTACACTGACTCCAAAAAAACCTAAAAACATCTCTAAAATGATTATCTTGCAATAAACTACTATTAAAATGCCAGTAGGCACTCTTTGGTTTAAAAGTGCTTATAAAAATATTGCATGTTACCATACAGTGATCAGAAAAACCCACTGGTACAATATTGCAGCTTCTAACAAAGTTGAGCTGATGCTTGAGCCCATAAAACCTATCTAATCTTGCCAAAGACAGCATATTATTATAGGAGTGGACCCAAGTATACTGCCTCTGGGTTAAATGGAAGTTTCTCCAAATATCTGCAAGATTGTGCAATCTTAACATCTCAACTAATTTCCTGCGAGAAGGCATGTGAGGCTCTATGTGATTACGATCCATGCCATCTTCAGTGCAGTTAAAATCACCCCCAATGAGTAAAATGTCTTCAGAATCACAATTCTTCAGAACACTATCCAGTGTCTGAAGAAATAGCATGCGCTCTGTGGCATCAGTTGGTGCATAAACACAAACTAGCACAAGAGGCCTGCTTTCATAAATGGCTCTTACTTTTAAAAGCCGGCCTTTGATGACTTCGTTAACTTCATAAGAGACTGGAATAAAATTATGGCTAAATAGAATACCGACACCCCCACTTCTTGAGGTGTTGTGACTTAAAATGGCCACACCAGTGAACTCACTTGCCCAGTCAGCACAGTTACTTGAATCTGTATGAGTTTCTTGAACAAAAGCAACATCAATTTTCTTTTGTTTAAAAGTTTCAAAAACAACAGCTCTCTTATTACATTCTCTTGCTCCATTTAAGTTTAATGTAGCAATTAAAATTTCACACATAAGGAAATGTATAAAATGAAACTTAAAGAGCATGACGATTATAACCAACGAGGAAATTGCCACTAAACGTCAGCGTCTCTAATATCTAACAGATTCTTTAACTTAGTCCGTATCTTTCTTAGACGGAAAACCTCCAGATCAGTAAAGCCTCCTTCAGACATAAACAGCCTTGTCTTTTCAATAAACTGTTCGACATCAGGAAAATAACAATCAACTTGGACTTTTCTCGCGTGCTTAGTTTTGCTCAAAAAACTCTTGATGTCCTCGACACTATAGGACTGTTCGGAGAAACCACTTGTGCGTACACTACAGGTAACGCTACAGTCAGACGCATAATCGCTCTCACTTTCAGCATCAGACATTTCAACCGAGGTTGAAGGGTTTTTCTTCTTTGCCTTTGTATTAGACCGGGAGCGCCCCCTTTTTTTTGATGGCGTTTTAAATACGCCTTCGGCTTCTACAGAGGGATTCTGTTCACCAATGACTTCATTAAAAATCTGCTCAGCTAAGTCCGTATAACTGACCTGCGAGTCTGTTATGTCAGGATCAGAACTATGGTCTATTGAGCCAGCAACCTCTGGTATCTCGGCCTGAAGCGCTGTCACTGCTTCTTCTTGTATTGCGCCTACCCCACCATCCTCTCCATTTGAAGTTATTTCACCATTATTTCCCTGTGCTTCCTGAGACTGTTCGTCACTGCGGATTCCCACTTCCGAGTTTAAATTCTCTCTTTTTTTTTTTCTTGGACAACTTCGCACCAGGTGTCCCAGCTGACCACATCCAAAACACTTATTGTTTGTGGTTACATAAATCATATAATTAAAGTCGTCCACTTTTATGTTCAGGGAAAGCTCTAGTTCTTCCTTATCCTTCAAAATTATGTAGGCACAACGTCGGAAGGAGACTACGCGCTTTAAACGCGAATTTTTGGTTGCCATCGGTATCCTTTTCAGTGGAGAAACTAGTTTACCGTAGCGTGAAAGGGCTTTTGTAAGGACATCATTTCTAATGAACGGGGGGACATTAGAGAGAGTTACCTTCTTTGACGGGCTAGACAAAGGCAAAACAGGGATGAATAACCCATCGACAACTAAACCTGATTCCACCATGTCATCTACTAACCCCACCGATTCAAGGAACAAAACCACTGCACTATTCATGCGAGACGCAGATACAATTTTTTCATCACCAATTACATCCCCAATAGCTAAGCAGATTGTTTCAACCGATAACGAAGAAATTAACTTAATACCATGCCTCCTTGTGAGGAAGCAAAAACGCTCCTCGTCTGTACCTTCAGCAGCCATACTTCCAAGCTGGAAAGCAGACGCCTAGGTAACCACGCAAACCTCAACACACTACAAACAACAACGAAAAGACACAAACACAAAACAACATACAAAGATACAAAAAGATAGAAAAGATAGAAAAAAAGTTTTTAGGCACAGAGACCACAAACTTCCAGCATTCGCTCCCAAACGCTCAAGCTCCGCCCACTCGCACTACACACGCGCAACGAGAGAGAGAGAGAGAGAGAGAGAGAGAGAGAGGGAGAGAGAGAGAGAGAGAGAGGGAGAGAGAGAGAGACAGAGAGAGAGAGAGAGAGAGAGTGTGTGTGTGTGTGTGTGTGTGTGTGTGTGTGTGTGTGTACCTGTGTGTGCATGCAAGAGAGTGAGAGAGGGTGTTGTAGTGTGTGTAAGAGAGAGCGAGAGTCTCTTCCTGAAACACACACACACACACACACACACACACACACACACAGCAGTGGGGTTGAAGCATAGTGAGCCCCCTCTGGTGTGTAGTTGTAGATGATGGTGGTGAAATGCTTTGGTGACACACAGAGAAGTCAGGGAGCTTCTTCCTCCTCCCTCTGGTCCCTTTTGCTGGGGTGACACTAGATCAGCTGACTGTAGGACAGTGACTGTCCCATGCTCATAGTTCATGCTTATCTCATAAATATGTATTTGTATATATATGTATGTAGTTATAGTGTTTTTGTGATATTTTATAGATGCAATTAATCTTACATTGTGCATTGACTGGTGAGCATTTTAAATGCCATTGTACCTGTGACAGTGACAATAAAGATCTATTCTATTCTCTTCTTTGAGGGTGGGGATGGTCAGGGAAGGATATGAAGGGGGGGGTGTTAGGTGTGTCTTTGGTGGAGACATTTATCACTCCTGTGTGTGGAGTGTGGAGTGTGAGGCCTGCACTGTACACAAATACACCACATTTCCACTGAGTAGGCGATAAAATATTATTTATCTATGACAACATTATTCAGACTGATGGAAAACATTATTGGGACCTCATAGAAATGTCTTTTTTTTTCAAGAAGACACATTTTATGAAAGCAAAGTTTCAAAGATGCAAAATTGTTTTAACTAAGTTCATTATCCTCAGCCTTTTGGGTGTTCATTTTCCACTATTTCCTACTGTTTATGTATGTATTCATGGATAGCAAGGACACATGTCACTCCTGTGTGTGGATTCTGGAGTGTGAGGCCTGCACTGTGCTGTATTGGGCTGCAAAAATAAATTTCCACTAAGTAGACCATAAAAGGGTATCTATCTATATGACAATATTATTCAAATTGATGCAGTTGCTTTCTTCCAGAAGCAATGTTTTGGAGACTGAAACATTGTTTTAACTAAGTCCATTCTCCTCAACCTTGTAATAGCAAGGACACATGTCACTGATCCCAGAGTTGTTACTACTAGTGGTGTATGTGCAATGATGACCCAACAGTTCTGCAGTTAAAGAGTGATTTATTTGATCATGATAATGATTCATATCATCCGTCATTTCACAACAATTTCCACACCAACATGAATGGTGAGTCATCATGGTGATCTTCCTTTGCTCAGAGAGGGAAGAGTAGGAAGCCACTGAAGGTGCTGTAATTATCAGAATCATCATAGAGCCTGTAGCCTGCTGGGAGTACCATGTTAACTTCATCTCCCACCTCCAGCTGCAGAGTCAGACCACTGGACAGATAGGAGACACGTCCATCAGTGCTATACTCATCTAGCTGCATGAGCTGCTGCCCATTCTTACACATCCTGATAAACATGCTCTGTGAGGATATTAAATCCATGACAGTGAACCTGAAGTAGTAGACCCCCCTGACTGGAGCTGTGAAGAAGCCTGTTGTGCTGCTGTAGGCCTGTCTGACATTGGTGATGACTTTACTGAAGACCAAGTTCAAGTTATTACTCCCAGACTCTATGAATCCTAAGTTAGTCAGAGCTGCTGAGAATGCCACCTTGGGTGCTGCTTTAATCTCTTTCTCCAGATTCTCCACTTCAGTCTCAGTGGCTGCCAGTCTGGTCTTTACTGCTGTCAGCTCTGCCTCTTGTGCTGCATTTTCCTTCTTCAAATTCTCCACTTCAGTCTTCAGTTCTGCTTTGGTGTCCTCTAGCTCATTCTGTGTGATGGTCAACATCCTCTCCAGACCCTCTATCTTAGTCTCACTGGCCACCAGCCTTTCTCTCATTGCTACATTTTCAGCCTGTACTACCTTTAGCTCATCTTGAGTGTGTCTGAGTGTCATCCTCAGCTCCATCACCATGTCTCTGAGTTCATCGAGCTCACCAGAGACGTCCAGCTGGGTAGAGACTTCAGCAGCAGCAGCAGCAGCAGCCCCAGTGCTCTGGCTCTCTGTCTGAACTTCAGTCTGGGTGCTCTGAGTCTGAGCTCCACACATGGAGAACAGCAGCACCAGCAGTGAGATGGCAGCCCTCATCTTCAAAGTCACTGTGAAACACAAATTACAACATAGGTTCTGAGTTCCTTATGCCACAGCAAGACATATTACTAACCAGTAGTCAAAATTAATGCCAGTGAAAATATCACAAAATATATAAAATCATAAATTTCTTCATAGTAATTTAAATGTAAGTAGTTTTCTCTGTGCTGTATCCTGCCGGCATGTACACTGCAGACAAAATGAAAGGTGCAGCCTCTCTGAACTGTCACACACTGGATTTAAAATGTGCTCTATACTTCAAATTTGCTTTGCAAAATCTTTAAACTTTTCACTGATCTTACCTTTAAGAACACCCCGTCTGTCACTCGCAGTAGTAGTGGCTGTAGCAGTAATACTAATAGTAGAAGTAGGTGCAGCAGTAGTGTCTGTGACTTTGAGTCTGCGGTCACCGTCTTTTTATACCCTAGGAATTATGTAAGGACGTTTGGGGTGACCTTAAGTCCAGGGACGCTGATCAGATAGACTGTATTTGATGAGCTTTTTCCAGGACGTGTGTGTGTGTGTGTTCAGCTATCAGTGTTGTGGGAAAGCACAAACCTGTTACCCATCAGGTGGGACTGGTGGGGCTTCACGTCCTCATTTCACCCCCTCGTGTGCTGAAGCTGAAGTTGGAAAGAGAGAGAGAGAGAGAGAGAGACAGAGAGAGAAAGAGAGAGAGAGAGAGAGAGAGAGAGAGAGAGAGAAAGAGAGACAGACAGGGAAAGACGGAGAGAGAGAGAGAGACAGAGAGACAGGGACAGAGAGACAGACGGAGAGAGAGAGAGAGAGAGAGAGAGAGAGAAAGAGAGACAGACAGGGAAAGACGGAGAGAGAGAGAGACAGAGAGACAGACGGAGAGAGAGAGAGAGACAGAGAGACAGGGACAGAGAGACAGACGGAGAGAGAGAGAGAGAGAGAGAGAGAGAGAAAGAAAGACAGACAGGGAAAGACGGAGAGAGAGAGAGAGACAGAGAGACAGAGAGAAAGAGAGACAGAGAGACAGACGGAGAGAGAGAGAGAGAGAGAGAGACAGAGAGACAGGGACAGAGAAAAAGAGACAGAGAGAGATGGAGAGAGAGAGTCTCTTCCTAAAACACACACACACACGCACGCACGCGGGCATGCACACTCACACACACACACGCACACACACACACACACGCACGCACACACACACACACACACGCACACACACACACACACGCACGCACACACACACACACACACGCACGCAAGCATGAACACTCACACACACACACACACGCACGCACACACACGCACGCAAGCATGAACACTCACACACACACACACACGCACGCACACACACACACACACACGCACGCACGCACACACACACACACACACACACGCACGCACGCACACACACACACAGGCAAACACTCACACACACACACACACAGTCAGACAACCACTCACACACACATAAGAAAATGCAAACACATGCACACACACATGCACAAACATACACACACAGGCACACACAAACACACAAGCATATGCACAAACATACACACACACACGCCCAATCACTCAGAGAGAACGAGAGAGACAGAGAGACCTGAACACACTTCCTTAATTACCATACAGCACTTTATTCATTTACATGTATTATTTATTTGTCAAAGTGTTTATAAAGCATTAAGAACAATAAACACAAGTGGGATAGTAGGAGGAAAGGTAGAGATAGAGATCAGACAGAGAGAGAGAGACAGAGAGAGAGAGGGAGAGAGGGGGAGAGAGAGAGTGTGTGTGTGTGTGTGTATGTTTGTGTGAGAAAAAGAGGGAGAGAGAGAGAGAAAGAGAGATCAAGAGAGAAAAAGAGAGAGAAAGGGAGTGTGTGTGTGTATGTTTGTGTGAGAAAGAGAGGGAGAGAGGGAGAGAAAGAGAGAGAAAGAGAGACAGAGAGAATTGAATTTTAAAAACCCTTTATTACAACATTTTAAGAATACAGCAAGATCAACTTGTCACTGTGTGTAAAAAGTAAAGGGGTATAGAATAGTTAAAAAGTCTTTTTTTTTTTTTTTTTTTAAGAAAAGAAGTGTGCAAACTCTAGCTTGTCATTTTGAACTGTACATAATACATTGTTGTAGCACCATCTTTCCATAAATACATCCAACATCCTCATTGATCTGTAAAAGTGGAAGTCAATCAAAATGCGACATTTTACAAGAGTAAAAAACACCATTAAGATATCAGCATTTAAACCCTGTTCAACTTTCCTTTTGCGACTAACATATATTGCCATTTTTGCTTGACCAAGTAAAAAGTTTAGAAGCTGACATTTAAAACGATACTTTCGTACATATTTAAAACCAAAAATGAAAATCTCCAGAGAGAAAGTTTCATGACACTTATCAAAAAGGGTCAGCATCACATCAAATAGAGGTCTCAGCCTCAAACAGTGCATAAAAGCATGGAAAACAGTTTCCCTCAAAGTGCAAAAAGGACACCCTTGGTCCACATCTGAATTCAAAACAGAAATAAAAGCATTAACTGCTATTGCACCATGCAGAATGCGCCATTGCAAATCTCCAGCTTTTTTAGTTAATGGTGACTTGTACAAAGCTCCCCATTGTGGTCTTATATTATCTTTAGTTTGAAAAACCTTGCGCCAGGGTGTGTCTACCCTCTTGTCCAAAAACCTTTTGTTCAGAGATAACACACACAGTTTGTACAAAGATTTACCTGTTGCAGCTTTGGCACCCAGAAAAAGCAAACTCTCTGTATGAAGGTAACAACCTGTACAGTCTGCTAAATCAGGGAGCAGGTTAAGACTAGGAAAAGGGTCTTGGCAGTCGGGACTACACTCCCCCCCCCAAAAGTCCCCAAGCATTTGTATCTCTTCCCCAGTTAGAAAAGATCGCCATTTGCCCAGTAGCTGTTCAACTATCCGGTTGGATCTTACACCTAAGTGATGGGCTAAAGCAGAGCTATTAGTCAATTCAGGACCAGCAATCTCTACTAAGTCCCCAAGGGTTGTGACTCCTGAGCTGATGAGCTTGGAAGTAGGTACCAGTGAGAGTTCTTGACTTGCATCAAGGAGAGAACCATGAATCAGAGGCTCATTCAGCAACCAAAATAATGACCCTGTCAACCTTGTGCGTTGTATTATCATGAGAGACCAGACTTTGAACAGGTTTTTATAAAATACAGGGAGTGATTTAAGATTCAAACTGTTTGGTTTTAGCCAAAACAAAGATCTGTCCATACCCAGCCCCACACAATTTCGTAAAATACAACATGTTGCAGCTTTCCAGCTAGAGTCCACTGACCCTGTGAGGAGACGCTGTATAAACTGCAGACGAAACACACACTGTGGAACCCAGTGTAGATTGTCCCAGAAGAAATCAACCAAAGTTGACTGAACCTTTGCCATCAGGTTTGAAGGGGGGTCCACGCACGCCAGGCGATGCCAGAGAGAGGATGCAACCAGGTTGTTGATAATGAGAACACGTCCTTTGTAGGAGGTAACACCAAGCAAAAATTTCCATTTCTGCAAACGGCCTTTAACTTTTTCAATCACTCCTTCAAAATTCTTTTGAATAAAATCATCATCACCTAAGAAAACTCCCAGGTATTTAAACCCCCCTCTGTTCCAGGATAAACCATTTGGAAGACAAGGTTCGCCATTTTCCCATCTCCCCACCAGCGAGGCTGTGCTTTTTGACCAGTTCACATTTGCAGAAGAAACAGCTTTAAAATCATCACAGGTTTTTAGTAATGTGTCAATGTCTCTTTGACCACTTACAAGAACTGCCACATCATCAGCATAAGCAGATAGTTTAAAAACTTCATCACAGTTAGGGATTTTAACACCAACAATGTCCCTCCTCAGTCTTACTAGGAGAGGCTCAATAGCCAAACTGTACAGCATACCTGATAAGGGACATCCTTGTCGTACACCCCTACATACTTTAAAAGGAGCACACAAGTCACCATTAACCTTGAGCATACTTTCAATGTCACAATATAATGCCTTAATCATATGTATAAAATTTGGGGTGAACCCAAAGGCTGTCAAGGTGCTCCACAAGTAGCTATGCTCAACCCTGTCAAACGCTTTTTCTTGGTCAATTGAGACCACACCCAAATCAAAATTAAAAAGTTTGCTCACATAAAATATGTCTCTAATAAAGGAGATATTATTTTGGATCAGTCTGCCTGGCACGCAGTAGGTCTGGTCAGGGTGGATTACCTGCTCTAACACCTCCCCCAACCTGTTTGCCAAAACTTTAGAGAGCAGTTTATATTCAGAACAGAGGACTGACACTGGCCTCCATGACCTTATGTCCGTCAGGTCCCCTTTTTTAGGCAGCAAGGTGAGCACTGCTCTACGGCAGCTCAGTGGAAGCTTTCCCCTGGCGATACTATCCCTTAGGACATCAAGCACATCTGTGCCCAGCGCAGACCAAAAAGACTTATAAAAGTCTACTGGCAGGCCATCAATCCCAGGTGCTTTACCACTCTCCATACTCTGGAGGGCTCCCTCCAGCTCCTCTAGGGTCAACACCCTTCCAAGGGCTGTGTTTGCCTCCTCGGATACCTTCGGCAGATCACAGAAAAAGGCAGTGTCAGTCGCCTGATCTTGTGGAATGTCAATCCTGTAAAGTTGTTTATAAAAATTGACTGCTCTATCCCGTATTTCAGCAGGATCAGACAGAGTTTGTCCATCCTCAGACCTTAAAGCATGAATAAATTTTCTCTGGCCATTTTTACATTCTAAGTTAAAAAAGAATTTTGACGGTACATCCATCAATTCCACACTTTGAAAGCGGGACCTGACCAGAGCCCCTTGTGCCCTCAAACCTAACAAATCGGTTAAGGATTTCTTCTTTGTTTTGAGAATTTCTGTAGAAGCCTGGTTGCCAGTTTGCTCCGCCAGATTTTGAATTTCCATTATTTCTTCTTCTAGTTTTTTCACTGAAAGTGTTAGGCTCTTTGTGACATTGGCTGTATACTCCTGGCATAGTTGTTTTGTTTGTATTTTAGCACAATCCCACCATTGCTGCAGAGACCTGTAACAGGATTTTGTATTCCTGACTTTATTCCAAAATACTAAAAAGATTTCTCTAAAATGACCATCAGTCAACAAATTTGTGTTAAAGTGCCAGTAGGCACTTTTTGGTTTAACTGATTCTAAAAATAATGAACAGAAAACCAAACTATGGTCTGAAAAACCAACAGGGAGTATTGAACATTTCTTAAAAAGACTAAGCTGATGCTTGAAACCATAAAACCTATCCAGTCTTGCTAATGAAAGAGAGTTATCATAGGAGTGTACCCATGTGTATTGCCTCTGGCCACCATGAAAGTTTCTCCAGATATCATTTAAGTCGTTTGACTTTGTTATCTCTAGCAATCGCCTACGAGACGGCATGTGTGGCTCAACATGATTCCTGTCAATATTTTGCGCAGTGCAATTAAAATCACCCCCAAGAATTAAAATATCCTCGGCACAACAGTTGCTTATAGCATTTCCGATAGTGTTTAAAAACAGCATTCTATCTGTTGCCAACGTGGGAGCATAAACGCACATAAACACAAAAAAGCGGTTCTCGAACTGGGCTCTGACTTTTAAAAGTCTACCCTTCACAATTTCATCAACCTCGTAGGAGACAGGGATAAAGGATTTTGAAAATAAAACTGCAACCCCCCCGCTATTTGTTGTGCCATGACTCAGAATAGTCAGACCATTAAAACCTTGCGCCCAAACAGCTGCATTGGATGGGTCACTATGTGTTTCTTGTGCAAAAACTACATCAAAATTATTTTGTTTGATTGTTTCAAAAACAGCGACTCTTTTACTTAAGTCTCTAGCGCAGTAGCGGTTTTAGGCACGGGCGAACCGGGCAGCCGCCCGGGGCGCCATTTCGTGGGGGGCGCCACGAGCGCTTGGGGAAAAAAATAAAATAAAAAGCTCGGTTTGTCATATCGCTGCAATCGGCACATTGGCGCCCCCTGTAATGCTGCAATCGGCACAATGGCGAACTGCAGGCGCCCTTGCTTGCTGAGAAGGTGGCATGCACAGAAGCAGCGTGTCTCTCTGTCTCGGGGGCAGTGCCGTAGCTCCGCACACGCACATAACGCAGAGTGCGTAGGGCACCAAGTGCTTGTGGGGGCACCACCAAAAAATTTGGCTCGTGAAAAAATCATCACAATAGGCTAGGTACGTGCTAGTAAGGATATTTTAGAAATGTGCAAAGCATGTTAATATTTATTTTAAGCAATACAAAAGCAACATAGGTCAATTTGCTCCTCTCCTTCTCCATTCTCCTCCTGGTGCCCCCCTCCCCCACCTTTCAGTGGTCTGGTCGATTATTGCTCAGTCTTAGTTTAAGTTTGGCAGACAAATGTTTTGGACAGGGCCTTGAAAAGATATCTAAAGTCGGGAGCGGAAAAAAGAATAGAAAGCGAGATGAATCTCACGCTTGCAGATAAGACAGTGTTTTAAATAAATAAATCATAATAATAAAAAGTTCATTTTGTAGCCCTTGCTCCTTACCGTCAACAAACTTTGTAACGTTAGCTCCCAGGCTACTAGCAATGTTCAGACTGTGTTAACAAGTGTTGCAAATGATTAAAGTTGTAAATGATTGATGCTGGCTAGCTAGTTTAGGTTGTGGACATAAATATGGATATGGATATTTGAAAGCAATTCATCATGGTCACTCGACTGTTTTCAGTTAACGTTCGGATAAGACTAGCATTTTCTTCCTTAGGTTGCTAGCTAGCTATGCTGCGGTTGCCCTCAGTCACAAGTAATAGTTCTCGTCGGTTTGCAGGTTCATAGGCGAAGGGCAACATCTGCTGGTGAAACTAATATGAAAAGAAACAATCTTACTGTTACGTAGATTTTCCCTCTTCGTATTTATTTCAAACTCTGTACACAATGTTTTTGTTCTCCCATATGAAACCTTTATAAATGTAAAATAGAGTGAATTTTAAATGTACCAGTGATTTACACGTAGGCCTACATAAACCTAATTTATATGCAGTTTTTTGTACTAAGTTCAAAACTGTATTTCAGTAGAATTCCTATATATTTTGTCTTTTAATTCTGAATGTAGAGCCGTCTGCAGTCATTGCACAAATCTTTGTTTAATAATAATGGTTGTGGTATTTATTTATTAACCATTTTAAATAATGTATTTTTTTAACTTTAATGTTTGGTGTACTTGTTTGGGGGGGGGGGGGGGGGGGGGGGGGGCTGAGAGGTGGTCTCGCCCGGGGCGTAAAACACTATACAACCGCCACTGCTCTAGCGCCATTAAGATTTATAGAAGCAACGCGAATTTCAGCCATTGTTAGAAAAGAGGAGAAAAGATATAGATATATACATATACCAGCAGCCATCCTGAGAAATATGCAAAAAGAAAGTTCAAAACTAACCATCTTGGACATTCAGTAAAACCTTTAATTTGGTAACAATTTTTTTCATACGAAAGCCCTCTTGTTCGGTGAAGCAACCGTCGCGCATAAAAGTTCGTGACTTCTGAAAGAACTGCTCAACGTCTGGAAAGTAGTCGTCAATTCTAACCCTCCTAACGTGCTTCGTATCCCTAAGAAAGTTTTTAATGTCATCCAGTCTGTAGTTGCGAGTTCGATAGCCACTGGGTCTTAAGCTGCAGGTAACACTACAGTCGGAAAAGTCACTTTCACTCTCATTGTCAGTCATAACAATAGCACCCCGTTCTGCTTTAGGACTTTGTTTACGGCGCTTTCTTTTTCCTTTTTCAGATGGCACTTTAAATTCCTTTTCACCCTCCTGCAATACAGAAATCTCCATCTCTTCCACGAAAGTGGGAGCCTCCTCGCCATTAGTGTCATCGTCATTGCAACTCTGACAGTTTTGAGACTTAGTGACATTTGGAGTTAAAAGACCCTCCCCAACCACAGATATTCCGTTTTGCCCTTCCCCCTGCACTTTATCAGACTCGGTTTCATCTTTTCCATCGTCCCCATTAACTGAAGAAACAACCTGGTCAGGGGGTCTAGTTTCATTTATTTCGGCCTCAGAAGGCTCTTGTACATTTGGCTGAGCACCATCTCCGCTAGCCCCGTCCCCGTTTGCAGGTGCATTGGTTTTATCGCTCGTGGGGTGTGCCTCCCCGACGTTGTTATTTCGCTCATTTGGGTTATCAGAGCTGCTGCGCTTTTCGGGGCAGGCTCGCACCAAATGACCAGGCAGCCCACACCCAAAGCACTTCATCATGTGACTAGTGGCATAAACAACATAATTGTGCCCATCAACCTGCATATTTAAAGCTAAATCCAAATCAGACTCATTCAAAACCATG
>CM059269.1:3700702-3705702 GCA_030347295.1 Setipinna tenuifilis
AACCTGAAGTAGTAGACCCCCCTGACTGGAGCTGTGAAGAAGCCTGTTGTGCTGCTGTAGGCCTGTCCAACATTGGTGATGACTTCACTGAAGACTAATTTCAAGTCATGACTCCCAGACTCTATGTAACCTGAGGTAGTCAGAGCTGCTGAGAATGCCACCTTAGATGCTGCTTTAATCTCTTCCTCCAGATTCTCTACTTCAGTCTCAGTGGCTGCCAGTCTGGTCTTCACTGCTGTCAGCTCTGCCTCTTGTGCTGCATTGTCTGACTTCAGGTCGTCTATCCCAGTTTCACTAGCAGCCAGTCTGGTCTTCAGAGCAGCCAGCTCCTGTTCATGTGCTGCACTGTCCATCTTCAGGTCCTCTACTTCAGTCTCAGTGGTAGCCAGTCTGCTCTCTTGTTCTGCATTTTCCTTGGTCAGGTTCATCACCTCAGTTTCACTAGCAGCCAGTCTGGTCTTCACTGCTGTCAGCTCCTGATCATGTGCTGCACTGTCCATCTTTAGGTCCTTTACATCAATCTCAGTGGCTTCATTTGCCATCTTCAGGTCCTCTACTTCAGTCTCAGTGGCAGCCAGTCTGCTCTCTTGTTCTGCATTTTCCTTGGTCAGGTTCATCACTTCGGTCTTCATAGTGTTCAGGTCTGTGTGTTGTGCTGCAGTGTCTTTCTTTACCTGCTCCATGTCAGTCTCAGTGTCTGCAACTCTCTCATAAACTAACAACACATCATTTGTCAGATTCATCACTTCAGCTTCACTAGCAGCCAGTCTGCTCTTCACTGCTGTCAGCTTATCCTCTTGTGCTGCATTTTCCTTCTTCAAATCTTCCACCTCAGTCTTCAACTCCACCACCATGTCTCTGAGTTCCTTGAGTTCAGCAGAGACGTCCAGCTGGGTAGAGACTTCAGCAGCAGCAGCAGCAGCAGCCCCAGTGCTCTGGCTCTCTGTCTGAACTTCAGTCTGGGTGCTCCGAGTCTGAGCTCCACACATGGAGAACAGCAGCACCAGCAGTGAGATGGCAGCCCTCATCTTCAAAGTCACTGTTAATCACAAATTATAATATAGGTTCTGAGTTCCTTATTCCACAGCAAGACATATTACTAACCAGTAGTGAAAATGCCAGTGAAAATATCACTAAATATATTAAATTATAAATTTCTTCATAGTAATTTAAATGTAAGTAGTTTTCTCTGTGCTGTATCCTGCCGGCATGTACACTGCAGACAAAATGAAAGGTGCAGCCTCTCTGAACTGTCACACACTGGATTAAAAATGTGCTCTATACTTATCAAATTTGCTTTGCAAAATCTTTAAACTGAACACTGATCTTACCTTTAAGAACACCCCGTCTGTCACTCGCAGTAGTAGTGGCTGTAGCAGTAATACTAATAGTAGAAGTAGGTGCAGCAGTAGTGTCTGTGACTTTGAGTCTGCGATCACCCTCTTTTTATACCCTAGGAATTATGTAAGGACTTTTGGGGTGACTTTAAGTCCAGGGACGCTGATCAGATAGACTGTATTTGATGTGCTTTTTCCAAGACGTGTCTGTGTGTTCAGCTATCAGTGTTGTGGGAAAGCACAAACCTGTTACCCATCAGGTGGGACTGGTGGGGCTTCATGTCCTCATTTCACCCCCCCATGTGCTGAAGCTGAAGTGTGAAAGAGAGAGAGAGAGAGAGAGAGAGAGAGAGACAGACAGAGAGAGAGAGACAGAGAGAGAAAGAGAGAGAGAGAGAAGAGAGAGACAGAGAGACAGACACAGAGAGACACAGAGAGACAGACAGAGAGAGACGGAGAGAGAGTCTCTTCCTGAAACACACACACACACACATACACACACACACACACACACACACACACACACACACTCAAACAAACAAGGGTCCCTGCCCCCCTGCCTGAACTGCCATGTGGTAGCCAAGCAGTATTTTCCCTACACACACACACAAACACACACACACACGCACGTACTCACACACACATGCACGCATGCACGTACAGGCAAACACTCAGACACACACACACACAGTCAGACAACCACTCACACACACATTAGAAAATGCAAACACATGCATACACACACAAACACACACACACAGTGTGTGTGTGTGTGTGTGTGTGTGTGTGTGTCGATTATGGAGTGTGAGGCCAACTGCAGCTCCATGCTCAGGGTCGTCACACTGACACAGCAGTATGTGCACACACACACTTGTGTCGGTTCGTTTGTATCCTCCCGTTTGTGGAAATATGTGCGTTTTGCACGTGTGCCTGTGTGGTGGCTGATTGTGTTTCAGGGTTGAGGTTTGTATTAACGTGAGGAGATGTGTAATGTGTCCTGATGTTTGTGACAAAGAGACAGAGAGAGAGAGAGAGAGAGAGAGACAGCAAGTGAGACAGAGAGAGAGAGTGAGAGAGAGAGAGAGTGTGTGTGTGTGTGTGGGTGTGTGTGTGCGTGTGTGTGCTATTAGGGCCATTTTCTTTGGCCAATTTGTATACACATACAGAGAGACAGGAAGAGGTACTGCTTTTTCTTCACATCTTTCATTTCTAAGTTCATTAAGAAGAATAAACACACATGTGTGAGTGTTCCCGTGATACCCAGAGCAGCTGGAGATGGACAGCCTTCTGTAACGAGTGTTCGTCTTATGGCCACAAGTTGTCTTGGTTCTACTCTATACTATTCTATTTTGTAATTAGTGTTTATCGTATGGGCACTAGTTGTGTTGATTCTATTCTATTTCATTCTAGAATGTTCTACTCTATTCTATACTATTCTACTCTATTCTGTTCTGTAATGAGTGTTTATCTCATGGCCACTAGTTGTGTTGAGGGGCTCTCCCTTACCCCAGTCGTCCTCTTCACCTGTTCCTGTCCTCACTAGCAGCTGCATTCACATGACCCCCCAACACACTCACAGCTGCATGTCTCATATGAAACACACACATTTAGGCCTACACATTACAACCAGTACAGGGAGTCAGTGAATGACCAGTATGAAATACACACATTTAAACATCACAAACGGCAGTTTTCCTGTTTGTCCCCATGCTGAGTTTAGAAGAACAAAACTCTAATTTGATTGGTTATGGAGAGAGGGTGGTCAGAGCAATAAGGAGACAGGCAGACTGGTGATTGGTACAGTTCCAAAGCTGCAATGACCTGAGATCACCAGGAGGGGGGGCACGCGACAGGGACGTGTTTACAGCAACTTCGTGAACACGTGTTGTTCATAACAAAGTAAAGAGTCCCTCTCGAAAGAACGGCTGCGACCTTCTTCTACGGTCTATGGCGGCGACACGGAATGAGTGCCTCAAATGCGGCCCTCTCAGGCCTAACGTTAATGTCCGTGCTCATATTGTTTAAGAAGCTTAGCAACATATATGAAAGATTTCCAAGTTAAACATTATTTGCGAGAATCAGAGCTAAACATGGGAGAATGTGCATGCTATTTGGTCATCTTATGCAATGTATACAGTTAGCCCAGTGTTGTTTTTTCACTCTGTTAGCTTAAACCTCTTTGCTTTTTTTACACAAACCCTGAACATCACAGTGAATACAATAACGCAAGTACAGAAAAGAAGGGGTTGCTACATTTCCTGGCCAACTTCAGAGGAAAAAAATATCCGTTAAAACTGTGGTGATAAGGTTATGAAATGTAGGGCTGCGCTTTCTAAGTCTAGTTTATCCGCAGCTATATTGAACCTCAAATACCCCCAAATCAAACACTCCTTTCTAAACTGCATGTTGATTAAAAACCACTAAAAACTTTTATCCGAAAGGCAGGTTATTCCACAAAATTTACTTTCTCTTTAAGAAATTAAAGGGATCCACTTTCTGGCCAATGGGAGGTTGTCATGAGGCAAGGATTCGCCAATGAGAGCCTCAGAGGTTGAGTTTGGCAGAAGTTGACGGTGCGTGGCTAAAAAATTCAGCCAGTTTACTTTAGTGAAGTATGTGGCAGTGTTGGGGGAGAAGCTGTGACGGAACCGCATATCAGATGGTGGTCTAGATAGACTGTTTAATAAACTAGCCCCCAAAACGGAGGGGCACACTCTTTTTTTGAAGGACCGGACGGGGCTATCTTTGTTTACTTTGCTTCAGTTCGCGTGTCAGTTGTAAAGTTCTGAAAAAAAAAGATGTCTCAGAGAGTTCGAAGAAACGGGTCGCCCACTTCCAGCTGTCCTGCGGTGTCTCCCAGCAACACCGGAGGAGTCCCTACCGGAGGTTCAGTCGGTGGTGCCGGAGGTTCGGGGATGGGTTTGTTCAGCCGCCTCCTGCCACTCAAAGCGACCGTTCCGTTCCAGCTGAAAACGCAAGCACAGCCCCCCCTGCAGTCAAGGTCTGCTCACGGGGTCCCAGGTGCAGGCGGTAGCCCCACACACGGCGCCGGTAGCGGTAGCACCAAGTGCCCCAGCGGCTCGTCCAACTCACTCAGCCGCAGTCCGACCCGTGGCGTGGCGTGCGGTACCACAGTTTCGACAACACCAATGCCACTATCCGCTACGCCCGTCGTCTCCTTGCACACCGCTGGCGTGAGCGCGCACATCGTGGCACAATCTTCATGTTCCTCCTCGTCGTCGTCGTCATCTTCCTCTTCCTCCTGTAGAAGCAGTCCAGTCATCATATCAACAGGTCCCACACTCGGCTCCTCCTTCCGGCCACAGGCTCAGTCCCCTCTCTCTCCATCTCCGCAGCAAACGGCAGTGTCCCCCCACACGCACAACTGCGGATCCGGGACCGTGGGTGCTTTCCTGGGTGGCGTGACCGCATCACCCCCCGGTTACTCCCCTTCTCAGCAGCTCGGCTGGAACTTAGATGTTCCCCAGGGCCCTCTTCCCACTAGCGCCCCGCAGCAGCAGGGCCCTCTGTCGGCGTCACCGTCTGGGTCCTCCCGGGGTCGGCTGGTGGCCCCGTTGCTGAGCTCGTCACCGGACCACGAGCTACAGTCCCCAGAGCGAGTCAGTCCCACCTCACCCAGAGAAAAAGGTAAACACAGTCTCT
>CM059269.1:3740702-3755702 GCA_030347295.1 Setipinna tenuifilis
TCACCCCCATCCTCCTCCTCCTCGTCAGCCTGAGAGACCCGCATCCTGTCCCCAAACCCCTTTTCATCACCCTCCTCCTCCTCCTGAGGGGCCCCATCCTCCTCTTCTTCATCCCCATCCTCCTCCTCCTGAGGGGCCACAGCCCTCTTTACCCCCCTCCTCATCACCCTGGGGGCCCGCAGCCTGTCCCCAAACCCCTCTTCATCCCCATCCTCCTCCTCCTGAGGGGCCCCCTCCTCCTCCTCCTCGTCAGCCTGAGAGCCCTGGAGCCTGTCCCCAAACCCCCTTTCATCACCCTCCTCCTCCTCCTCTTCGTCAGCCTGAGAGCCCTGCAAACCCCTCTTCATCCCCATCCTCCTCCTGAGGTGCCCCACCCCTGGCTGGGTTGCCTGTCCTGTCCCCTCTTCCACCTCATCCCACCCCCAGCGCATCGCCGTGCCTGTTACCATGACGACCCAACATCCCAGCACCCACACCGCTCTACTCAGCAGACAGACTTGTATTCCTACAGGACGAAAGAAAGACAAAAACCAAAAAAAAAAAAAACAATGAAAAAAAGAGCTTTTATTCCAGTTATTGTAGGTTACATGGTGCTATTGCCTAGCTGGCTCACCATAAGTCAGCCGTAAGTGGGCCAGAGGCAGGCTGCAGGCTGATTATTAATGCCTTGGTGTTGAGGCACAGCAGCTTCACACACACACACACACACACACACACACACACAGCAGAGGCATGGCGGCCTCAGGTACACATTGCTTCTTGTAGAGCAACATGTCGATGTGTGTTTATGGCTGTTTGCCTTTAGTACTTTAGTACCTAACCTTGCCTTGGACCTTGGCATTCAGCGAACACACACACACACACACACGACACACAACTACACATGCATACACACACATGCACACACACACACTAACAGGGAAAGGCGTCTTATTTTCCTTTGGATGACCGAGGGCTGGTGAGAAGGTGGGGGGGGGGGGGGGGTCCTTCTGAGGACCAGGCCTCATGTTGGCCTTCTTTAGAGGGAAAAAACACACACACACACACACAGGCAAAGGCGTCTTATTTGTGTTGGCCAGCTTCAGAGAGGGGAGTGTTTTGGTTTAATTTATCTTTATTTAGCTTTACGCCACAAAGCTAAACATTTGACCATGGAGCTGAAACAGGAAACATCTTTGTCTGGGTTTCCTGTTAAAAAAAAAAACAAAAACAAAACTAAAATGTCTGTGATCTTCCACACTTCTCCAAAGACTGTGTGTTGTGTCCTGTACTCTATAGACATGCGTGGGTGCTGCATTAGGGCTGAGTGGAGTAGTGAATGCTGTTGTTTCCCGCTGCGGCGTGATTATGATTCACAATGTCATAGTAATCCCTCTGCCATGCTAGCCAGACGAGACGAGCACACCAGTGGGGTGGGCTGTGTGTGTATGTGGGCTGTGTGTGAGTGGGGTGGGCTGTGTGTGTGTGTGTGTGTGTGTGTGTGTTTGTGAGTGTGTGTGTGTGATCTCAGCTGTGTGCGGATCTTTGACGGTGTGATCCGAGGACGCAGAGCGCTCTTCCCTCTCGCTGCTCTCTCTCGGGTCAGACCTGAGGTCGTTGCCATGGCGTTGACCTCTCGTTCCAGACGGCCAGTGAGGGTTCCGCTGCGGGTCCGTCTGTAAGAGGCCACCTGTTGGTCCGTTTGTTTGTTTGTCCTTTTGTTTGTCCGTTTGTTTGTGTTATTGTTGTTTTGTTTTGAGTGTGTTTATTTCATATTGCTTTGTACCCTTGACATGTTCTCTTTGACGGTGACGACAAATTGTGGAGTACTGCGCTCTGTGTTTGACAGTGGAAGCAAAAATCAGGAAAAACAAATAAAAAAAAACATGCATAGCCACACACACACACATGTGCGCGCACACACATGGTGCGTGCACACACACATCCATACCCATGCACACAGAGAGACACACACACACACACACACACATGCACACATAGACACATAAACAGACATACACACACACATACTTGTATTTTTAAAGTATGTTGGCCCATTGGGGTGTTTCTGGGTGGAGACGTGTATAGGTTCAGGAGCTGTGTTCTGACCCAAAACACAGACCAGAACCTCAGATGGACCCCTTCTCCCAGTACCCCGAGATCGGGATAACACACACACACACACACACACACACACACACTCATGCTTAGCCAGTTTACACTGCAGTTGCTTCTTCGATGTTTTTGTTTCTAAGACCGCCGTCTTCAACATCTAAGAGAGAATTCCTTTGCAGTCAGTGGAACAGTTTGCACCAGTAGTGTAGGGAGTGTGTTTGTATGCTTTTTTATGCAAGTTAAACACAGTTTGTGAGCTTGTTACATCACATCATGGAAATGTACAGTTATGGCTACACTGTCTTGCTTGCAGTGTAGGTCTGGCGTAAGTGGAGAGCGTCTGGCGTTCAGTGTTTGACTATTTACAGGAGAGACGGTGCACTAGCATGTAGCCCAGCTAGTGCCAGCACAATACACTCACATACTGTACAGAAACGTATAGTCGCAGCCACCCGACAACACACACACACACGCACACACACACACAAAGCCAGGAAGTGCCTGTGTAGAGAGGGACATCACACCACAAGTGATGGCACCACACAGAGATCCACGTACGGCCTGTGTGTGTGTGTGTGTGTGTGTGTGTGTGTGTGTGTGTCTGGGCTTGGGGTATAGAGTGTGTCCCGTCTCTAGAGGTTTCCCTGCAGTCTTGCTGTTGCTGGAGGCAGTGGCGTTATCAAGGGCTCACCATTCTACTTAGCAGCAGCAGCATGCACAAACTTGACATATCGCAGCACTTTTGTTTTTTATAAACTACTATCCTTATTGATAAACCAGCATTGTGGACCAGATAGGTTTTTAAACTACTATCCTTATTGATAAACCAGCATTGTGGACCAGATTAGTTTTTGTAAACTACTATCCTTATTCATAAACCAGCATTGTGGACCAGATTAGTTTTTTGTAAACTACTATCTTTATTGAGAAACCAGCATTGTGGACCAGCATGAAAGGCCCTAGACAGCAATGCATTCTGGGAAGACTATCCAGGCCATCCATGTGCAGTGTCGGGGCTAAAGACTCCTCGCCATTGGCCAACACCTTTTCGTTTGTTTGTTTTTAAATCTTTTTTTTTTATACACATATATTCTTTTGTTGTGTCTTTGTCTTCGGCAGGAAGACTTGTTCATAGCTCTCCTAGTTCTCGCCTCAGGAATGAAACAAAGCAAAACAAAAAAAAAAAACAAAAACAAGCTTTCCAAGCATGACTTCACTACCAGTAGATTATATTGTGTTGTCTTCTCTGTCGGTGCGCTACAGTGTGCATAGAGAGTAAGGTCCTGTAGTTGAGAATAGAAGTGTAGGGGTGTGTGTGTGTGTGTGTGTGTGTGTGTTTTAACGGGACTTGCCATAAGGGTCACACCTGTGTATGTGAAAAAGCAGACGTTTTTTTTGTTGTTGTTACGTGGACTGAATTCTTTCTAAGTAGTGTATCATTACGTTAGTAGAGAGATAAGTTAGGGAGTGACTTTGAAACTGAACGAGTGAGGGAGTGAATGAGTGGATGAATGGATATGTAGATAAACGAGTGAGATGATGGATGGATGAGCATGGCGGTGGAGGACGGAAGGTGTGTGGAGTGGACCGTGCGGCCTGACCAGGCCAATATGCGCATGTGCAAATGGTCTGTGGTGATTGGCCGAAATGCCCCATGTGCCTACGCTAGCTAGCTGCTGATCTTCCAATCAGTGCGAAGGTGATGTGTGATAGGTCACTGAGTTTCCCTTATCCTCCAATCAGAGAGGAGGTGACTGGTGATTGGTCAGCAAGTGGCCATTTTCATTTGGACTATATTCTAATCTGTGGCTCAGTCTACATGTCCATCAGTGGGACTTTGCTGTGGGGGATGACTGTGACTGTGTCTCATCAGAGGAAAGAATAAAGTTTCACTTGCTCGCAATGCAGACCTGTGTGGTTATTGCTTTTGTGGTTCTCTCAACTTCTGTCTCTTTCTCTCCCAAACACACACACACCCCACACACACACACACACACACACACACACACACACACACACTGCCTTAGTTAACCTTTGCTGTGTAACAGAGGGCAGCCCTGGCTCTCACACACTGCTAGACTGAATTATAAAAACTCCCATAAGGAACTCCTCACATAATGAACTAAAGCACTCTAGAACTCCTCACATAATGAACCAAAGCACTCTAGAACTCCTCACATAAAGAACTAAAGCACTCTAGAACTCCTCACATAATGAACCAAAGCACTCTAGAACTCCTCACATACAGAACTAAAGCACACTGGAACTCCTCACATACAGAACTAAAGCACTATAGAACTCTTCATATAAAGAACTAAAGCACTCTGGAACTCCTCACATACAGAACTAAAGCACTATAGAACTCTTCGTATAAAGAACTAAAGCACTCTGGAACTCTTCATATAAAGAACTAAAGCACTCTGGAACTCCTCACATAAAGAGCTAAAGCACCCACTCTGGGACACATGAAGAGCTAAGGCCTGTAGGTTCACATGCTCCGGATGGTTCTCTAATCCAGTTTTATATTCTCACCCAGCACACAGGACAGCTGTGCTCACCACTCACGTGGCATCTGAACCATTTCCTTCACCCTGGGTTCTGACACATCATATGTATTCTTTTCATAGTTGACTATACTAACTATCATGGAAATGTGGCATATTTACCTCTCCAAGTTGCCAATGACCTCATCAGGGCATTAAAGGCCCTTTTTGCCATGTGCTTGCAAGCCCTCAGGCCTAGCAGGGGTGAACTGCTCACATGCGCCCTCTGGAGGTAGGTGTGAGAATAGACCACGTGGCTACGAGGTTGAGTGTGTCCATGGTATCTGGGTGTAACATTTGGCATTACATTTCATGATGCAGCTGAGAGAAAAATGTACCAGGGAAGCTGCCTGTGGTAACTAGAGCTTGTTCACAGACAAATGGTACACATGTTTTACATTCTTTTAAAAAAAACAAACAACAAAATGAAAACAAAACCTGCATTTACCAGCTGCAAACGTTGCATGTATCTGGATCATGGTCATTAATGGCTATATCGTTAGCTTCATAGCATAATTGCCTAAGTCATTTTTTGGTCAAATTGAGATTTTTGCACAACTTTACTCCCCTACCACTTCTGCATCATCCTGTCTGTCTGCCTATGTCATTGGACAATCACAACACTCATAAAAGTAAAAAAAAACATAGCTGCCTAAGTCATTCATTTGACTTAGGCAGTTTTACCATTGGACTTAGGCAGTTTTTATACAATCAATTTGACTTAGGCAGATTATGCCTATGACTTAGGCAGTTTTACCATTGGACTTAGGCAGTTTTTAAACAATCAATTTGACTTAGGCAGATTATGCCTATGCCTTAGGCAGTTTTCCTGAGAATATAAAATAAACAGTACATCTTCTCAGCCATTTTGCATACATCAAAACTGCCTAAGTCACTTTTATTTGATAAAAAAAATGATGTTCGGTTTTGTTCTTTTTCCAAACTTTTTCTCACATCTACATGAATGTTCTGTGAAAATATCAATAAAAAATATGCATGTGATTTTTAGAAAATGTGTTTTTTCTTGTTTTCCAAAAACACGAAAAAATGACTTAGGCAATTATGCTATCAAGCTAACGATATATATATCATAACTGTGA
This sequence comes from Setipinna tenuifilis, assembly GCA_030347295.1. Classification (NCBI taxonomy): domain Eukaryota; kingdom Metazoa; phylum Chordata; class Actinopteri; order Clupeiformes; family Engraulidae; genus Setipinna; species Setipinna tenuifilis. The sequence goes on from CM059269.1 coordinate 3,746,440, forward strand.
GCTGCATAAAAGGCTGCATATGTCAGGACTAGGTGCATAAAAGGCTGCACATATCAGCACTAGAAAGGCTGCATGAAGGAGGACTAGAAAGGCTGCATGTATCAATAGCAGCCCACTGGTCTGCATCTGGCACAGGTCAGATACGGTGCAGACGTGGAACTGAGTGGGTCTGGTGAAAGCCATCAGTGTGATGTTTCGCATCGAGTCGGTCACTCAAGAGGAGCGTATATGAGAGGGAGATAGTGTGTGTGTGTGTGTGTGTGTGTTTATGTGTGTGTAAGAGACAGAGAGAAAATGTGTGTGTGAGGGTGTGAGGAAAAGAGAGATAATGTGTATTAGAGAAAGAGATAGTGTGTGTGTGTGTGTTTATGTGTGTGTAAGAGACAGAGAGAAAAAGTGTGTGTGAGGGTGTGAGGAAAAGAGAGATAATGTGTATTAGAGAAAGAGATAGTGTGTGTGTGTGAGAGAGAGAAAGAGCGATAGAGCCCAAACAGAGCAGAAGAGGGCCAGACAAAGAGAGGCTGGACACTGAGATCGTCTTCACAGCGCCATCAATTAAGACCCTCATTGTTGGACGAGCGCCCTGCCAGCTTTAATTACACCCCCTGCGCTCACACACACACACACACACACACACACACACACACACACACACAGAAAAACACCAGACAGTTACTGAAAGCCGCTTAGACATACAAATACACCCCCCAAACACACACACACACACACACACACAGCAGACGAGACTGGCTTGTGTGGGGGCTAATGCTGTCAGCCAACAGGCTGGGGTAAAGGCTGTCCATCTGTCAGTCCTCACTAACCTCATATGCCCCCGCGACAAACACACACACACACACGTTCCAGGGCTTGAGCCACAACATACTGTACTGTTCTCAACCCTTCAGGAGGGGTAAAAATTCTTACCCTCTTTGAGAGCTTTCTACTTCACACACAGATGTAAGAAAGCTGTGTGCCTCAAATCAGACACACACACACACACACACACATTTGTCACTTTGTGAGTGGTGCTTGCATTCAAGCTGACCAGCTTAATTGAGGTATCATAAATAACTGCTGTATATACTGAATATATGTAATAAGACATAGTTATCTGGTGCATAGTGTGTGTGTGGGGGTGTGTGTGTGTGTGTGTATATGTGTGTGTGTGTGTGCGTGCGTGTGTGTGTGTGTGTGTGCGTGTAAAAGTGTGTGTGCGTGTGTGTGTGTGTGTTGAAGGGGTTATGGAGTCAATGGGAAAGAAGAAGGCTGTTTGGATAAGGGCCCATACAGTACTCCGTGTGAACATGTGAGAGTCTGGCTTCACAAAAGCCCCAGTGAGCAGGGTTAGTGTGTGTGTGTGTGTGTGTGTGTGTCTGTGTGTGTGTGTGTGTGTGTGTGAGAGAGAGAGAGAGACAGAGAGAGAGTGAGAGAGAGAGTGTGCGTGTGCGCATGTGTATATGTGTGTGTGAGATAGAGTGTGTGTGTGAGAGAGAGAGAGTGTGTGTGTATGTGTGTGTGAGATAGTGTGTGTGTGTGTGTGTGTGTGTTGGGGGGTCTTCGCCTACTGGACATCGGCCCGACAGCATGCATGACTGCTCTGCTTCAAACACACCGCGCCGTCGCAGCCTAACACCCCCATACACACTCCAGACAGTTACTGACAGCCGTGCACACACACACACACACACTCCAGACAGTTACTGACAGCCGCGCACACACGCTCCACACAGTTACTGACAGCCGCGCACACACACACACACTCCAGACAGTTACTGACAGCCGCGCACACACACACACACTCCAGACAGTTACTTACAGCCGCACCGCGCACACACACACACTCGCTCGCTCTCTAGTGCACACCCATCACTTTCCTACACAACACCTACACAAATGCACACACACATAACCTCACACATGTTCTCCCTTTATGACACACACACACACAAACACTCTCACACACCTTTTCTCTCTTCGACATGCAGACACACACAGTCTTTTACACACATTTCACTCTCTCCGACACACACAGCCTAACTTTATTTGACACACACACACACACACTCTCTCTAATGCACACACCCCCTGTAAGCCACTCATCTCATTTTAGACCATGTGAGAAACACACCGAGTTACTGAGCCACATCCTTGTGTGTGTGTGTGTGTGTATGTGCGTGCGCGTGTATGCATGTGTATGTGTGTGTGTCTGTGCATGCGTGTGTGTGTATGCATATGCGTGCCTGTGTATGCGTGTGTGTGTGCGCATGTGTGTGTGTGTGTGCATGTGTGTGTGTGTGTGCATGCGTATGCATGTGTGTGTGTGTGCGTATGCGTGTGTGTGTGTGTGTGTGTAAGTGAGCCTCTAATCCCCGTCCTTCGCAGGTCACTCTGGGACGCGTCGTCTGTCGGCTCTGGAGTTCTCAGCGCCCCACATTCCTGCCTGAAATGCCTCCCCACACACACACACCATACATACACACAAACACACACACCCAGACACACACACACAGACATACACACGCACACACACACAGACATACACACGCACACACACACACACACACAGACATACACACACATACACCATACACACACGCACACGCACACACTGAGGATAACCTCATGAGCATAAGATGAGAGCTGGGGTTGCCTGATGTTGGCTGATCATCATTTAATGTTCCAGCTTGGGATCAATAAAGTCCATCCATCTATCTATCCATTCACCATTAGAGCTCAACCACACTGGTGTGTGTTGTTTAACTTTGCTCAGTCGCATTCCTGCCTGCCTGAGCTGCACACACACTCCCATTCCCAGTGTTAGACACCTCTACTGCACAGCACCACACACACACACGCGCGCACACACACACACACACTCCCATTCCCAGTGTTAGACACCTCTACTGCACAGCACCATTCCCACACACACACACACTCCCATTACCAGTGTTAGACACCTTTACTACTGCACAGCCCCACACACACACACACACACACACACACACTCCCATTCCCAGTGTTAGACACCTCTACTGCACAGCACCATTCCCACACACACACACACTCCCATTACCAGTGTTAGACACCTTTACTACTGCACAGCCCCACACACACACACACACACACACACACTCCCATTCCCAGTGTTAGACACCTCTACTGCACAGCCCCACACACACACACACTCACACACTCCCATTCCCAGTGTTAGACACCTCTACTGCACAGCCCCACACACACACACACACACACACACTCCCATTCCCAGTGTTAGACACCTCTACTGCACAGCCCCCCACACACACACACACACACACACTCCCATTCCCAGTGTTAGACACCTCTACTGCACAGCCCCACACACACACACACACACACACACTCCCATTCCCAGTGTTAGACACCTCTACTGCACAGCCCCATTCCCACACACACACACTCCCATTCCCAGTGTTAGACACCTCTACTGCACAGCCCCACACACACACACACACACACACACTCCCATTCCCAGTGTTAGACACCTCTACTGCACAGCACCACACACACACACACTATCATTCCCGATGTTACACACCTCTACTGCACAGCCCCATCCCCCCCCCCCCCCCCCCCCCCCCCCACACACACACTTGTGTACTGATGAAAAACACCTGGGACACCCACTACAGTACTATGTGTTTTTTTAATATGCAATATTTTGTCACATTCTTGGTTACATTTTTTATTCTATTTTGAATTCCTCGTGATGGTCCTGCTGAGGTCGGATAAGCTTGGCTGCTGTTTGGACTTGCTGCTTTGTGGCCTTTTTTTTTAAATTTTTTTTATTTTTTAAACATACTTTTTTATTGTTTTTGTCACAAAATAGAAAGACAACTTACAGAACAATCCCCCCCCCCCCCCACACACATACCTGTTAGACAGCTTTGTTTCCGTTTAAAATTGCGCCATTATGGGCGGACATTTTGGGTGTGCTCAGAAGAGAGGGGCTTTCCCTAACAACTCCTTGACAACAGAGAGGGACAATCCTGCTCTTGAAGCAGTTGTGAGGAGGGATCATTTTCAATCATTCAATTATTTTTCATATTGGTCCAGATCTGGCTCAGGAGAGGGGTGTTATGTTTCCCTCTGCTGGAGCTATTAAGAACTGCAGGCTATTTCTGTAAATATTTTCTTTCATCCAGGTCATGGTAGTCAAACGAGCCAAGTTGTAAGCAACTGGACTTCTTTTGGGAGCTTGAAAAACTTACACTCAGGGTTTAAATTGGGACGGAGCCCTCTCGGACCCAGCTACTCCGTCTGCTACTGTATTTATAGGAACAATCTGGCAGTCTGGCTTTTTGGCGTTGGTGTGTGTATTCATGTATTGCTTTTGTCTGCACTATAAGAGCCCTATGCAGGTTCCTTTTGAGCGTGTGATTGGATTAATAAATTAATAAACATGGATAAAGACTGGGGACCTACCAAGAGAATATGTTTTTTGCTTGTATTTGATGGTGCTTGTAACTTGCCCCTGGCATCTGAAATTTTAGTATTTGTAAGGCTGAACACAGAATGAAAATCATTTTTAAATAATTTACTTACAACCGATTTTATACATTTCACCATAACAAAAAACCAACAATGAAAATATAAAATGATTCATGAGACAACATTACAGTGTGTAAAGAACAACATTGCCAAAAGCTGACTGTGTAAGTTTTCGGTACAGAGTGGGGAGGAAGTTAAACTGCTAACTGAACGTCTTCAAAAACTGTAGCTCTGTGAAATGTGACAGTTTAGTTCAGTTCAGTTCAAGTAATCAGGTAAAACGATGAATGTTAATTACCCACACAAAATGCAGTGTCAACAAAAACTCAACAAAATCAACAAAACACTGTTAACACACCAACAAAACAGAACGTCAGACTCGGACCCCCACAGAACCCTTCGTGCTTTGTGACACGCCATTTCTCTGTCTGAAGTGCTCTGTCTTCCCCCTGCCCCATCTCCTCCTCCTCCTCCTCCTCGCACGCCATTGTCCTCCCTCCTTTCTCCTCCACATCCTCTTCCTCGTATGCCCCCCTCCCACTCCTCCTCCTCTCTCCTGCCCCATCTCCTCCTCGTATGTCTCCCTCCCTCTCCTCCACACCGTCGTCCTCCTCCTTCCTTTCTCCTCCACATCCTCCTCCTTACATGCCTCTCCTTCTCATCCCCCCCCCCCATCTCCTCCACATCCTCCTCGCACCCCCCCCCCCCCACCTCCTCTTCCTCACACGCCATTCTCTTCCTTTCTCCTCCACACACCCCCACCTCCCCCCAAACATCTCGCATGTCCTCCTCCTCCTCCTGCTCCTCTACATCTCAGGGTCCTTCTGTGAGGCGTTGTCCTCGGTCAGGGGGTAGGGGGTGAGGTCCTCTACATCTCAGGGTCCTTCTGTGAGGCGTTGTCCTCGGTGAGGGGGTAGGGGGTGAGGTCCAGGGAGAGCACGCGGCTGCAGGTGTTGTGGCCGGGCTGGTGAGTGTGGCAGTGCAAAGCAACATGATGAGCGACTGCAAAGTTTTGTTTCCACCAAGCAGTACAGTACAGTTCGGTTTGGGACCTAACGGTTTGGTACAGAACGTTTTTGTGCGGTTCGGTACGGATTGTGTTTCCATTGCCAAAGGTAGAGTAGAGTCGTCACAGCAACGGGCGTGTCTCTAAACCGTACCACAAACTGGTTCCCCCAACACAAGGGTGCCAGAAAATGGTACGGTTCGGTACGCTTATTTAGGTACGCTTCAAAAATTCTTACCATGGAGACACAAACAATTGCGAACCGAACCGAACTGAACTGTACTGTACTGCTTGGTGGAAACGGGGCTTAAGTGTGTGTGTGTGCATGTGTGTGTGCCCCAGCTGCAGTACAGTACCAGGGGGGGACCTACTGACAGCCTTTGAGCTTACACAGGTCACACACACACACACACACACACACACACACACACACACAGCAGGTTTGCCTCACCTGTCTGATCTTCTACTGGTGGAAACGGGGCTTAAGGCCTCTACACAAAGCATCAAAAAGCTACTTTAACTAGAGATGGATAAGTACCATTTACACTATGCTTTTTTCATTAAATGTGGTTTATTCGTTTCTTTATATTAATTCTATTTGATGTGTTTTATTCACGTTATGGTTCATCAACTCATGACTTCTGAATTCGCTTTGTGGCCCTCCGTGGTCTATGGATGTGACCATCACTAGGGTTGTGTGTGTGTGTGTATGTGTGTGATGGAGTGACCATCACTAGGGTTGTGGGTGTGCTCTGACTGCCATACCAATGAGTCTGGCTCTTTGGCATTGCGGTCAAAGCGCACGTTTGGTACCCCAGACCTGGGTTCAAAGCCAGGTGGGGTGACTTATCCTCCCTTTCGCTACATTCAGATTTTCTTCTCCGTCTACCTTTTTTTATTATCTTTCTCTACTTCTGTTATTATTATGACTGAGTATTACTGTATAATTATTATTATTTTTATTTTAAAAATAAAATGTGGTGTGTGGAGTATTCATGTATTGTTTTGAGTAAGTGTGTCTGCAGTGTGCGGTTCATTAACTCGTGACGTCTGAATTAGCTCTGTGGCCCTCCATGGTCTATAACCGCTCTAAGCGAGTGTGGAGGTGTGTGTGTGTGTGTGTGTGTGTGTGTGTGTATGTGTGTGTGTGTCTGAATTCGCTCTGTGGCCCTCCATGGTCTATAACCGCTCTAAGCGAGTGTGGAGGTGTGTGTGTGTGTGTGTGTGTGTGTGTGTGTATGTGTGTGTGTCTGAATTTGCTTTGTGGCCCTCCATGGTCTATAACCGCTCTAAGCGAGTGTGGAGGTGTGTGTGTGTGTGTGTGTGTGTCTGAATTTGCTCTGTGGCCCTCCATGCTCTATAACCGCTGTAAGCGAGTGTGGAGGTGTGTGTGTGTGTGTGTGTGTGTGTGTGTGTGTGTGTCTGAATTTGCTCTGTGGCCCTCCATGGTCTATAACCGCTGTAAGCGAGTGTGGAGGTGTGTGTGTGTGTGTGTGTCTGAATTCGCTCTGTGGCCCTCCATGGTCTATAACCGCTGTAAGCGAGTGTGTGTGTGTGTGTGTCTGAATTTGCTCTGTGGCCCTCCATGGTCTATAACCGCTCTAAGCGAGTGTGGAAGTGTGTGTGTGTGTGTGTGTGTGTGTGTGTCTGAATTTGCTTTGTGGCCCTCCATGGTCTATAACCGCTCTAAGCGAGTGTGGAGGTGTGTGTGCCGCTGATGTGTAGTTTGAATGAGACATAAATGAGACTATTAAACATGCTGATGGGGCAATGCACTATGGGGGAGGGACTGTAAGGCCTCCACACTTCAGCAAACTGACGCTCTCTGTTCATAATGCCGCTGTGAATGAGGTGTGTGTGTGTGTGTGTGTGTGTGTGTGTGTGTGTGTGTATGTGGTGTCTCGTGCTTGTATGAGTGTGCGTGTGTGTGTAAGTGGGTTTGTGTGGGGTGTGTGTGTGCCTGTAGTGTCTCTGCTCCGGGCAACTTACTGTAAGTCACACGTATCTCCTTGTGTGTATGAGGGTAATAATAATAATAACCTTTACTTGTGCCACAGGGTAGTCTGCTTACTCTGTGTTCCTCTACACCTCTGTTAGCTAATTATGTCCTCCGTTCGTAAGGCGCTTTGGATAAAAGCGTCTGCTGTAATGTAATGTAATAATGTAATGTGTGTGTGTGTGCGTGTGTGTTGGTGACATAACAGGCACATTGCTGTTTGTATGTTTCCTTGTCATGAGTGTGTGTGTGTGTGTGTGTGTGTGTGTGTGTGTGTGTGTTCGCGCGTGTTGGTGAGGAAACAGGCCCATATGTTGTGTGTATGTCCTTGTCGTGTGTGTGTCCTTCTCCTCTGTGTGTGTGTGTGTGTGTGTGTGCGTGTGTTACCTCGCTGTACACTCCCAGCAGCACATCTGCTCTGAAGTAGAACTCCTCCTTCAGTGAGATGACGATCACCTGGCAGTCTTCCTGACACTGGTCCCGTATGAAGCCCGTCACCTGCACACCACCAGGGGGCAGTCAAACACCGGCACGACACCGCTACACACACCAGCACATCTCACACCGTAACACAGCATCACACACCGCAACACAGTTCACACACCAGCATACACACCGCAACACAGTTCACACACTAGCATACACACCGCAACACAGTTCACACACTAGCATACTGCACAAACCAACACAGCACCACACACCAGATTACTACACAAACCAACACAGCATTACACACCAGATTAGTGCACACAGCAATGCAGTTCACACACCAGATTACTGCACACCACAGCATCACACACTAGCATACCACACAAACCAACACAACATCACACACCAGATTACTGCACACAGCAACACAGCATCACACACCAGATTACTGCACACACCAACACAGCATCACACACCAGATTACTGCACACACCAACACAGCTGAGATACTAGCCCACTGCACATTAGACCACGTCACAGACGACCTTGGTGAAACGTGCACAACTAAAAATGCATGAATGAGTGTGTATGTGTGTGTGTACGTGTGTGTGTGTGTGTGTGTGTGTGTGTGTGTGTGTGTGTGTGTGTGTGTGCCTTGCCTTGCCAATGTTGGTATTGTCAAGAGCGGCGTCCACCTCATCCAGCACAAAGAAGGGAGCTGGCCGGAAGCTGGCAGAGAAAGAGAGAGGAGATAAAGGGAGAGAGAGGAGAGACAGGAGAGACAGGAGAGAGAGGAGAGACAGGAGAGAGAGAAGAGGAGAGAAGGAGGGAGAGGAGAGAGAGAGAGAGAAGAGAGAGAGAGAGGAGAGAAGGGGGGAGAGAGAGGAGAGAGGAGAGAGAGAGGAGAGAAGAGAAGGGGGGAGAGAGAGGAGAGAGAGAAGAGAAGGGGGGAGAGAGGAGAGAGAGGAGAGAAGGAGAGAGAGGAGAGAGAGGAGAGAAGGGGGGAGAGGGGAGCGAGGAGAGAAGGGGGGAGAGAGGAGAGAGAGAAGAGAAGGGGGGAGAGAGGAGAGAGAGGAGAGAAGGAGAGAAGAGAGAGAGAAGAGAAGGGGGTAGAGAGGAGAGAGAGAAGAGGTAGAGAGGAGAGAAAGAGGAGAGAGAGAGGAGAGAAGGGGGGAGAGGGGAGGGAGGAGAGAGGAGAGAAGGGGGGGAGAGAGGAGAGAGGAGAGAGAGAGGAGAGAGGAGAGAGAGAGGAGAGAAGGAGAGAGAGGGGAGAGAGGAGAGAGAGGAGAGAGAGAGGAGAGA
>CM059269.1:3758202-3783202 GCA_030347295.1 Setipinna tenuifilis
GCAGGGCTGTGTATTACTGACCTTGAGGTCGTGAGGCAGGGCTGTGTATTACTGACCTTGAGGTCGTGGGGCAGGGCTGTGTATTACTGACCTTGAGGTCGTGGGGCAGGGCTGTGTATTACTGACCTTGAGGTCGTGAGGCAGGGCTGTGTATTACTGACCTTGAGGTCGTGGGGCAGCGCTGTGTATTACTGACCTTGAGGTCGTGGGGCAGGGCTGTGTATTACTGACCTTGAGGTCGTGGGGCAGGGCTGTGTAGTACTGACCTTGAGGTCGTGGAGCAGCGCAGTGTAGTACTGACCTTGAGGTCGTGGGGCAGAGCTGTGTATTACTGACCTTGAGGTCGTGGGGCAGCGCTGTGTAGTACTGACCTTGAGGTCGTGGGGCAGGGCAGTGTATTACTGACCTTGAGGTCGTGGGGCAGGGCTGTGTTACTGACCTTGAGGTCGTGGGGCAGGGCAGTGTAGTCGATCTGCATCTGCTCCTCCCGCTCATAGATGATGTTGGTGGTCAACGTGCTCTGGGTCTCCGAGTCCACCTACGCAGAGAAAGCAGGTACAGTTAAACGCAGCATATGAATGAGGCATCTTCATTCTAGGCTACTGTCTAGAGTCTATACTAGAGACGGTTGAAGAATCTCCACTTTGCCACATCCAATATGGCGGCGAGGATGACGCATGGTTCTAGGCGGAAGGCGGCGTCTATGTTTATATGTCTATGGTAGGTGCTATGTCATAACAGGCTCATAGGTTAGGGGTCGTGACCTCACAGGGTCATGGGTTAGGGGTCGTGACTTCACAGGCTTATGGGATAGGGGATATCTCATAACAGGGTCATGGTCATGGGTAAGGCTTTGGAAACCACAGGGTCATGGTTAGCTGGCTCATTATTTAGGAAAAAAAAACTCCCTAGAAAAGGATAAAATTTGACACAAAACTCGCATTTTTATGTTTCAGAAATTACTTTCTTTTGGAAAAGTGATCTTAAGTCTGCAGACCCCTTTGTAGAAATGTAGTTGGTTCGTTATATCATACGTTACAACAACCTAACAGTGTGCCAATAAAGACAAACTTGCCAAAATTACTCAAAAACTCCCATTTAATGCTACACAGAACACTCTGTCTACAGATGCTTGTCTGTCATACTCAAGTGTTCTCTCTCTCTCCCTCTCTCTCTCCTTTTTTGGCCCTCCCTATCTCCCTCGCTCTCTCTTCCTTCTCCATCATGTGCTTTCTCTCCATCTCTCCCTGCCCCCCTCATCTCTCTCTTTCTTACTTCTGTCATACTCAAGTATTCTCTCTCTTTCCCTCCCCCTGGCCCTCCCTATTTCCCTCTCTCTCTCTCTTTCTTCTGTCATACTCACATGCTTTCTCTCTCTCTCTCTCCCTGCCCACCATCTCTCTCTTTTTCTTCCTTCTCGGTCATACTCACATGCTCTTTCTCTCTCTCTCTCTCCCTGCCCCCCATCTCTCTCTCTCTTCCTTCTGTCATACACACATGCTCCCCCTCCCCCCTTCTCTCTCCCTCTCTCCCTCTCTGTCCCGCTCCATCTCCCTCTCCCCCATGTCCCTCTATGTACCTGTACGTCACTGATGTCGTCTATGGTGCCTGTGAGCAGGGTGATGGGGATGCCCTGGACCTTGCAGTCCAGCAGCAGGTTGTGCCGGGCCAGCCTCTTCTGCTCCAGGGAGGCCTCCACAGACAGCACCTCCTTCTGCAGTCGCACCAGATCTCTGGGGGAGTGGGGGGGGTGAAATATTTTCCATATTTCTATTGTCATTCCCATTTGAAAGTGTGCAAGTAATTCCCATTTGCAGAGATCTCTGGGGGACGGAGGGAGGGGGTGATTCCCATTTGTCATTCCCAGTCGATTTTCCATATTTTCCATTGTCATTCCCATTTGAAAGTGTGCAAGTAATTCCCATTTGCAGAGGTGGACATCCCGGTTTCAGAAAGTAAAAGTCCTGTCATGTACTGTATGTGTTCCAGTCTATACACTGAACCAGCCAATCCCAACTAGCATAACTCTTCATCCAGGTAGAGGAGCTAGTTAGTGAAATCACCTGTGTTAGTGAAATCACCTGAGTAGAGGCAGAGGGAAGACATGGCAGGACTTTTACTTCCATAATCCGGTTTGTCCACCTCTGCCCATTTGTCATTGTGGTCACACAGTGCACACTACACAGATGCACCCTCTGGATTTAACCCATCACACGCAGGAGCAGGTGGCAGCCATGACAGCAGTGCCATGCTCAGGGAACATCAGTGTGTGTGTGTGTGTGTGTGTGTGTGTGTTTGTAAACAGTGCAATGCTCAAAGACACACACAGACACACAGACACACAGACATACACACACACACATACACACACACTGATGTGCCCTGAGCATGGTACTGTTCCCACACACTGCTCCCTGGGCACTGTTGTCATGGCTGCAACCGGCTCATGCGTGTGATGGCAGACGCTCAGACACACACACACACACACACACATACACACCAAGTGTACCTGGAGACTTGCTGGAGGTCCTTCACCTTCTGGTCCAGATCAGCCTTGGCGGCATTGACCTCTGACCTTTTGTTTGCGTGTGCTTGTTTCACTTCCTGTACGCGAGCCTCGGTCTCGTCCACCATCGCCAGCAGCTTCTCCTCCTCCTAAAGAGCCCCCATATGGATAATAATCATAATAACAACAATAATAACAACAACAACAATAATAATTATTATTATTCTACGGCCCTCTAGAATGTTGCAACAGCTCCCATTCACTTTGAATGGACTTTCCCAGCGTTCTGCGGGCGGATTTTTTTCGATAACCACCCGCTGCGCCATTAACGCCTGCTGCCAATGGTAACGAGTTTTGTCACTTCGGATTCACGATACCATATCACTCCGCCTATTTTATCTAGTCTGTTAGACAAATAGGGCCTACATCTACGGAGTTTTTGGCGACATCTGGTGGAAAAAAAATGGAGGAGTTTCCAATTAATTTTAATATATACGGCGACTATGGCACTTCTGAGCGCTGGTGGGAAGCACAATTTACAGAGACAGACTGCACGGAGACTAAAACAAGAAGACATCAAGATTTGCAGGAGGAGGAAATAGATAAAATAGAAGAAAACAGGCATGAAATCAACACCAAAAAGAGCACTGCATGGGCAATGAAGGTCTTTCGAGAGTGGTTAGCAGTGAGTGTGAGAGAGAGAGAGTGGTTGCTTAGGAACAATAACGTTCCAACTGGACTACTTTTTCTCGACAGAAGCCAAAGTATATATGAATAAATTCTTAATTATTTTGGTAAACAATTGTCTGTCTTTTCTCAAAATAACAGTAATAAGCTGTAATAAGCCGTAGAATAAGCGGGATAATGTATTGTCCACGGGCGACTATAGGAAAATACTTCCCTTCAGGGGCGGAACAATACCTGCTGCCCTGTCGGGAAATATTTTCCTATAGTCGCCCGTAGACAATACATTATCCCTTACTAATAACAATAATAATAATAATAATAACAATAATAATAATAATAATCTTTACTTGTATAGCACAATTCATACATACAAGATGCAGCTCAAAGTGCTTTACAGTTTGGCAAGGTCACAACAAGACAACATTTCTGGCAGTCCAATGGCATCGGAGCAGTGGAACACAGTAACAAAATGGTACAATGACATAATGACGCAATGGCGGGCTCTTGCGTGACGCAACAATGCAATGTCACAACATCGCTCTTAGGTACAGCACCCCAAACGGCCACAGTTCAACCCCAAACGCCCAGAGGTACCCCCCCAAGTGCCAGTTACCGCCAAAAACAGCCAGTTATCCCAAACCCCTGGAGTTACCTTTAAATCCCAGAGTAAACCTCAAACAATCAGAGTTTTTGTTTGTTAAAATAAATGGCATTATATTTTTCTAAACGCTCGTGAACTTTGAAGATTTTTTGGTACCACTTCAACCCCTACTTCCAGTCGGCTGGTATCCTGCATGGAGGAGCCCTTGGCTTTTCTACATACCCCCCTACCAGCCAGTTACCCCAAACCCCCACAGATAGCCCCAAACACCTAGCCTGGTAAACCAGCCCCTCGTACTTCACTTCGTGTTGTACAGAGGGTCTGGCGCTGGTATCATTCCAAACACTGGTTTGAGTACAGATTCCATACTAGCCAATCAGCTGACAGTCGGAGCGATGACGTTTTACTTGTAGTCTATCTGTGGATGTAGCTCTGCAGTGGCAGCGTGTGTGTGTGTGTGTGTGTGTGTGTGCGTGTGTGTGTGTTTGTAGTCTATCTGTGGATGTACAGTAGCTCAGCAATGGCAGCGGAGAACAATGTAAGCAAGGCCATTCAGTCTGTTGTGGCAACGCTTCGGAATATCAAAGAATTAAAGTCAGAGCAAGAAGAATGTTTGAGGAGTTTCATTTGCGGAAGAGACGTCGTGGCCCTACTCCCCACGGGCTTGGGGAAAAGTTTAATCTTCCAGCTTGCTCCGCTAGTTGTTAGTCTGTTAGTTTCCGGACTAACAACTAACATCCCGATTAGACGTTAACGATTGGAGCAAAGGCAGATCCAATCTTTTAAAATTTCAGCACAGTCAACACCTCCAGGAAGAAAAAATGTTTCTCAATACAGCACCGCCAGACCCTCTGTACAAAACGATTACATAGGCATGATTACATGAGGTGTGTGTGTGTGTGTGTGTGTGTATCCATCTGTGTGTATTTGCATCAGACACCATGTCCTCACTGCAAGCAATGCAAGTGAGACTTAGTGACAAAATCATCTTGACTACTTTTTTCCCCCCAACTAGAATGTAAATAACTGAACACAACGAGAACCAAGTGGTGTTTTGAAAGCACATTTGATTTCAGAAACAGACAGAAATACACACCACACACATAGATAGAAAAACACACACACACACAGAAATACACACCACACACACAGGAACAGACAGAAACACAGACAGAAACACACACACATTATTACATTACATTATTACATTACATTGCATTTGGCAGACGCTTTTATCCAAAGCAACTTACAATCAAGGGGGACATAAGCAATAGAGGAGGACACAGAGTAGAGACACAATAGACATATGTACTTCTGCATAGGGATAGAGAGAGAGAGAGTTTAGATTAGTGTTTGTTAGTTATATTAGTTTTGTTAGGGAGGGAAGCAATCTCGGAAGAGAAGGGTTTTTACAAGCTTTTTAAAGATAGGGAGGGATGTTGCTGTTCTAGTTGCAACTGGTAGGTCGTTCCACCATTTGGGGACAACCACAGAGAAGAGCTTAGAGTGACCTCTCTTTGTGAGAAGTGAGGGTACCGATAGACGATTTGTGTGAGCGGAGCGTAGCGCCCTGGACGGGACGTGAGCCTGTAATAAGACATTGAGGTAGGCGGGGGCGGAACATGAAATTACTTTGTAGGCTAGTGTCAGAGCCTTGTGTTTAATTCTGGCAGCTACTGGCAGCCAGTGAAGATCTCTAAAGAGTGGGGTAACATGTGTTCTTTTGGGTTGGTTGAAGATCAGTCGCGCTGCCGCGTTCTGGACCATTTGCAATGGTTTGATCGCACAGGCAGGTAGACCGACTAGGAGAGAGTTACAGTAATCGAGCCGCGAGGTGATTGATGCCTGTATTAGCAATTGAGCAGCATATTGGGTCAGGTACGGTCTGATTTTTCTAATATTGTATAATGCATAGCGACATGATCTCGCTATGGAAGAAATGTGATCGGAGACAGATAGACGGTCGTCTAATGTGACACCTAGGTTTCTAGCCACGTTGTCGGGGCAACAGTGACATCGCCAATATTCAGGGTGATGTCGTGGCAGATTGACTCATGGACAGGGATGACCAGGAGTTCGGTTTTAGACAGATTAAGCTGGAGATGATGATCTCTCATCCAGGAGGATAGGTCAGCGAGACAGGCGGAGATGCGTGTGGAGACCGTGGTATCGTCTGGTTGGAACGACAGGTATAGCTGTGTGTCGTCGGCATAGCAGTGGTAGGAGAAGCCATGTGAGCGGATAACATGAGACAGCGAGGTGGTGTAGATAGCAAACAGAAGGGGGCCCAGAACTGACCCCTGGGGAACCCCTGTGGAGAGGGTGTGAGTCGATGACAGGTGTCCTTGCCAGGCCACATTAAAGGAGCGCCCGGTGAGGTAAGATTTGAGCCAGGAGAGGGCAGTGTCTGCAATGCCCATGTTGGCGAGTGTGGATAGCAGAATGTCGTGATTAACTGTATCAAAGGCAGCCGATAGGTCCAGGAGGATGAGCACTGATGACTGACCGCGTGATCTGGCTGTTTTGAGGGCTTCCGTGACAGATAATAGAGCCGTCTCAGTGGAGTGACCGCTCCTGAAACCAGATTGTTTTGGGTCGAGTAGGTGGTTATGGGTGAGGAAGCTAGTGAGTTGTTTAGCTACCGCCCTCTCAATGGTTTTTGAGAGGAAGGGAAGCAGTGAGACCGGTCGGTAATTTTCGACCTGGGCAGGGTTGAGCGTGGACTTCTTCAGCAGTGGCGTAACTCTGGCCTGTTTGAAGGCAGCAGGAAATACGCCGGAGGATAATGAGGTATTAATCACCGATGTGATCGGTGGGACTACCGTGGGGGCAATAGCTTGCAGCAGTTTAGAGGGGACTGGGTCCAGTGGGCATGTAGTGGGGCGATTGTTCGTAATAAGTTTAGATACCTCATCTTCTGAGAGAGGGGAGAACGAGGAGAGTATCGCGCTGTTGTCCTGTGGGGGTAATGGGTTGTGAGTAGGGGGGTCACCGAATTGTTTGCTGATAGCCTTAACCTTGTCTGTGAAGAAGGAGGCAAAGCTGTCAGCAGTGAGGTTGGTGGCAGGTGGGGGTGGGGGAGGGTTGAGCAGCGACTTGAAGGTGGAAAAGAGTTTGCGTGAGTCAGTGGTGCTGCTGATTTTGTTATTATAATAGTCCTTTTTTGCTGTCGTGACCGAGGTGGAGAAAGACGCTAGGAGTGATTGGAAGGTCTCTAGGTCAGCGGGGTTGTTGGATTTGTGCCATTTGCGTTCTGCAGCTCTGAGTGCAGCGCGTGATGAGCGGATGACATCAGTTAGCCATGGGCGGGGCTGGGTGGAGCGTGCGGGTTTGGTGGAGAGAGGACATAGAGTATCTAAACAGGAGGCTAGTGTGGAGCTGAGAGATTCAGTAGCAGCATCGACATCTAGTGGAGAGAAACTGTCGGGAGGGGGAAGGGCAGAAGCGACGATTGAGGAAAAGTGAGTGGGAGACAAGTTGCGGAGATTGCGACGGAAGGTAATCATAGGTGGAGGGGTGGGAGGTAGCTCTGGTAGGGACACCATGAGGTGGATGAAAAAGTGGTCTGATGTATGTAGAGGAGTGACCATCACGTCATCAGGTTTGCAGCTTTTCGTTAGGATGAGATCTAGTTGTTTGCCGCTTTTGTGAGTTGGGGGGGTGTGGACCAATTGCATGTCAAACGAGTTGACAAGTGATAGGAAGTCTGTGGCGCATGCTTTATCTAGGTGGATATTGAAGTCACCAAGAACCAGCAGCGGGCAGTCAAGTTCCGGGATGGAGGACAGTAGAGAGACACACACACAGAAACACAGACAGAAACACGCGCTCACTCACGCACACACACTCACTCACACACACACACACCTTCTTGAGGTTCTGTATGGTGTCCTCCTCCTTGTCAATGGTGTCCTGCAGTTTGTCCAGCTTCTTGCTGAGCTGCTTAAGCTCCTCCTCCTCGTACTCCATCTGGCCAATCAAACGCGTGCGCTGAGACTCAAACTGCAGCCTGGCAGGCACAGAAACATCAGCATCTTAAGGGAGTGTGTGTGTGTGTGTGTGTGTGTGTGTGTCACCTTCTCTTATGGGAGTGTGTGTCTGTGTGTGTGTGTCACCTTATCTTATGGGAGTGTGTGTCTGTGTGCCACACACACTGTGTGTGTTACCTTCTCTTATGGGAGTGTGTGTTTGTGTGTGTTACCTTCTCTTACGGGAGTGTGTGTCTGTGTGTGTCACTTTATTTTATGGGAGTGTGTGTCTGTGTGTGTCAACTTATGTTATGGGAGTGTGTCTGTGTGTGTACCTTGTAGTAGTGTGATTGTGTGTGTTTGACCTTATAGGAGTGTGTGTCACCTCATACTTTATGACAGTGTGTGTCACCTTGGATCTTGTAGTAGTGTGTGTCTGTGTGTCTCACCTTACAGCTTATGGTAGTGTGTGTATCTGTGGGTGTCACATTCATCCATCCATCCACCCATCCATCCCTCCATCCATCCATCCATCCACCCATCCATCCATCCACCCATCTATCGAGCTATCGGTGTGTCTCTGTGTGTGTCACATTGTATCTTGTAGTAGTGTAATATATATTACATTACATAACACTTAGCAGACACTTTTATCCAAAGCGACTTACAAAAAGAGGACATAATAAGCTAACAGAGGTGTAGAGGAACACAGAGTTAACAGACTACTCTCATACACACAAGGAGATACATGTGCTTCAAGTAAGTTTCCCAGAGCAGGGACACTACAGACACACACCCCTACACACGCAGACTTATACAAGCACGAGGCACCTAGAGAAAAATAGCTGGTCAGTAGTAGTTAGTTTTGTTAGGAAGGGAAGCAGTCTCGGAGAAGATCCATCCATCCATCCATCCATCCATCCATCCATCTGTCTATCTATCTATCTATCTATCTATCTATCTATCTATCTATCTATCTATCTATCTATCTGTGTGTCTATCTATCTGTGTGTCTATCTACCTGTGTGTCTATCTATCTATCTATCTATCTATCTATCTATCTATCTATCTATCTATCTGTCAATCTATCTATCTATCTATCTATCTATCTATCTATCTGTCTGTCTGTCTGTCTGTCTGTCTGTCTGTCTGTCTATCTATCTATCTATCTATCTATCTATCTATCTATCTCACCTTTTGCGGTCCACCTCCTGCTGCTGTTTCACATACTCCTGCTCATACTCTCGTATGTTGGACACGCCGATCTCACGGCAGAAGTCGGCAAACACGGCATCCTCCATCTGATGAGGGAAGGCAGAGGTCAGAGGTGAGAGGAGAGAGCTGTAAATCCGCTGATAGAGCGGGGAGATGATTTTGTCAGAGGTTACGCAATAAGCACCACACAGGCTTCCACAGTGTTCATGCACACACATCCGTTCTGTGAGTTCAATGCTACACGTCGAAATTGAGGGATGGACCAGGGGCGTTCCTAGAGGTATTTTACCAGGACACGTGCCCCTCTATTGACGTGCGGGTGCCCCGGTATGGAAATTTGAATTAATTAATTTTTTTTAGGCAACATAAAAAAAATACTTGTTTACATAATGCATATTTGCAGTAATACCGTAATTCTGTATTCAGTCCACACAGTGTCGCATGTCTTTGGTCATTTATTTCCGCGACTGTAACTGAACTGACCCAGCTTGCTCGTGCTCGCGCACTCAAGTGTTCAGTAAACAGGTAGGCATGTCATGCCGCATGTGTGGTGACTGTAGGCTGGCTGTGTTTGTGAACCCTCCATACAGCGACTATTCACTCTGGCGTTACAATAAAAACAGTAAGTGGTTATAATTTTATCCTCTGGGTATTGCTGTATATCGCCTGCGCATCGCCTGTCACAAAAAACACTTTATTAAAAAGTGAGGGGGCGCACGTGAAGGTCCATTTTGGTCTCATTTTCGTCACGTCTGCCTTTTTTAATGTTCGCCAGTTAGCTGATGAGCGTATTAGGCCACACCATGTTTTTTTATGATGAAAAAGTGTTAAAAAAAAATTTACGTGCTTGCATTAATTGATCTGTGCCCCTGCTGTGCCCCAGTACTCTATTCAGTCTAGTGACGCCTCTGGGATGGACCCAAAAGCAGGCAAAGACAGCAGTGTACAGCACAGCACCTCACAAACTGCAACTACTGACAACTTGGGAAAAAAACTTTAAGAAGATTTAAAACAGAGTCAGAGGTGGACAACAAAGCGGATTGAGAAAGTAAAAGTCCTGCCATGCATTCCTTCTGCCTCTGCTCCCAACACAGGTGAGTTCACTAATAAGCTCATCTACCTAGGATCAGCTGGTTCAGTGAAATGGCTGGAACAAATATGCGGCAGGACTTTTACTTTCTGAACAGAGTGAAAAATACGCATAGGGCTGAATAGGAATAGGATTTGGGCTGAAAGCACTCAAAGAGCGCACAGAAAAATAGACTCGGTGTCTAGATTCTAGTTTCAGCGCGGACAACAGCAGTAGCAGCAGCACCTGGTGCGCATCAAACCCACCGGTCCGAGACCGCTTAAAACGGGTGCTCTCAGACCGCTTTATCTACCCTACTTTGGTACAGTGCCTCAGGTGTGCAAGCAACCAAGCCAAACTGGACAAAACAGTAGAGTTTACTGCATTATTATTATGGGAAGCGCCGCGTTTTAATATGGTTTCTGTGGCGATGGTCTTCGTGGTATTTTGGTTCGTTTAGAACTATTCATTTGTGAAAGCAAACCGTACCCATGTCTGTTTGCTACATTGTAACATTTTTCTGACTAGTGCAGACCAAAGCAATCGAGCTATAGGTCTGAAAGCACCCTAAGTTTCTGGTTGCAGAGTAAATCTCTGAGAGCGCCTATCTCTTGACTGTGGCTGTGTTTCTTTACTGAAGGGTGTAGTTGTATAGTTGTGCTGTAGGTTTCAACAGGATTTGGGCTGA
Organism: Setipinna tenuifilis; assembly: GCA_030347295.1. Taxonomy (NCBI): domain Eukaryota; kingdom Metazoa; phylum Chordata; class Actinopteri; order Clupeiformes; family Engraulidae; genus Setipinna; species Setipinna tenuifilis. The sequence continues at coordinate 3,768,937 of CM059269.1, forward strand.
AAACGCTCAAAGACCCGGTGTCTTTATTCTAGTTTCAGGGCGTTTTTGAGCAGTGTGACCGGACAGCAGCAGCAGCAGCAGCACCTGGTTGGTCTTCTCCTTGAGCCTTCTCAGCTCACCCTCCTTCTTCTCCCTGCTCTCCTCCGACACACAGATCTGAGTCTCCAGGTTGGACAGCACGCTCTCCAAACGCGAGATCTCCTGCGAGACACACACCACCACACACACACAGACAGATGGACAGGCACACACTGTCAGCTATTATATTAAGCTTCTGTTTCTACCCGACCACAGCATAATCAATCCTTATTTATTGATTCGTTCTGTAGCCTGATGAGTAACCTATTTAAAGCAAACAATCTATCTGTGATTTAATTAATACACAAATCAGCAGGCATGGCCAGTGGTCCCATGACAAACATACAGTACTTGTCTAAAGTGGTTAAGTGCAGTAACTAATCAATGTTTATGAGTCTGTCAATCAATCAGTCAATCAATCAATCAAACAATCAATCAATCAATCCAGACTAGAAATAGCTTAGTCCACTAGGTATGGTATAACTAACTAGTAGCTCTAACTATTAACTAGTAGCAGTAACTGGTAACTAGAGGCTGTAACTGGTAACTAGATGCTGCAGCAGCATAACGACCAGCTGTAACTAGTAACCAGCAGCTGTAATAGTGCAGCATAGCGTAGTGTAGTGTAACATAGTGTAGCGTAGCGTAGTGTAGTGTAACATAGAGTAGTGTAGTGTAACATAGTGTAGTGTAGTGTAGTGCAGCGTAGTGTAGAATAGTGTAGTGTAGCGTAGTGTAACATAGTGTAGTGTAGTGTGGGGTAGTGCAGGGTAGTGTAGTGTAGTGTAACATAGTGTAGTGTAGTGTAGCATAGTGTAGTGTAGTGTAGTGTAGTGTAGAGTAGTGTAGTGTAGTGTAGTGTAAAATAGTGTAGTGTAGTGTAGTGTAAAATAGTGTAGTGTAAAATAGTGTAGTGTAGCATAGTGTAATGCAGCACAGTGTAGTGTAGTGTAGTGTAGTGTAGCATATTGTAGTGTAATGTAATGTAGCATAGTGTAATGCAGCACAGTGTAGTGTAGTGTACTGTAGTGTAGTGTAGTGTAGCATAGTGTAGTGTAGCATAGTGTAGTGTAGTGTAGTGTAGCATAGTGTAGTGTAGTGTAGCATAGTGTAGTGTAGTGTAGTGTAACATAGTGTAGTGTAGCGTAGTGTAGAGAAGTGTAGTGTAGTGTAGTGTAGAGTAGTGTAGTGTAGAGAAGTGTAGTGTAGCATATTGTCGTGTAGCGTAGAGTAGTGTAGTGTAGCATAGCGTAGTGTAGTGTAACATAGTGTAGCGTAGCGTAGCGTAGTGTGAGCTGAGTGTGGTACTGACGGTGTGGCACCCAGGGATGGTCTTCTTGAGCAGGGCGTCCAGCTCCGTGTGTGTGTACTTGAGCCGCGTCTGGTTGCCCTGAGCCTGCGCCCGCACGTGCTTCAGCTCCGCCTCCTTACGCCTCAGCTTCATCAGAGCCTGGCAGATACACACACAGGTCAGTGCACACACACACACACACACACACACACACACACAGCAGTGAAAAACACAAACAAAAGTGGAAGCCATACACGAACACACAAACACATACACACAAACACACACACACACAAACATACACACACACACACAAACAAGTACACACATACGTACACAAACACAAGTACACATGTACGTACACACACAAACAAACACACACACACACACACAAACACACACACACACAAACAAGTACACACATACGTACACAAGCACACAAACACACACACAAACAAGTACACACATACGTACACAAACACACACACACACAAACAAGTACACACACACACACACCCACACACACACACACACTGGTGCGGGTACCTGCAGCTCTGTGGTGAGCTGGTCCTTCCTCTCCTTGAGCTTGCTCAGGTCCCTCTCCTCCCACACCCACCCACCCACACCCACCCACACACACACCCACACACACACACACTGGTGCGGGTACCTGCAGCTCTGTGGTGAGCTGGTCCTTCCTCTCCTTGAGCTTGCTCAGGTCCCTCTCCTCCCACACCCACACCCACACACACACACACACACACTGGTGCGCGTACCTGCAGCTCTGTGGTGAGCTGGTCCTTCCTCTCCTTGAGCTTGCTCAGGTCCCTCTCCTCCCACACACACACACACACACACACCCACACACACACACACACACACACACACACACTGGTGCGGGTACCTGCAGCTCTGTGGTGAGCTGGTCCTTCCTCTCCTTGAGCTTGCTCAGGTCCCTCTCCTCCCAGCGCCGTGCTTTGCCACGCAGGTGCTGCGCCCCCCCCGAGATCACGCCCGACTTGGAGAACAGCGTGCCATCCAGGGCCACAGTCTGTACCACACACACACACACACACACACACGGATACACACACACACACACACACACACACCTTTTACAGTGGCTACACATTTCAGAGAGGAATTTTACAGTGACTACACGTGTGGTCACACAGGAGAGATGAGATTTTAACGGGGGTATCAATAATTGTGGAGGGCGCTGTATGTGTGAGTGTGTGAGTGTGTATGTGTGTGTGCTAAATTGTGTGTATGTGTGTGTGTGTGTGTATCCCTGTGTGTTTGTGTGTGTGTGTGTGTATCCGTATGTGTGTGTTTGCTAACTCACCTTGAGGCGTTCGGGCCCAAAGGCGAGAGCGCGCGCCTCCTCTATGGTGTCGCAGACGAGTGTGTTCGTGTGTGTGTGTATCCCTGTGTGTGTGTGTGTGTGTGTGTGTGTGTGCATCCGTGTGTGTGTGTGTGTGTTTGCTAACTCACCTTGAGGCGTTCGGGCCCAAAGGCGAGAGCGCGCGCCTCCTCTATGGTGTCGCAGACGAGTGTGTTCGTGTGTGTGTGTATCCCTGTGTGTATGTGTGTGTGTGTGTGTGCATCCGTGTGTGTGTGTGTGTGTTTGCTAACTCACCTTCAGGCGTTCGGGCCCAAAGGCGAGAGCGCGCGCCTCCTCTATGGTGTCGCAGACGAGTGTGTTCCCGCAGACGAACTGCAGCACCCTGCGCAGCTCCGGGGCCCCTCCGGCCGTCTGCACCACATCAGCCAGCAGCTTACAGCCCTGCTGCTCGCGCAAGCGCTCGTTCACCGGCCCCACCTGAGCACAGGTAAGCACAGGTGAGCACAGGTAAGAACAGATGAGAACAGGTAAGAACAGGTGAGAACAGGTGAGAACAGGTGTGGTGGAGCAGCTTACAGCCCTGCTGCTCACGCAGGCGCTCGTTCACCGGCCCCACCTGAGCACAGGTAAGAACAGGTGAGCACTGGTGAGCACAGGTGAGAACAGACACGATGGAGCAGCTTACAGCCCTGCTGCTCACGCAGCCGCTCGTTCACAGGCCCCACCTGAGCACAGGTAAGCACAGGTGTGATGCAACAGGTATGCTCACGGAACGCAACTGCTCGTTCACAGCCAGCACCTGGTAGCAGCCTGAGAAGCCTAGTCAAATATCACTGGACAGTCAAACTAAAAACCAAAGGAGTGAGAAATATGTTAATGTCCCCATGATCTGTCCCATCTGCTTCCCTTTACCCAGAGGCTGGACATCCCGGGTTCAGAAAGTAAAGGCCCTGCCAGTAAACCTGCTCATCCTAACGCTCAAAATACATGCAAGCGGGCGAAGCGGAACGTTCTATAGGCGGCAGATAGTGACGTAGATCAGCGAGGCGAGTGAGGCGGGCGAAAGTAGTGAGGTCCTGTAGACCTGTTAGGAGCACTGGCAGGAGGAGTACATGGCAGGACTTTCACTTCCTCAAGTCGGTTCGTCCACCTCTGCCCGTGACTCACAGGTATGGACATGGACAGGTAGGACATACAGGTAACGAACGTCACACCTGCAGGTAGCAGCTTCAGAACCCTAGTCAAATAGCGTTGGCCAATCCGACTAAACACAACCTGGTAGTCAGTGTCACACCTGCAGGTAACTGTTGTCAAATATCATTGGCTCATCAGATTACATTCACATCCAGGTACTGAACGTCACACCTGTGGGTATCATTGGCCCATCAAACTAAGCTCAAGACGGCCAGGTAGTCAGTGTCACACCTGGAGGAATCACTGGCCAATCAGAGTAAACTCGCGTCCAGGTAGTCAGTGTCACACCTGGAGGAATCACTGGCCAATCAGAGTAAACTCACGTCCAGGTAGTCGGTGTCACACCTGTGGGTATCACTGGCCAATCAGAGTAAACTCACGTCCAGGTAGTCGATGGGCAGGAAGGTCTCTGGCTCCGCCCTCTCCTGCTTCACGAACTTGATGCACTCACGCGCCACCTTCTCTGTCGTCACGACGATGGCGTTCATGTACCGCCCGAACACCTTGGCAACGGCCAGCTGGTACTTCTTGTGGATGGGCTGGCACAGGTCCACCAGACGGCCAAACTGAGGAAGAGTTCAGGAGAGGAACAGTCAAATATGTGGACAGAATAAGGAACAGTTTAGGAGAGGAACAGTCAGATATGTGGACAGAATAAGGAAGAGTTCAGGAGAGGAACAGTCAAATATGTGGACAGAATAAGGAAGAGTTTAGAAGAGGAACAGTCAGATATGTGGACAGAATAAGGAAGAGTTCAGGAGAGAAACAGTCAGATATGTGGACAGAATAAGGAAGAGTTCAGGAGAGGAACAGTCAGATATGTGGACAGAATAAGGAAGAGTTCAGGAGAGGAACAGTCAGATATGTGGACAGACTGAAGAGGAGTTGAAGAGAGAAACAGCGAGATATGTCCTGAGATGGATTTGTGTGTGAATTACTATGAGATTTGCACACATACACACCTTGCACCTATGACACAAATATATGTGTGTGTGTTTCTGTTTTCCTACCAGAGCTTCCGGGTGGAGCCTGTACAGGCTGTCCTTCTGTGTGTGTGTGTGTGTGTGTGTGTGTGTGTGTGTGTGTGTGTGTGTGTGTGTGTATGTGTGTGTATGTGTGTGTGTAGCTGTCCATTTCTTCTGTTTCTCTACCAGCTCCGCCAGGTACAGCCTGCCCCTTATGTGTGTGTGTGTGTGTGTGTTTCTGTTTCGCTACCAGGGTCTCTATGTGCGCGCATGCCCGTAGGTGTGTGTGTGTGTGTGTGTGTGTTTGTGTGTGTGTGTATGTGTCCCTACCAGGGTGTCAGGGTAGAGTCTGCGCAGGCTGTCCAGTATCTCCTCTCTCTTCTGCTGGCGGCGGCTCTCGTGGTGGTCCACTCTGGCACTCTGGAGCTCCTGCAGCACCTGTCCCAGCTCTGCATTCACCTCCTGGGCCCGCACGCGCCCCTCCTCCAGCTGCCCCGCCACACACTCCTCCTGGGCACGCAGCTCCTCCACCGACCGCCTGCACACACACACACACACACGAGAACACATACACACACACAGGTCAGCACACACAACAGAAACACACCACATACACACGTCAGCACACACAACAGAAACAGGAAGAACAAGCAGGTGGTGATGTACTCCTCCAGCTTGTGCGCTCTCTCACAGACACACACACACATCCCAAAACACACACACACACACACACACCCCCACACCCACACATCCCAAAACACACACACACACACACACACACACACACACACACACACACACCCACACCCACACACAAACACACACACACACACACACACACAGACTCACGTGCAGGTGGTGATGTACTCCTTCAGCTTGTCCGCTCTCTCACACACACACACACACACACACACACACACACACACACACACACAGACAGACTCACGTGCAGGTGGTGATGTACTCCTCCAGCTTGTCCGCTCTCCTCCTGCAGTCCTCCAGCTGGGCCTGGCAGCTCTTCACATTCGCCTGCAAACACAGCCATCATCACACACACACACACACAGACACACACAACAGAGTCACATTCGCATGCAATCACAGCCGTCAGCCATCATCACACACACACACACACACAACAGAATCACATTCGCCTGCAATCACAGCCGTCAGCGGAATGCGAAGGGTTACGTTGGGCAGGTGAATGCAAAGGGTTAAGTTGGGCAGGTGAATGCGAAGGGTTAAGTTGGGCAGCTGAATGCGAAGGGTTAAGTTGGGCAGGTGTGGCCTAGTGGTTAGCGAGTTGGTTTTGGGATTGGAGGGTCAGGGGTTCGAATCCTGTTCCAGTAGGAAGAATGAGGGTGGGAGAGTAAACAACTATTGTTCTCCTGCACCCTCATCCATGGCTGAATGGCCCTTGAGCAAGGCATCTAACCACACATTGCTCCAGGGACTGGAACTGAAACCCTGTACCTAAATAACTGTAAGTCGCCCTGAGTAAGAGCGTCAGCTAAGTGTATTGTAATAGAGGGGTCTTATTTGTTAGCTTATGTCCTCCTTTTGTAAGTCGCTTTGGATAAAAGCGTCTGCCAAATGCAATGTAATGTAATGTAATGCAATGCAATGCAATGTAATGTATATTCATTACACAGTGCACTGTATAGGGTGTGAGTGATGTGGCTATGTTCCCTCCGTAGTGCACTACAGTTTTACTGTTGTTTGATTTTATTTAACATGACTTTTATTTACCTTACCTTACATACCGTTTTACACTTATTTTATCTTTTATGCTTTTATACTGATCTTTGCTTTTATTTTTGTTAAGCACGTTGAACTGCCTTTGTGTATGAAATGCGCTGTACAAATAAACAATAAACTTGACTTGACTGCCCCTGTACCTAACACACTGTAAGGCATCACACACTTCTCCCTTACCTCCACCTCAAGCTTCTTCCTGCGGTCGAACTCGAGCTTCTCTCCATCTGCCTTGACCTCCCACTGCACACACACACACACACACCACACACACACGCACACACACACACACACACACTTCTCCCTTACCTCCACCTCGAGCTTCCTCCGGCGGTCAAACTCCAGCTTCTCTCCATCTGCCTTGACCTCCCACTGCAGTTTCTCTAGCTGCTGCTCCAGCATGGCTCCCTGCTTCCTGGAGATCTCCTTCAGCTTCTCATAGCGCCTCAGCTGCAGCATGTCAACACAACAAACAAACAAACAAACAAACAACATAAATACAATAGCGATGTTATTCATACTGTTTGTTGGTGACACAATACATCCCTATTTTCACCTACTGATTTTCAGATTTGTTTCTGCAGTTGTGCTCATAAGTTTACATACCCCTGCAGAATTGATGATTTCTTAACCGTTTTTGAATGACTGAATGAATGATAAATGAACACAAAAACCTTTCTTTCACTCATGGTTGGTGTTGGCTGAAGCCATTTATTGTCAAACACCTGTGTTTACTTTATTTAAATCATAATGACAACAGAAACTACCCAAATGACCCTCTGAAAAATGGTTAAAAACATCACCAATTCTGCCAGGGTATGTAAACTTAAGAGCACAACTGTACATTCAGCATATAGACAGGTACATGCACACCTGTATAGAGAGCTGACATCTACTGGAGTCAACCTCCTTGCATATGAGCACAGCTGTAAATGTAAAGTGCCACAGATGGAAAGTATTATGACTACTAGTTGCACATCTGTCCCCTGAGTAGCATCCTGTCTTTGCCTGCCTTGGAGCTCTTCCAGACCCTCTAGCCCTGTGTGTGTGTGTGTGTGTAAGAGTGTATCTAAATGTGTGTGTGTGTGTGTTTGGGTGTGTGTGTGTGTGTGTGTGTAAGAGTGTATCTAAGTGTGTGTGTGTGTGTGTGTACCTGTGCCTCGCCTAGTTGCACGTCCCTGCCGCGGGTAGCCTCCTCCTTCTTGGCCTGCCTCTCGTAGGTCTTCCAGGCCCTCTCCAGGTCCTGCAGCTGTGTTTGGAGCCCCCCCAGCTGGGCCTCCTTCTCCCCCCGCTGCCGCTGCCCCTTCCTCAGCCCCGCGCGGCCCTCCTGGGCCTTGCTCTCGCGGTGCGCCGTGTTCACGCGCGCCTTGGTGTACTGCGACCGCTGCGCGTTCAGCTTCTGCTCTTCGCCGCTGCTCAGAGAACAAGGGGGACACAGGAGGAACACGGGCTGGGCGGTTAGTTCTGTCACCACACACCCACACACACACTCCTGTCACCACACACACACACACACACACACTCCTGTCACCACACACACACACACACACACACACACACACACACACACACATCACTGCTGCACAGGAGGAACACGGGCTGGGCAGTTAGTTCTGTCACCACACACACACCACTGTGACACACCACTGTCACCACACTGCCACTGCCTCTGCCTCTGCCACTGCCACTGCCACACACACACACACACACACACACACACCACTGCTGCACAGAGAAGGGGTGACACAAGGCAGAAGGGCTGGGCGATCAGTCGGTTATTGATCATTAATTGTAAAGTTCAGGTTGTGTGTGCGTGTGCGTGAATGTGTAGTGTGTGTGTGTGTGTGTGTGTGTGTATTGTGTGCGTGTATATTGTGTATTATGTGTGTGTGTGTGTGTGTGTGTGTATTATGTGTGTGTGTATTGTGTGTGTGTATTATGTATGTATTGTGTGTGTGTGTGTGTACACACTGGTGCTCGTCTGTCTGTCTGTCTGCTTTACCGGATCTTCTTCTCCATCTGCTGGAGCTCCCGGCTCAGGCGTCCGTGCTCCTTCTTCTGGTTCTTCACCGTCTCCTCCCAGGTGTCCAGAACATTGCGCTGTTCCGCCACCGCGTGCTGCCGCTGCCCCAGGCTCTCCGCCACCGCCTGCCCGCCGCGCTCGTTGTGGAACAGCTGGAACAGGCTCAGCTGCAGCCGGCACTCCGACGCATCGTCCAGCAGGGCCTGGAACTTCTTCGCCTGAGGGGTGGAAGTGGGGGGTTTAGTAGAGTAGAGTAGAGTAGAGTAGAGTAACTTTATTGATCCCGAAGGAAGGCCTGGAACTTCTTCGCCTGAGGGGTGGGGTGTTTGTCATGGGTGCGTAGAAAAAGGGATGAGATGGGAATCAAAAACAAGGTTGTTGTTGAGAACAAGGTTCTTGTCGTCCAGCAAGGCCTGGAACTTCTTCGCCTTCGGGGGGTAGTAGGGGGTTTAGTAGAATAGAGTAGAGTATAGTAGAGTAGAGTAGAGTACAGTACAGTACAGTAGAGTAACTTTATTGATCCCGAAGGAAATTAAGGTGTCTAGTAGCATACACATAATACACATTACACATAATACACATTACAAAGTCGCACGAAGTCGCTTTGGATAACACTAACCTATGGCCAGCAACCTATGTCTGTCATTTGGCACCTGTGTAACCACAGGGTCATCATTACCTCCTCGATGTCTTTGGAGATCAGCTTCCTCTCGACATTGGCAGCTTTCTTCCTGTTGAAGTGGAACTGTGCGTCCTCCTTGGCCTTCTGCAGGGCGGCGAGCTTCTTCTCGTACTCAGCGGCCAGCTCCAGGGAGTTACTGATGCGCTCAAACATGCGCGTCCGCTCCTTGGCACTCTGCATGGCAATGTGCTCCACGGCACCCTGTATGGGGGGCAAATAAATAAGTGAAATAAAATAAAATAAAATAAAAGATTTAGGGCGCTTTCACACTACTAGTTTGATTACTGACTGGTACGGGCCAGGGAGTAAAATTGTTACTATGCAGCATACTGTGCATACTGTGGTGTGGTCCGCTTTTTACATTGGCAAATGGACCAAAATTGGTCCGATTGACGTTTTCTCATCAATAACATATTTATATTATATTATAAATAACCTATTTTTGCAGGTCTCGGTCCACTTAATTAAGTGCTCACCTGGGTTGGACTGATGCTTTTTACACCAACAAAACTGAACCGAATTGAGAGCTTTTGGTCCATTTTGAGGACCATTTGGTGACCAGTACCTGTGCACCTCAGGCTCTGTCTGGTATTGGTTCGAGAGCCATACCCAATTACCCCATCACTTGTGTGTACCATTATACGCAAACAAACTAGCTTTCCCTCTGTTTTAGCTATTCAAAGAAAAATGATGAATAAAAAAAACAATGTTCACCAAAATTAAGGCCCACGTTTGCATAATGGCCTACATATACATTAGAAATTAATTAAAATGTGTGATTATTTACAATCTAGAATGTTGCCTGACAGAACAGAAAACTCCAAGACCAACCATATTTTTAATTTAATAAGCTAATAACCGAATTAGGTTGGTTAGGTTTTCTTAAGAATAAAGATAACACGAGATTAGGATGTGCTCTGAAATGTATACCAAAGACCATGCTTAAATTACTCATTTATCAATGAAAGAGCAGAATTATATGGTTTCATTTAATATTAGTTATATTCACTTTGATGTGATGTTAACTTTATTCCAAAGAGCCAATTGCTTAAATCTTTTACCTGGTATACTAAACAGTTCTTGGCTTTCACCACAATGCCGATCTTCTCCAGTTCGCCTGTATACTTGGTCAATGTGACTTGTTTACCATTGATGAAATATTCAGAAGAGTCACCTAGAGGACAAATTTAAACTCACATTTACAACCGTTTTTTAAGATGCTGTTTTTTCTGGTGCTATTACACACACCTTGCTTCCTAGTCAGCGTACAACGTTGGTTTAATTCTGTCAGTGGTGTGGTTTACAGTTAGGCTATTTCTTTAACCGGTTTCGTTAGGGGGAAAAGTAGGCCAACGAATATAGCAGAGCATCATACCAGAGACGACCCTGCTGAAGTTCAGCTCCTCGTCGTTGTCGTTGCAGTATCGCATAGTAACTCTAGCGGTTTTGGACACCGGCTTGCCAACGTGCGCTCCGTGGATGAGGTCTCTGGTGTGTTTCGCCCTCAGATTCGTCACCCGCTCCCCCATGACAAACCCCAGCGCATCCATGACGTTGGACTTGCCTCAGGATTTACAAGAAATATCAACGGAAGTTGTCAAAAATCCATTTTGAGTGTACTCTTACGTGTAACTAACATACAAATGAATCATTACTATCTTGATGCATACAGAAAGTGTGAAGCTAGGTCACAGCTACTGCGGCAACATTTTTGTTAAGCTGGCTAACACACATTGGAGTACTCTCTAATACAGAATATTTCTGGGGAGCTATGGAACTACTGGATGTAAAGTAACATCCTTTTTGCTCGAATTCACCATGCAGTTTAGAGTGCAACGTGCAAAATTCTTAACTTTACCTTTACTTTACTTTACCTTATGCCCCTTAACTTGAATGGAATCTACCTTATGTTAGCCAAAGCAACAGGCTAGCATTGGGTACCTAGCACAATGCTAAACTTACCTGAGCCATTTGTTCCAATAATGCAGTTAAACCTCTTAAAAGGTCCAATTACTTGTTTCCCTCGCCACGATTTGAAATTTTCGACGTCTAATTGCTTTAAGTAACCCATTTTCGATGACGACAATTATTAAATTAACGTAACTATCACAAGGAATACAGATGTGACTGTGCTACACACTAGTCAGTATGAGACGTTATAAGAAAGTGGCGGGAAGTTAAAACTGACGTCATGTTTGCAAAGTGTCCATAGACGCACGTCCTACAAAAAAAATCGTCCTGTCAGAGTCACAGTCTATGATCAAAGAAGATATTGCCAGGTGGGAAAAATAGCCGGTGAAATCATCTTAAAAATGAAATAAAGTGTGCTTTGTATGATTTGGTTGGTATGAATAACTATATGATTTGACCATCTTAAATATACACTAATTAAAGGCATACCTAAGCTATTCATAAAACATATTTGTGTCCTTTATCAGCAATGGGTAGGCCCCCCTCCTTGTAGAACTTTAGTACAATGTCGCCACCCTATGGTCTCATTGCATAATGCGTGTTTTTTCCAGTCTTTGTGAAGGTATTTCAGACACATTAACTGTACTTTTGAGATTTTTTCCCTCAATGATTTTCTACCATTTTTCCAGACATGTGCCTAAACAGACGCGGCTAATTTTCTATACGAAGCTGGTATTTTATTTTTCTAGATTACTTGACAGATGAGTTTGGTTCCAAGGGTAAATGATAAGGCACAGACGGTATAATATATTTCTGTCCTGAAAACACCTCATATTCATAACCTATTCGTTACTGAATGCATAACAGATCGATCACACCAGGAATTAAACAGCAAGTAATAAAAAACACTTAGTGTTTCTTAAAGAGTACAGTTTGATGAGAAAATTAACTTGATCACATCGAGGCACTTTACACGTAAACTCTGGTGTACGGGGGGCTACTTGGGTCAGAAAGCACAATACAGGAAGGAAACGAATTTTGCGTTGTAGTGGCAGCTGGGTCGACCTGAAAATCCGGATGAAGACGAGGTTGAGTAGACTCGTTTTGAATTTTCAGTCCTTCCTCTGTTTATTTCGTCTCTCACAACCCATGTGGGAGAGAGGCTACATACTGTTGATGGAGAGATAGGCCGGACAGGGTCAAACCGTTCTCCGAGGCTGTATTTTCTCATGTATTTTGAGGCGTAGCCGAAGCATTAGCATTACAGTTCAACATGGCGTTTGGACGCTTGTATTCTACCTACAACGCGACTGAATTGGTGCGAATTTAGATGTTTCTATTAGCAGGCTAATCTACCAGCTACAGCTGCGTGTTTGATTTTAGCGCTGTCAAATAGCATGCAGATGCATTTCGATAATGATCGCCACTACTGCTATGATCTGTCAGAGCACCAAACAATCCTGTCGTCCTGTTGTCGTTGTCAAAAACGACAAGCTAGATTCTGTAAATGAAGTACCTAGCGTGCTATCTGCTTGTTCGTAATGGGGTTTAGCTGTGATTTAGCTCCTCGGCGTTAGTTTTGCAACCGGTGTATGCACCAGAATCTAACGCTGCCCCCAGTTTCCCCACAAATGACCTGAGAGGCATGAAGTTTGAGTTTATAGTTTGCTAATTAGTGCATTGTTAGAAAAAGGTTGTGTGAATTGTGCCACTTCGTCAAGCTGCAGTAACCTCGCGGTTCATAACCAACACAAACCCTTGCCTCTAACTTTTTGACATCACCTACTATATTAAAGGCCATGGATAAAGATCACCTACTATATTAAACGTTATGGCTAAAGATCACCTTAAAACACAGTACTCAAAATAAACAATTAATGATTGTCAATATTTCCACGCCATTCATAAACTGTTTAGAAATCGAGATTGAGTGTGTTGTACATTTTAAGTAGAAGTAGAGATTATTTGGGGGATTTCCCCGTTGTGTTGATAAAACCATGTAGATTGCATTGCAGCTGAGGCAAACCAAACACATGCATTTTAGTACAGGTATAAAAGTTGTAGTTTGCATTGTGCCTGAGAACTCCGTAAACAGCTGGAATCATGTTGCTGTTTTGCAGGTGAACGACAAATGGAGGAACACGCGAAGAGGGAGGACGCTTCAAAGGCGGAAGAACTCCATCTCCCAGAATCCTCCACCCTAGACTTTATCAGCCACGAGAGCTCAACCCCAGATGAGACCGTGGTACAGTTTTTTTTTTCTATTTCCCTTTTGCCTCAAACGTTACAGCTTTAACTAATTTTAGTCGATTTGATTTCCATTGAAATGTAAGCGAAATCACTGTTGAACACGAAAGCAGTTAAAACAACAAAACATTATTGTTTAACTGATTTCTCATTTCTCTCTATAGTAATAGATCTTAATTTAGTAAAGATCTTAATTAATGATTCTCCCTCAACGCTCTCTGTTGGCAGTGACTGACTGACCGATAATCTGTCTGCCTCCTCTACCACTATCTTTACTGTCTGTTTCAAGCCTAACCCTTGTATGTCTGTCATGGCGTTTGTAATGTTTACATTCAGGAGCCTGACAAGGATAGGCAGACAAAGGAAGAGCTTCAAGAGCAGCCTTTGACCAATCAGCAGTCAGGACAGCCCACCACAGCCTCCCAGGTGCCCCCAAGGGTCTCTGGGTCCAATCAGCTGGAGGAGTTCATTATTCTGGACCAGAATGGCCAGGCCCTGCAGTGTGAACGCATGGTAAGTGATGCACGCCTAGTTAGAATTACAGAGGGGCACTGGGAGGTAGGGTACCCCCTGATCAAGACCCAGCACACCCCCCCCCCCCCCCCCACCCCCCCAAAAAAAAACAACAAATAGCAGTGGTGGGTACCGACATATTATTGTAACACATGTAAAATGTATAAGGTAGCACCTCCCTAATATGGAAGGGTAATTCACACTCTGCACCCCAGTATGGTGGGACAGTGGGAGACTACTACACACACACACACACACACAC
>CM059269.1:3785702-3790702 GCA_030347295.1 Setipinna tenuifilis
TATAAATGCCCTATATGAATGTCCTATATAGTTATGGTCTTTGTCCCTGTATGAATGCGCTATATAGTTATGGTCTTTATCCATGTATGAATGCCCTGTATGAATGCCCTATGTAGTTATGGTTTCCTCCTCCCTGTATGAATGCCCTATATAAATATGGTTTCCTCCTCCCTGTATAAATGCCCTATAGTCATGTTCTCCCCTCTCCCTATATGAATGCCTTATATAAATACCCTATATGAATGCCCTACATAGTTATGGTTTCCTCCTTCCTGTATAAATGCCGTATGTAATTATGGTCTTTATCCCTATATGAATGCCTTATATAAATATGTTCTCCCTCCTCCCTATATAAGTGCCCTATGTAGTTATGGTTTCCTCCTCCCTGTATAAGTGCCCTATTTAAATATGGTCTCCTCCTCCCTGTATAAGTGCCCTATATCATTATGTTCTCCTCGTCCTTGTGTGCGAGCAGAAGATCGGCGACTCGTTCCGTGGGTTCTGCAGCACGGAGGCGGAGCTGGAGGCGGTGCTGCTCCTGCACAAGCAGCAGACGGGCGCCGTGTTCGGCACGCGCCAGTCCCCCTCCCCCGCCAAGGCCGCCACGCGCCTCATGTGGAAGTCGCAGTACGTGCCCTACGACGGCATCCCCTTCGTCAACGCAGGTCGGTGTCCTACCACGCCACACCATGCCACGCCACGCCCCGCCCCTTCGTCAGGGCAGGTCAGAACGCCAAAGCAATAAGGTTGTCACGCCAACGCAGCTCAGAGCCAACGCAGCTCAGAGCCAACGCAGCTTGGCCATAAAGTTGTCATTAGCAGCAGGTCAGAACACTACAGCAATAAGGTTGTCATGCCAACGCAGCTCAGAACCTCCGACCAAAAAGGCTGTCACATCAGTGCATCGCAGAGGCAGAGCACTTTGGCGATATGGTTGTCATAGCAGCAGGTCAGAACCCATCAACAATGAGGTTGTCACGCCAACGCAGGTCAGAACCCTTCAGCAGTAAGGTTGTCATGTCAACACGGGTCAGAACCCAGTGTTTCCCCTATACGTCCAGCAGTGGTGCATAGGTGGTATAAGAGAACCGGACCCCCTCCTTAATGGATTTTATCCGATATTGTAAAAAAAATATCCCCCCTCAGAATCATCATGGACCAGAAAACTACTTAAACTACTGAATCAAAACCATTTTTTTTAAACCAGACTGCGAATACGTTTATTTTTGCTGTAAACATTGACTTTTTACAATGGAAGTCTATGGCCAGCCAGCCCACTATTGGGCGTATGAGGTACTGCAACTTTAGAACGGTCAGTTTGGGCCTCATTGTTTGGCCTGGAACATTGTTGCCTGGGTTACCACTGATTGTGCTGCTGATCAGTTTGAACACAGCCAGTGATATCAGTAACACGAGTACCATCAGTAAGTTGACCATCATTGGCACACTGTCTAAGCACTATTCACAATGGCTTAGTTTTAGAAGTGTCAGTCAGTCTATTTCTTAACTCTGAAGTTGCCAGAAGTCCATATATGGAGATACCCACCCCCCCTCGCCCCAGCACAGTTGGGTTGATAATGTTTCTCCAGATAGCACCACAGCTACCACACAATCCTAGGAGAAACACTGCAGCTCACTGTTAATGCTGTCTTCAGATGATGGTACAAGAATTAAAAACAGTTTATTGTAAACATAGGAGTAAAAGAATATAGTACATTGCCACTGTTTTGAGATGCATGTGTCAATACTCGCATTTTTCGGATATAGCATTTAAGACTGTTTTACTTTGTCAGCAGTGCCCATTCTTAACCTGTTGGCGTGTGTGCGTGTGTGCGTGTGTGTGTGTGTGTGTGCGTGCGTGCGTGCCTGTGTGTGTGTGTGCGTGTGTGTGTGTACACAGGCAGTCGTGCGATAGTGATGGAATGCCAGTTTGGTCCGCGACGGAAAGGCCTCCAGCCAAAGAAGAGCTCAGAGCTGGAGAGCCAGAACGCAGACTATAAAGCCACCTGTCCAGCCAGGTACACACACACACACACACTCTTACGCACTCACACACACACACACTGTAACACATGCATGCACATGCACACACACACACACACACACACACACACACCCAGGAGTGCCCATGAGTGCACACGCACAGGTGCATGCAAGTTTTAATAGCCTACAACATTTGGCGTCCATGTCTAAACACACACACACACACACACACACACACACACACACACACACACACACACACACACACACACACACACACACAAGCTCCATGCCTAAACACATGGCTGACGAGCTCTCTCGTCCTCCAGGATCTACATTAAAAAGGTGCGGAAGTTTCCGGAGTACCGTGTGCCGACCGACCCCAAGGTGGACAAGAAGGTGGTCCGGCAGGAGCAGGAAAAGGCCTTCTTCAACCTCAAGAAGAGCCTATGGGATGTGGGCGGAGTCATACGGTAAAGGCTGATGTCACTTCCTGTTGCAGTTCCATTTTTTTTTTTTGTGATGTCACTTTCTGTTGCATGGGGTGTGGGATTTAAACACCCTTTGAAGCCTTTTGGTATGCGGTTGACCCGGGCTGTTTAACAAGTCCCTGTTTATTACTGACTACCAACTTGGTAGTTACAGATTTTTCATTCAGAGGTATCATTGCGTTGTTGTGACTTTGCATTGTTAAAACACTACGCCACTCCATTATTGCATTCAAATGCCATTGGACTGCAAGAAATGCTGTTTTGTTTGTGACCTTGCCAAACTGTAAAGCACTTTGAGCTGCATCTTGTATGTATGAACTTTGCTATACAAGTAAAGGTTATTATTATTATTATTATTATTATTATTATTATTATTATCTACAGTATGTGTGAGCATATTGAGTGGTCAGATGAGGATTAGAATATGATTTATCCTTTGGTTGGCTTCAGGTGGAACAGAATGAAGTAATTATTCGATTGAAAAGTGCTCTAAGCTGTGTTGGCTTTTTGTGGTAGTTCGTTCAAGTGTCACTTGTACATTACATTGTCCCAAAGAGTGCCATGGGCTTGGAGCGGTGACTGTAAGGGTGTTCATAACGATATTGTTTCAGGAGTGTCTGCCTTACGTTAGGTTCAGGAGGTCATGAAGTATCTCCTCTCCCCACCTGTGCAGGTACTATGTCCAGTTGCCCACACAGAAAGCTCACCTATACCACGACATGGAGGCCCCGCCCCTCCCCCCGCCCCCCTTGCCTCTGGCCCTATCAGAAGACGACGGGGAGGGGCTACTGACACCAGAGGAGGAGGAGGAAGAGGAGGACGGCTCACAGGATGACGGGAGCTGCATGCCCTCGCGCCTGCACCCCCTTGTGGCCGAGAAGATAAAGCAGCTGGTGGCCCAGGGACACAGCCAGGTGTACACAGTCCGCAAGCAGCTCAGGTGAGGGGTCAGACAGGTGTATGTGGTCCGCAAACAGCTCAGGCGAGGGGTTAGACAGGTGTACACAGTCCGCAAGCAGCTCAGGTAAGAGGGTAGACAGGTGTATGTGGTCTGCAAACAGTTCAGGAAAGAGGTTAGACAGGTGTACAAGGTCCGCACGCGTCTTTGGTGAGGGGTTAGACAGGTGTACACAGTCCGCAAACAGCTCAGGTGGAAAGGTAGACAGGTGTATGTGGTCTGAAAACAGCTCAGGTGAGAGGTCAGACAGGTTTATGTGGTCCACAAGCAGTTCAGGAGAGAGGTCAGACAGGTGTACGTGGTCTGCAAACAGCTCAGGTGAGGGGCTAACCTAGTTTACATAGTGCATAGTCAGCTCGGTTGAGACATTTTTAAACGTTTCTTTGACCAGCAGACCAGTCTAATCAGATTCAATAATTTATGTTAATGGTGCTACTGCCTACTACCAGATCAACAGCACAGATGATGGGTTGAGTGGTTTTCGCACTGTCCATTCTTAACGTGTGTGTGTATGTGTATGTATGTGTGTGAGATACATGTATGGTAAAACTTCAAATCAAAATCATCTTAAATTGATAGGACTGGGCGGAATCACATGACAGCCCATGTGGTAGTGTGCTTTCAAGGAACAGTACATGAACACACACACACACACACACACACACACACACACACACACACACAGGAATGCACAGAATATAAAGAAAAAGTTTACAAAATAAATAATAATAACACAATATAATAAACAACAATTAGTAGTCATGTGCTTGATCATTGTCAGTTAAAGGTTGTGATTGTGCGTTCGAAACATTTTTCGATTAACTGCCCAGCCCCACATACGTACGCCCATCTCTCTCTCTCTCTCTCTCTCTCCTCTCGGCAGGAAGTTTGTTGAGCGTGAGATGTTCAAGACGGAGAAGGTTCCGGAGAGACACAACCTGTGCTACTTCCCCACGGTCAACGACATCAAGAACCACATGCACGAGGCGCAGAAGACCCTGCAGCAGCAGCAGATTGGGGGGTGCCCCACGACCCCCACTGACCCCCAGGTCAGAGGAATGTGTGGTGAAAACATGATGTGTGTGGTGTTGTGTTGTATAACATGTGTGTGGTGTTGTGTTGTATAACATAATGTGTGTGTGTGTGGTGTTTTGTTGTATAACATAATGTGTGTGTGTGGTGTTGTGTTGTATAACATGATGTCTGTGTGGTGATGTGTTATATAATATGTGTGTGTATGGTGTTGTGTTGTATAACATGATGTGTGTGTGGTGATGTGTTGTATAACATGTATGTGTGTGTGGTGTTGTGTTGTATAATATGATGCGTGTGGTGTTGTGTTGTATAATATGATGTGTGTGTGTGTGATGGATGATATGATGTGTGTGTGGTGTGTTGTATAACATAATGTGTGTGGTGTTGTATAATATGATGTGTGTGTGGTGTTGTGTTGTATAATATGATGCGTGTGGTGTTGTGTTGTATAACATGATGTGTGGTGTGTTGTATAATATGATATAATGTGTGGTGTTGTGTTTCCTCTCTTGCACCTCTAGTGGGCAGTAGAG
>CM059269.1:3795702-3883202 GCA_030347295.1 Setipinna tenuifilis
AAGTACTTTTTAGTTTGCATATATTTTATTGTTGTATACATGTCTGAATTAACAATGATATTACAAATGGTAAAAAAAGAAAAAAAAACTTACAAAAAGAACATTCAAAATACAAAATCCATCATAGTTAGTTCAATGAGTATTTAAAAATGAGATTTCAAAATATAAAATGTATATAATATAAAATTTTCACTCTTGATTACGTTTTGATTCATTCTTCTGCATATCCTATACATGCAGTGTAGCTGATCATAAGGTTGACCTTGACTTACGGTCCGTGTACTTTTTCGTTCATTCATACTTCTATTTTGGAAGTCACATGGAAAATGAAAAAGGAGTTGTATATGAATTCTTACGATCGTGTATGACTTCTTAAATCGAGCCGGGCGCTATATTTTGTTATTCTCTTTCTTATTGAAAATTAATAATTGAATCTTCAAAAAATTAAAATAAAATAAAAATAAATCCCGTTCTTAATTGCGTTTCTGTATTTTGGACATGGGTTTTGGGTGACCTGGAAGTATATAGCCTAGCTCGTGGGCGGGTAGGCGCATAGCCTATGGTTTGGTATTTTCATCCATGGCGTCTTTGGAGGCATATTCGGACATAATTTGCGAGATGTTGCGAAGGCATGCAACGCATGCGGACATTTCACAGCATCTAAAAGATATTGGCGCAGGACGTGGCTGCTCTGTTATGAGTGTAAGGAGGTTTTGTAACGCTCACAACCTTCAAATAAAAGTTAATTGAACCAGTCAAATCCAGATTGTAAAGTTGTGGGTTATTTACTCCATACCATTGAGTGACCCATGTATTCTCCATTGAATGGTTTGGCAGGTCTGGTGCAAGCGGTGAAATTTACTTCCGGGTAAATATAGAATCAGCCAAATGAAATTCAATACAAGAACAGATAAATATTACAAATTTAAAAATGATCAGAATATAACCGGCTTTTCTATCACTACTGTTTGATAATGGCTATACATTTTGAAAACACAATAGTCATTTCTGCTTGTGCTGTTTTAAATGAAACACCAGGGTGCGCCCTTTTTAAATTTTCGTCTGTCATTTCAGAATAGAATAATGAATGAACGAAAAAGTACACGGACCACTTACCTTCCTCTTTACTTTGACAAAACATTTCAGATTTCCAGCACGGTTACACAGTGCATGTCATTCTGTTCATTCCCTTGTAGACTAATGAAAGGTGTGAGGTACAGTTTTTCAGACTTGGTATGGGGCTTTGATCTATGAATGACAGGTTTCAGAAATCTGGTTTCTATGGCAATAAACTAAACAAGAGCACTGCATGATTATCAGGGTAATAAAACACAATGAGTGAGACTATTGTAGCAAACAACAAAAATAAACATGATCTCGAAATTTCACACTTCATTATGGCATCATTATTGTTGTGTATTGAAAGGAAAATTATTGAGAAATATTTGATGACTGAATAACTGCACTGCATCAGGTTTAGTCTTGCCAACCTTTTTCACATCCTCTGTTAAGATTGAGTCTGCAGATCTTCCTGCAACCAAAGACGACAAACTCAACAGCTGAACACTGCTGACAACTAACCACACAAAAGTACAAAACTGAAGTGAACAGACATATACTAATCTCACACGACACATGCAAACACACGACACATGCATACTACTCACACACCACACATGCATACTACTTACACACAACACATGCAAACACACGACAACATCAGAACACAATAAGAGTACATGGTAAGATAGAGATAGAAAACTACGCACCTTAACAAATATTTTTGACGGACCTACTTCTCTCCATGTAATTTTATCTCCACGATGACTATTATAACCACATGACACTCTAAATAAAGAAAAATGTGTTCATATTAATCACATGTAATAAAGAGGAACACTTGACATGATAAACATTCTGGAGTGAAGCATTACCAATGACAAGACAGCCCAACATCATCAACTTTGCAGTCTATTTAATATCTCTGCGCACTGTACTACCTCACTAGCCTGGTAAACCAGCCCCTTGTACTTCACTTAGTTCTGTACATAGGGTCTGTCATGAGCTCACTCCATCCTCCTGTTAATGAGCACTCGACTCGTTTCAATGATCTGCCTCGCTCTCCTCCGCTCTACTGATTAGCCCCAGCTGCACCCACTCTGCTCCAGTACTGGCTAACCTGCACTGAATCTCCTGGTTTTTTTCCTTAAGAATCTTCATAAGAATTATCTTAAGAAAAGTTTTGTGAATCCGGCCCCTGGACTGCTCTCCTGCTTGTTGGTTCTCGCTTCTGACTCCCGCACTGAACCCGGATGTTCCTGTAACCATCTACTCCACTGCCCCACTAAACCTGACCTGCCTTCTGCCTTGTGACTTTGACTCCTGCCTGCCCCTATCTGTACCTCTGCCTGTCTGCCACCTGCCCGGCTCTTCTGCCTGCCTGTCGTGTGTGTCTCCTCAGTGCCCTGAATCCTTAGCATGTGGACTCCACCTGGGCATCCTTCTCCACTGCTCCATCTCCCACTTCCCCCCCATCCCTTCAATAAGCTCTGTTTTTGAACGTGACGCAACTGGGTCCTTGTCTGTCTAGCCCCTGACAAGGGCTGCTTATAATTAATATACACTTCAGCCAGAAAGACTCTGAGAATAAATAATATGATGATATTTTATTTGATAAATAATAACAATATGTCCCAATGGCATTACGTCTTCCTGGCAGATCACTGCACATTTCTCTACCGGTTTGTCTTGCACCTGCCATATATAAAGCTAAACTTGCAGCACACTTTAAAAGCAAAATTACTTTCATAGCTAGGTTTTACAGTTTGACTGAGGTTTATGTTTCCAGCCAAATGGCCTTCAATAAGCTCAGGGCACATACAGTAGCAAGATGCATCCAAATCCCAATGAGGTCACTGCATTATTAGGGGCCTTACAAGGCATATAGATATAGTTTGTGTATGGTTTATGAAAAAATAATATTTCCCAAAATATTTGTCACCCTCCTATGGTTTGTTACCAGTGGATATCAGTTGTGGTAGCGAGTACTTTACTGATAGATATGATAAACAAGTAATTGTATGATTAGACCATTGACTGTATAGGATTAGACCAAGCGGCAACGTTCCAGGCTGAAAAATGAAGCCGGAAGTAAACGTTGTAAGGCTGCAGTACCTATTTTGTCCTTTAGAGGCAGGCTGCAAAAGGGAGCAATTTCCCATAGACTCCCATGTTAAAAAGTCCATTTTCACAGCTACAATAAACATATTTACAGCCTGGTTCAAAAAATTCGATAGTTTGGGGGTCCATGACAACTCTTAGGGGGGGTGAATTTTTTTAGAATCCATTTGCTTTAAGCACAGTTAAGTTTTAATTTTATGAATAATTAGGGGCGTGGTCAGGCTGATTGACAGCAGCCGGCCACCGCTGCTGACGTGAGGCTGAGATTCTCAGCCTGAGAACTCTGTCGACTCTTCGGCTGTCGTCGGATATTTCACGAGTGACGACTATATCATTTCCAGCATATTCAATGATATGTTACATCCAGGATGTCTGACGTTCCTGTTATTTGTTCTAAAGGACCATCAAAGAATGTTTCTTTACATTTTAATGGTAAGTGACATTACACTACTGTTTATCTGCCATCATTACTAATATGTAGCATCGCTGTTAGCCCCGTAGCCTAAAATCACCTCAGAAATGTTAGCATGTTAACCCTGGTGTCAAACTAGCTCCCGAATAACTCTACTGCAACATAATATTACTTAATCTGCCATTATCAAGCTTATTTGACTGCTCCAATCGGTCAGTAGAATGACTATAGTAGAAAGTCAGTAGAATAGCGTTGAAGGAGAATTTGATTTGAGTTTTGTCTCGGCCGTCTTTGAAGTTCAATACAGTCTTAGCTCGCACAGCTAGCGCAAGCTACGTTACAGCCTGCTAAGGTTCGTCAGCTAGTAATGAAGTTGACATAAGTGACAATACCGTCAAATTATGTCCACTGACTCAATTCTTCATCTGTGCTATACTTAAGAGGAAGTACATGTGTTAAAAACATAGACTGTGTTAATACGAGAGAGAGACGCTTTAAAGCACCCTTGCTTGTAAAGTTTATTGAGTAGCTAAAACTTGACTCCGCTTAGAATTACGTAAGAAAAAGATTTTTTTTTAAAATAGTGCAAGCCTACATTCACGTAAGAATGGGCAACCTGGCCGTACACATTACATTTTGAATAGTATTGTAAATTAACATTTCAAACATCTCATCAGTTTTCCTTTAGGTGACTCAGACAGGCTGGACAAAGGGATGGATGGTTAACTTGAGACAGAACTGGACTCCACACCAGACCTCTCATCTGTGCTGTCAGCACTTCGAGACATCACCACGGATGCCAGGGACAGTACCAACCTTTTTGTTGCAAATATTTAATATATATATATCTTATTATTTCTCCTCCTACAAGTTTTCTACATCCTACCAGACTACAAGCTTAGAGTATGCTATGGCTTGTCCAAATGTCTGGGAAACTTTAAATATGTTTTTGTTAACATTTATTTTATACAGTGATGGAGTGTTTTGGAAACTATGGTAGTGACATACAATTACATTACAATTATCACATGCTTTTATTCAACACAACTTACAGTAGAGGACACAATGCCCATTTATTCTTGACTCCATTAGGCCACAGATGCCCTTTGCTCCTATCTTGATGTTCTTGTGCATCACTTTTGCTTACTGCTTTTCTTGCTGCATTTGATACTTACCAACCTGCCACTTTACTGTGTTACACATAACTTTATTTATTCACTTAAATGTTCTGATTTCTTTACATGTATGGGTAAATATCAATGTATTGTCTAGTCGAAATGTCTTGTCAATATTCCAATGAAAAATATGCTACTGAAAAAAAGGTTGACACGTTCGATACTTATTCATCCTGCTTTACATGCCATATACTGTTTTTTTTTTTTTTTCACTTTGCTCATTGACTGCAGTGTATGTTTAATGCACTGCTTTTGTTTACAATGACATTAAGATTTTCCCTTTTATATATTAATAGTAATTGTTGAAATAAGACATTTTGATTTGATTCATTCTTGGTTTAATAAATATATTACAAATTCCATATACATTTCAAGTGTGACTTCAGTGCAAATCAAAATCAATAACAGATTTGTGGTAGAAAATGTTGTGTGTTGAAGCAGTTTGACATGTGCTGTCCTTATATTTAAAGTTATCACGAGTTTGACATTCATTCACCAGGCAAAATATTACAAGTTCCTGTACATTCAAAGTGGGATTTTAGCGTAAAGAATTCAAAATCATTAGTACTGATATCCCCAAGACAAAGCTAGCCATTACAGATCACACAAGCCCTGCTTCAAGCAACAAGATGATCACTTGTCCAAGGTCATTCCCGCCGCAGTGGATGAGCAGGACATATAGGACGGTTTCTTCTTGTAGGGCCTGGGAGAAAAACAAGAGGATGTCACATCATCTTAGTCCACCCAGGCCAAATCACCTCATCTGGGCATGAAGTCCCAAGTTGGTGGCCAGGGACCTCCTTGCAGCCTCTTCCCCTCTGACAACCTAGCTGTGCCCCAGAATTTATGAAGTTGGAGCTGTAAAAGCAAGAATGAGAAAAGACAATATTAACATACCTTCAACGAATTAGATGGTCATAACTATTAGCTGTTCAAGTTTTTAGAACGTGAGGTACGGCGATATTTGTATATTTTCTTAAGGTTTTATTATTATGTCACATTTGAGCATTTGCTATATGAAACTATGTACTACATAAGTAATATGTAGTTGCTCATGTTGTCTTCCACTATGTTGGATTGTCTTCAGTCGCTTTGAAATGGCCTCAGAAACCATTTTATGTACATTTGAACATTATATGCATTCAAGCTACGACAGGTCTTGATAAGAAAATGTGAGAGCACCGACATGCACACCTTAATTTATAAAGTCCACAATGTACACCGAATAAATTAGCAGGACTACATCAACAGCTGAAAATAACGACTACAGATTTATACATGAAAAAGACGGATGAAACGGGCTGGTTAGTCGAAAGGTTTCAACACACGACAACAGAACAAATTCCATGTCAAGATATCATGAGCACCGATAATGCCACAAAGCATGCACTATAGTTAAGACCTCTCTTATTAAATCGTGTGCAAATGGGCAACGTTAACGACCAAAATCATAAGAAAACCATAGTATCAGTTTGAAGCAGTAGTGAGAGAGTATTGAGGGAGGTTTTGAAATCTTTGGTAGTCAGTTAGAGCAGTCATAAACGACATGGTTGCTATGCATTGCTAACTTACGCTAATAGCCTACAATAATTTAGCAACTATAACTGATGACTAAAAACTGCTCTTTCACTACATTACACTGAATAGTAGCAAACGGTCTGCATGATTATTAAATTTACTCATGTACTGAAAATAATAATGGATTTAGGTACTTACCAGCAAAATAGATGAGTTCAGTCTGGTCAACATCGGTCAAGTGTATCGCCCAAAATACATGCAAGCGAAATTTACCGCTTTCGCCCCGCTTTCTCCGTGAAAGAAGTTCTCCGCTACGTAATTTGCGGGAGCTGGCCTAGCCTGTAGGGGCGGGTCTTCAGGCCGCCTGGCACTACCTTTTCACCCATATATGGAATGTCAGGTAGAAGGCGGGTTTAGAATGCAGAACGCATTGGTTAAGATGGCGGCGCCCTGAACCTTCAAATTAAGCCTCATTTTGGCTGTGGGAAAGTCTATGCGTGACGTCACAGAGGGTTTGTCCAGTTCTTATATACAGTCTATGGATTAGACCCATGAATACATAAATAGAATGGGTAGCTGTTAAACTAGGTGCTTCTCCTTTAAGAAGTTGCACGAGTTGCGGTTGCTAGGCTACCAGATTTGCTTTACTTTTTTCCTTCGCTGTCTTTGCTCTCATCCTATATACAGTCGATGCTCTCATCTCATTTGATTACTGCTTTCTTCTGATGAACACCGCTTTTTGATTCCTGCCAAAAATACCCCATGAAATTAACCTCTCTTGAACTTCATCCTTGATCATTTTTTCTATAATATTTTCTTGATATCTGACATATGAGTTTTTATTTTCTTGGATCTTCGGTGAGTTTGTTAAAGTCTGTTAACAACTGCTTAGCGTAGCTGTATAAATAAAATGAACATTAGCTACTAAGCTAGTGGGCTATGTCTTAAAAAACAATCGGAGATGGTCTTTTACATCACTGTTTCTTTCTAGTTTAAGTAGTGTTTTGATATTGTTTTCTCTTAATAATAATGTGTAAATTATCCTTGAGAAATGTATAGACATTAACGGTTTTTATGGTGGAACGCTCGCGACTTGCAAGCTAACTGAAATGGAATGGTGGGCGCACACAGTAGCTTGTCTGTGTGGAAGAAAAGGAACCGTTTCTCTCCATTGCCATCCTACCTTGTTTACATAGCGGTGCACTATGCCTCCGCTATGTTTTAGAATGTATGAATGAATTTGCTGTAATATTGAATGTATATATAATTAGTAGTTATTCAGTTGACAATACTTGATCTTACAACAATACAATATTGATTACTTTTCTGCCATGTACAGATTGTTTTTTTTGCATGTGAATGTTTGATGGCGAGCCAGACCCGTGATTGAACCCCCCCCCACGGTCCCTGCAGAAACATCTGCAGCAACAACTTTTCCTAACCCTCCTAACCCACACACACACTCCCTTCCCGGACCTATTTATTGTTATGGACATTTTATGGGTTTTTATTCATAGCATTTTAATCTATTGCATATATTGAATTATTTATTGATAAATTATCATTATTTATTATTCACCCTTTAGACGGCTGTGTTGTTGCCAACCTTCCCTTTTAGTATCCGAACCCAGAGCTGGCATAAACCCTTGACTTCCCCCTAACTAATTAAATAACACCAATTAGAAAATAAATAAATATATGAACTTAACAGTGTCCCCTTTGTCATCGTTCATCCTTTGGGTAACACATTAGCCGCACTGGGGGCGCTACACATTGAACTTACTTGATGTTTTTCTCATTTTTCATTAAGCAGGACAAGACGGTCTTGGCCAGGCTCACAGGGATGCAGCTCACCCACAGAATCACCTTTTCCACATGTGTGGAGAGGAGAGCTTTCGCACCTTCATCCTGGTGTCCTTTGTTCCTGCAGCCGACCAACACAGGTATCAGCATGTGTAGACACAGCACAAGATGCCTCTGTAGAATTCTACATGATTTTCTTTGAATTCTGTTAAATGAATAGCCTTCAACTGTATGCCGCTGTTCTCTTTGTGCAGCAAGGGTCTATGATAGACTGTAGTCAGCAGAATAGCCAACACCAAACTGAGCTGGCGCCGTGCCAGTAACTGGTAGCATGAACGAGCGCAGGTGCTGGGCCTAGTAGATGCACATATTTGGGTTATTAGAATGTTTACTCTATCCTAAACTGAGCACTACGAGTGTCCGTGAACCATGTTCATACAATGTATGTCCGTCCTGATATAGAAACTGTTCAGGTTATTTTCCACTGTTTAGACAGATTTACGATTTGCATTTTGAGTATATATACCTCCTGTTGTCTTGGTCGAGAAGAGACAGATCGAACCAGCAGAAAGGCGACTCGTGTTTGACTACAGGTATCCCCAAGTACAAGGGTTCAATGCTGATAAAAATAAAACCGGTATATTGGGGAAAAAATTATTAAATCACCTTAACATATCAACCTCTTGAGATCTCAAGCTGTCATGGACAGATTCTTGCAGGTTGCTTAACAACAGAGGAATTCTAGAGTACCCAAAACACAATGCAAAGTCACAGCAGATGTTAAGGCACAAATCGCAGGGCACAATCTAGTAAGACAAAACTCCCCAGAAAGCCCCCTGAAAGAAGCCCTCAGGAAACACAGAAATAAACACTTTAATAGTTCCAGCACTCGACAAGCTATCAGAGGATAATGTTTAAATATTGTAAGGAAAGTTGCCAGTACACATGAACATGAGGTAATTGGACAGGTTTGAGGAAGTACATCAGGGACAGCCACAGAGGTGGGAAGAATGGGAACTCAGAGATAGTTCCCCCCCCCCCCCACACACACACACACAGCACTGCCCCGAATTCACTGGAAGGTCTCAGGATGCCCCAACCCTCCTGCCCGCTCAACTCCCCCGCGTTTGCTCATCCACACCTCAGCACTGCTCACTGCTCACACACAGCCCATCATTAGCCCCTCCACACACACACACCATAACTTTCTTCCACTAACACCCAACACTCCCCTTATGCCCCCTCATGCTACTCTATGCCCATCTCAAGACCCCCCCTCACACACACACATATTGGACACAGCCCTCACTTCTGCCACCCTCATCCCCCTAATAGCATGAAGGACACAGCCCTCGCGTACCCCCCACCCCCGCCGCCCCACACACACATGCAAGCCCCTGCCACTGGATGTCACTGAAGACCCCCCCTGCCCCAACAAGCCACCTCATCCCCACACGCATTTCCCCATCACCACCTCAGCACTCCTTTCATCCCACACACACAGCCCATTATCGGCCACCAAAGCCAATCCTCCCTCCCAACGCCAACCGCACTTTATGCACTTTAACCTGGCACAGGTCTCATTGAAAGTGCTGGTTGTAAATATTTGATATACTAAATGAGGCCTTTGGCTTATGTTTGCAGCCCAACCCGGCAACAGCGATATTTGGGGTACTAGGAGAAAATATGGTAATGTCCAGCACTAAAGAGAGTGTCATAGCCTTTGTGACTCTCATAGCCCGCAGAAGAATACTTATAGAATGGGAATCAACAGTTCCTCTCAAAGCTTCTGTATGGCTCTCAGACATTATGATGTTTTTAAAGCTGGAAAAAATAAAAAACTTTCTAAAAGGATCCACTGCCAGAAAATTTTACAAAACCTGGGACCCTCTGTTAAATTATTTGGATAGGCTTACTTCTCTCCCTTCTGAATAACAGACAGCACAAATTAGTAGTATTATATCCAACTGAGACTCTTATTTTAGGTTATTCATTATTGGTGATGGTATTTTTTTATTTTTTATGGATTTGTTGGTTTTTTTTATGTAGATGTATGTACAATATGTATATATTTGTTTAATATTGGTATGAGTGTTTGTGTTGGGGTGGGTGGGGAATTAATGAGGGAATTTAGAATTGTACTACTCAGTATTCACTGTTAAGACTCCTTTGAAAACAATACAAATACTTTTCAAAAAAAAAAAAGAAAGTGCTGGTTGTAGGCAGACTCAATCCTAGTCAGTCAGCAGAGAGACGGAGTGTTCATGGGTGATGACGCCATTGTGTGCACTACATGTACACACAACAACGTCATCGCTCATGACCACTCCCTCTGTCGCTGATTGGCTAGTATGAATTATGCCCTACAACCGGCGTTCAGAATGATATCAGCGCCAGACCCTCTGTACAAAATGAAGTGAAGTACGAGGGGCTGGTTTACCAGGCTAAAACTGTCTCCGCGTACCACTGTCTATCCACACAAATGTGCCCGTCAACAGCTCACTTATAGCCTGACAGATGTATAGTAGCAAGGCAGTAGCCTATTTCATTAACTACAGTACTTATGTCCATTATGGGAGCATCAGTACTTTACTCAAGTTGGTACGATTGTCTTAAATTTTCCCTTCTACTTTGCTACATATCCTAAATTAATGATGTAGTTTTACTCAGATTGTCATTTCGCAGACGCTAAACTAACTAGCCTACAGTTTTTGGGGAGAACCAGACAAGTATTTTTATTTAAGGGCTAGACGTTGTCTGAAGTTCACTGTAGGCTCCAACTGTTTATAATATGCCGCTAAGTTCTGAATGCCTTGTCTTTTTTAACATTTACTTGTAGCCTACCTTTTCCATTGCTTTAGTGTATTTATTA
Source organism: Setipinna tenuifilis (assembly GCA_030347295.1). Lineage (NCBI taxonomy): Eukaryota > Metazoa > Chordata > Actinopteri > Clupeiformes > Engraulidae > Setipinna > Setipinna tenuifilis. Next base: position 3,806,663 of record CM059269.1, read on the forward strand.
ATAGACCAGGCTACTTGTCGCACTAAGTACAATACATAGATACATTTAGCCTTTTACGTGTGTATAAGGGTAACTTCAACTTCTACCAAAAGGGGAAAGGAAAAAGGTTTTCTCCATCAGGCCTGAAGGGAGTGTTACACTTATCAAATATAGGCCTACGGTGTAAGTATAACAAATTTGGTTAATTTAACCACAAATTTGGTTTAACTCATTACACTTTACAACAATGTGGGTTATTTTTTGTACACATGATATGAGTAATCATGCCATGCCAATTCTAACCCTAGTCTGTTTTTGGTGTTGGTCTCACCTTAGTGTGTCCGGTCTTGGTCTTGACACTCTCTGGTCTCGGCGGATGTTCTTGGTCTTGGTTGAGGCGGTCCTGACTACAACACTGGTAGGCACTATATTAAGCACCAACATTGCACACATGTTCTGGGTCATTTTAATCAACTTTTCCTAGCCACCATTCACTACTATTATCATTAGCTTGCAACACCTGGTGGTAGACAGGAAATTTAGCATTTGAAATCTCGAGTGGTATAGAATTCTATATGTGTGTCCAGAAAAAAAATTGACCACTTTTTAAAAGACAATATCTCTTTAAAATAAAATACATTTAAAACCTTGCAAATTTAAGCTCATTCAGTTCTTTTACCAGCCATATCTTATGAACATGAAAGCAAGGGGATGACCCCTGTGGCCATTTGCAAAACTACCCCTGAAAAAAGTTCTCACGTGCTTTTTTCCCCATTCGCATTTTAATTTCGCCAGTTTTCTGAAAGTAACAAGTTCAGATATAGGCCTATGATGTACGATGATTTAACCACAAATTTAGTTTAAGTCATTACACTTAACAACAATGTGGGTTCTTTTCTGTACACATGATATGAGTAATCGTGCCATGCCAATTCTAACCCTAGTCTGTTTTTGGTCTTGGTGTTGGTCTCACCTTAGTGTGTCCGGTCTTGGTCTTGATACTCTGGTCTCAGCGGATGCTCTTGGTCTTGGTTAAGTAACAAGTTCAGATCTTGTTTTAAACTAAAGTATACCCAAAAAGTGTTTACTGTGTAGTCCATCCCTTTCGACAATGACAGCATCTTCATCAAAAAGCAGAGGCGCTGACTAGTTCAATAATGTGCCTGGTACTTGAGTAATCTTCCTCGAAAGCGAGGAAGGTTATTATCTGAATAATCTTGCTGGCCACATGCAACTCAACTGTCAACTTGAAAGATCAAGTTTGCAAACAAGAGGCAGGTTAAGAATTATGGTGCCCTCAGCCAAATGTTCACTTTTGTTTCATCCGTCATCCGTTCTTCACTTTTGTAAGATAAAATAACCCACTTTTGCCCATTTATCCTCAGTGGTGTAGTGAGTGGGGAAAAGCAGGGGAAATACCAGATTATGAAGGCAAAAGTAAGTGGCAACTTTTTTATTGGTAGTTAAAAAAAAAATAACCGTGTTGGTAATCTGCATGGTTCAAAGTGTGATCGTGTCAGTGATTAAGGACATTAAAATCATCTAGTTGACTTTTTCTGGTACACCCTGTACATAGTATATGAAAGACATGCACCGTCATGAAATCACATCAAGTTAAAAAAGAGGAATCAATAGACCAGGAAATGTTCCCATTTAAGAGGTTGGGAAAGAATAGTTTTACATAATTCTGTACAAAACTACTAAAAACTACACCCTTAGTGTTTTACTTATAAAAGTATTTTTTGGTTTGCATATATTATATTTGTCACAACTCTGTCTGAGCGTTGTTTTGATCACCTTATATTCACGCTTTCCACCGCTTCCTCCGACACGGTCCTTATTATTAAATTAAATCACACACTTGTTTCCTCGTTTCCCTGCACTCACTTGATTATCCCCCTCACCTGTGTTTCCCTTGTCTGTGTCTAGTGTAACGCACCGCACCTGCACTTCCTTGTTTAAGCCCTCACTCTATTATTACGATCACCTGCACTGCACTCCTATTTAAATTCCCCTTTTTCAGTTCCTCCTTGTCAGTTCGTCCTTTAACCAATGTCTTTATACTGCGGAAGCTTGACTCAACCTTTCGTGTATCCAGTTCTCCTGTCGTGTTATTATCTCCTTGTTTTTCGTGTCAGTCTCGGTTTTGTGTCCTGCTCGTGTTTGCTTTTCCCCATCTTGTCTGTTCGTGTGTCCCCAGTTTGCCCTTGTAGGTACAATTGGTCTTAAATTGATCAGTCTCATAAAATCAATTCCATTAATATTACCATTAATTGTCATGTTTAATAATAATTTATCAAACAGTTAAATTGATGGTATATTAAGAAAAATGTTATGCTTACACTATAACTATAGTAGTAATGTATTACTTGTCACACTATGCTACAGTCAATAGCATTTACATACACTTGGGATGGTTGAAGGCAAATGGAGTCTTTTAGACTGGTTGGCTTCAATGAATACAGCAGCAACACAGGCAAATCACAGTTTATAACAATAATGGAATTTATTAAAACAATGATACTAAATGGGTAATAACATTTTAATTCATTCAATATTGACAATCAGCAAAAATAGAAATCAAGGCACATCGGTGAGGTAGTGTGGCTTGTGTGTGTATATGCGTGTGTGTGGCAGAGGTTACAGCGGGTGCGTGTGTGTGTGTAAGAGACAGAGGGAGAGGGAGGGAGAGGGAGGGAGATGTTACCTCTTGGCTGTCCAGCAAGCCACTGAGCTCTCTGGGCCTGTCGTATACGCAATTGCGCAATGTGACCCGGGAGGAGCAACAGAATTTGAGCTTGCGGAGCGGGAGTCGTGCGGGGAGATGGAATGCGCGTGTGAGAGGATGCGCAGGGTAAATCAATCAGTGATTGGAATGTTATCTAAGGTATTAGGGGGAAGGGAAAACACCCCGCAGTTTTCTAAGACAAAGGATTTCTCTGAGACAAAGGGTCGAAGTCAACGGAGTCTCAGTACCTTAGTTTATCATTACCAATACTACTGAAGTCTTGATGGTGAAAGTATGTACGTGTGTACTGTGTAATGTAAAAGGCGAATGTTAGAAGAGATAGAGACAGAGCCTGCAATAATAACCTATCTATAAAGGTAACACAGGTACCGGTGTAAAGCACCGTTAACAGAGTAAAGCACAGATAACAGCGTAAAACACAGACAATGGCGTGAACACAGATGATCGAAATAACACGCTACGTGTAAACAGTGTGCACACATAAACCGTTCCTCAGTTTAGTAATAGCACTACTTTAAAAACCTATTTCCTACGACTAGATTTGGCCAAATGCTAGCCTTACTTTCAGTCCGTTCGCTCGACCTTTGATGAAGGGTGCAGAACGTGTCGTGTCCTCGCGGAGATTCTCGGAACACTTCATTATAGCATCATTATTGTTTAAAACTGCCCCCAATGGCCTTGACCGGGAATCAGTCACACTTCACACAACTCAATATTTGCCAACCTTTTTCACATCCTCTCCTAATATTGAGTCGGCAGAAATTCCTGTAACCAAAGCCAACAAACTCAACAGATGAACACTGCTGACAACTCGCCACACAGAAGTACAACACTGAAGTGAACGGACATATACTACTCACACACGACACATGCATACTACTCACACAACACATGCATACTACTCACACGATACATGCAAACACACGACACATGCATACTACTCACACGACACATGCAAACACACGACACATGCAAACACATGACACATGCATACTACTCACACACGACACATGCATACTACTCACACACAACACATGCAAACACATGACACATGCAAACACACGGCACATGCAAATACACGACAACATTAAAACACAATAAGAGGACATGGTAAGATAGAGACAGAGAACTACGTACCTTTTAAAAATATCTTTGTCCAACCAAACTTTCCATCTTCAGGCTTACCCTTTCCTTTCCATGTAATTTCATCTCCATGATGACTATTATAACCACATGACACTCTAAATAAAGAAAAATGTGTTCATATTAAACACATGTAATAAAAAGGAACACTTGACATGATAAACATTCTGGAGTGAAGCATTAACAATGACAAGACAGATACTGTATAAGCCCAACATCATCAACTTTGCAGTCTATTTAATATCTCTGCGCATTGTACTACCTCACTAGCCTGGTAAACCAGCCCCTTGTACTTCACTTAGTTCTGTACATAGGGTCTGTCATGAGCTGACTCCCTCCTCCTGTTAATGAGCACTCGACTCGTTTCAATGATCTGCCTCGCTCTCCTCCGCTCTACTGATTAGCCCCAGCTGCACCCACTCTGCTCCAGTACTGGCCAACCAGCTGCACTGAATCTCCTGGTCTAATCATTCCTTGTATATATACCCCTGTTCTCCCAGTGTTTCTTTGTCAGATCGTCTGCAATGCTGCAAAGTTCTTTGGACTGCTCTCCTGCTTGTTGGTTCTACGTTGGCATTACGTCTTCCTTGCAGATCACTGTGCTTACATTTTCTCTACCGGTTTGTCTTGCACCTGCCATATATAAAGCTATTAGTAAACTTGCAGCCTTAGCAGAGAATTTACATTACATTGCATTTGGCAGATGCTTTTATCCAAAGCGACTTACAGAAAAGGAAGACACAAGCAAACAGAGGTGTAAAGGGACACAGAGTAAGCAGACAACCTTTATACATGCAGGGAGGTGCATGTGTCTGAATAAGTTTCCCGGGGCAGGGACACTACAGACATATGTACTTCCACATAGGGACAGAGAAAGAGAGAGTTGGTTTAGTGACTGTTAGGTTTGTTAGTGGAATGAGGAAGGTGTGGTCCTCTCACCTGACTTGTGGCAGGCTGGGGCAGGCCTTCAGGAGGGACTGGATGCCGTCTTCCAGGCCGCTGCTCACAAACAAATCCACTTTCTGTAGAGCATGCTGGCCATGCAAACAGGATAGCAGTTTACCAACATGGGAATCCACATCTGGGCTGCTGTAAAGAGAAAACATATATCTCCTTTAAACTGCTGAGAGGTTACAGTAATGACATACTGTGAGAAGCTGAAATATTCCCCTTCTCACTCGTCACGAACCACCAGGACGTTTGCTGCGTGACGTTAATTGTGGAGGGAGAGGGAGAGAGAGACTTGTTCCCGCGGGCACACACACGCTGACTTGCACACACGCATTCACACACAGACACAGCGTTTCTCCTTCCCAATCACATTTATTAACATTGTCCGCAGCATGTATGAACTTTGGGGCATTAGGTGTATTGTGCACGGTGTTTGGGGGTTACCTGGGAAGCTTACCGCCGACTCGGCGTTTAACCGCGACTTCGACCTATTGTTTGGTCGGTCGCGAATTGTAAACTTGCTGCTTTTCATCTAAGCATTGTCAATCTTTGGAATGTGCTCTGTCCTACTTACATATAGGTGGTACCACACTATAACCTCTACCATTTCACATTTATACTTTTGTTTTCTCCATAAACCGGTAACAAACATTTACTCACACTTCCTGGTGTTCCATCCAGCCGTTCCATAGCGGAAGCGCGCTCCGCGCTGGGACTGTGCTTTTAGCTCCCTCCCTAGGGGAAGGAGCGCTGCATTTGCTGCACAGGGGTGTCGGAAATACCCGTTTCCCCATTATAACACTTTTTTCATACACATAATATTATGTTGGGTTCAGTTACTGTGGTGGTGTTAATAATAATTTGTAATTGTTGTTTTGTATTTATTTTCTATATACTGCTGTTACAATGTCCATGTTTTGATTTTCCCTTTTTGGTAGTTTAGCCCTATTACCCAATTAGGGTAATTACGAGCTGATAGTTGGGTGTATTTAAGGAGGGCAGCTCAGTTTATCTGTAGTGCTTGTGAGGGAAGGACTGTATTCCTGTGGTGAGTTTTTGGCTCCCCTGTTGCGAGGTGCGCTAATTTATGGATCTCTGCATTGTTGCGAGCTTTATTAAGAGATACCATTTATTTTCTCAAACTCAGTGTTTTTTTTCTGTTTTTGGCGATCTGTAAACGACCAATAAACATCTTGGCTATTTTTGTACTGGCAACTACCTCTCCTGCATGTTCTTCCTGTCGTCATCTCTAAGTCCACATCCCAGCTAGTGGGCGGGCCGCAGCGGTCTTCCACACATACTCAATGAGCCACCTTCACCTTATACACATTGCTCCAACTCAATTCAGACTTCATTCATACCTTTTTCTTGAAGTCCTGAGAGTGTGAAATGATGCGAAGAAGAGGCCCCAGTTGATATGTACAGGGGTTTGCTCTGATTTGAGCACAACGCCAGAGAGAACAGGGGCTGTGTAGGAACTTGAGCTTAGTTTGCAGTCTCTAACTGACAATCTGAAATCAAAAAACATAAACATTTTACATAGTTATCTGTTCATTATCTCTGTCAACATCCAGTGCTATATTTTACAAGTGAGTTAGTTGTGGAAACTTACTTGAAAATGCTGTCGTCTTTTTCCACTATAAGCCGTGAGCAAACACTGTCCTTATCACTGTAGTTCTGGGTCACAATGGAAACACTACAAGGACACAGAAGACAACTGAAACATTGATTTTGTGACCCATAGCCTCCGACTCTGATACCAGGTGACAGTCTTTGGCTCAGTTAGTATCTTGTGCTACCATTATGTCCTATTATATGATGCGAGTCAGTCTTTAATCCAGTCCACTTCAATATAATTTAGATTTGACTTTAGGTCCTTATATGCTCTGTTGCTCAATCTGAATCCTGTGGAACTGATCACTGAAGTTGTTAAGTACAATAAATGTAGGTCTAGGAGAGATGGTCTCACAATTACACAACTACACATGTTGAAGTGTAATGTTGCTGAAATAATAAACTGTAATAGCCACAGCCACAGTCTTGGGGGGGGTGGGGGGTTTCTATATGGCCACAACTCAAACTTTCTTTAAAAGCAAAATTACTTTCATAGCCAGGTTTTACACTTTGACTGAGGTTTATGTTTCCAGACAAATAATAAGCCCAGGGCACACAGCAAGATGCATCCAAATCCCAATGAGGTCACTGCACTGCATTATTAGTGGCCTTACACATGAAATTGAGTGTACACACAGTTTAAGGACTATTTGCCAAAATATTGAACTTACGTGATCTTGTTCTTATTTTTCATTAAGCAGGACAAGACGGTCTCAGCCAGGCTCACAGGGATGCAGCTCACCACCAGAATCACCTCTTCCACATGTGTGGAGAGGAGAGCTTTCACACCTTCATCCTGGTGTCCTTTGTTCCTGCAGGCGACCAACACAGGTATCAGACAGCATGTGTAGACACAGCACAAGATAACTATCAAACTACACTATCAGCAGTCATGTTCGTTTCATCTCTTACTCTGACAGCTGCAAGTTTGTTCATTTGGCTTTTGTGGAAAGTGCTATGTATAATAACCCACAGCAGTGACAGCCATCTCACTAAATGACGTGGTGGGAAAACTCAAAACATCTATCTTGAAGGTTTTCAAGAGGAGGATTAATTTTGAACAGATTAGTAAACTTTTTTGCAGAGCAGAGCCGTGAAATTCTTTTGTCACTTCTCAAACTGGGGATGTTCTGTTGCCTGTGTCTGTATCTTTTCAGGTCAGAAGTTTGGGATATTTGTTCATACAGTAAACTTTTCACTGTTCTTACTGTAGTCTGAGAATCACGTTGAGGAGTTCTGTAGATTTCTCGCAGCTGGATACTTCTGTTGCCGGTAGGGTGAGCACAGCAGTTGGCTTATCTGAGCCGCCTTTAACTAACAGCCTGAAACCAACAACAATAGCAGTATGAGTAAGGTATGAAGTCTAAAACAGTTTCTTTCCATGTACATACAGTAGGCTGGGCTTTAGACAAATGCATTGAATTAACTGGTACACATTATTTTATGTTAACATGTTATATTGTTTTTCTAACGTGGCTGACGGGGAAACAGGTTTGTCACAAGTAAACACGTTTTATTTTTCCCCTGTATTTACCCTTCACTGTCCACACACCTATTCAGGGTATCCATTCACATGAAGCCTTTATTTTGGAAAGTATGCAAAAAGATGAATAGGATACTATAGATCACTCGGCTATCGCTGGCATTTAAAGTTCTTTATTTAGGAAATTATGTGGCAGCTTTAGTCCAGTTTTACTAACACCAATGACATTTCCAATGCATAACCAAGATTTATGTCCAAAAATGATTTCATAAATGACCTCACCTGTACATACTGTTACTGTCACCTTGGTTACTCTCATTCATCTGCTGACTCAGGCAGTGTCTAGATTGCCACAGAAAATATCTTACAGCAATTATAGTAATAGTACAAACTCATTCAGCACTTGAACAACACACAGGGCGAGATATACAAAGCTACTAGGGCTTCTGGCATAATTCCCTGGCAAAGAGCGTAAAACCTAAACCTAAACCTAAGCCATGATAACGCTGGCCAGGGAGCAGTGTGTGGGGACGGTACCATGCTCAGGGCACCTCAGTGGCACTACTGGCAGTTGGTGGATTAGAACCTGCGATCACAAGTCTGTTACCTTAACCACCAGACCACCACTGCCACCTTTAAAAAGTGGTTTAGTATAATGTCATGGACTTCAAAAGAAAAGAAAACACAATTTCTGCATTTTCTGCAAAACATGCTATTCAGTTTGAATGTCACCAGCACCAACTACCTGTCAGAAATAGCCAAATCTTAGATAGGCCTAATATGTGAAACTCCTGTCTATCATTTATGCAATAAATATATTTGGTACTTCATGTCATTTTTATATAGCTTGGTAAACCAGCCCCTCTTACTTTACTTTGCTAAAACGAAGTGAAGTATGAGGGGCTGGTTTACCAGGATAATTTTTATAATCCAGCATACTAGCATTTAAAATGAGCTGGTAAGTTATGCACCTCTATGTATACGAAGGACAGGCAAAGAAGTTGAAGGCAAGGAATTTTAACAGACGTATATACTGTATGTGTTTGTATGGATGGATAGGCGACTCGTGTTTGACTACTGGTATCCCCAAGTACAAGGGTTCAATGCTGATAAACATGAAACAGGTATATTGGGGGAAAAAATATTAAATTACCTCAACATATCGACCTCTTGAGATCTAAAGCTGTCATCGACAGTTTCTTGCAGGTTTCTTAACAACAGAGGAATTCTAGAGTACCCAAAACACAATGCAAACTCAAAACAGATGTTAAGGCACAAATCACAGGGCACAATCTATTAAGACAAAACTCCCCAGAAAGCCCCTTGAAAGAAGCCCTCAGAAAACAGTGTGCAATCACAGAAATAAACACTTTAATAGTTCCAGCACTTGACAAGCTATCAGAGGGTAATGTTTAAATATTGTAAGGAAAGTTGCCAGTACACATGAACATGAGGTAATTGGACAGGTTTTAGGAAGTACATCAGGGACAGCCACAGAGGTGGGAAATGGGAACTCAGAGAGATGAAATACAAACACAAAAAATGGGACATTCATGGTTCATCACATACTTCAAGATTACTTTTCTGACAAACAAGTAAAAACTGGATGCACTTAATAGAGGTACATGGTATGACCGCTACGGTTTGCTGTGAAGTTCAGCACAAAGGGAATTATAGAGGCCCTATGAAATGAATGTCTGTTCTGTACTTGATGCGATAATGACTTTCACCCCCTAAGATGCTGGCAACTCAAAATCACAATTTTGTAAGAGAATGGCGCTCCCTATACACTCTGTTTTACATAATCTGATATTTCCCAGTTGGCTTATCTGAGCCGTCTTTAACTAACAGCCTGAAACCAACAACAGTAGCAGTATGAGTAAGGTATGAAGCCTAAAACAGTTTCTTTCCATGTACATACAGTGGCTTTGCTTTAGACAAATGCATTGACTTTACTGGTACACATTATTTTATGTTAACATGTTATATTGTTTTTCTAACATGGCTGACAGGGAAACAGGTTTGTCACATGTAAACATGTTTTAATGTTCCCCTGTATTTACCCTTCTCTGTCCACACACCTATTCAGGGTATCCATTCACATTAAGCCTTTATTTTGGAAAGTACGCAAAAAGGTGAATAGGATACTATAGATCACTCAGCTATCGCTGGCATTTAAAGTTCTTTATTTAGGAAATTATGTGGCAGCTTTAGTCCAGTTTTACTAACACCAATGACATTTCCAATGTATAACCAACATTTATGTCCAAAAATAATTTCATAAATGACCTCACCTGTACATACTGTTACTGTCACTTTGGTTACTCTCTGTAGTTGAGGCGTCCCTGTCCAGCATTGAATGAAGCTCATCCATCTGCTGACTCAGGTGGTGTCTAGATTGCCACAGAAAATATGTTACAGCAATAATAGTAATAATACATACTCATCCAACACTTGAAAAACACAGAGGGTCAGATGTACAAAGCTACTAGGGCTTCTGGCATAATTCCCTGGCAAAGAGCGTAAAACCTAAACCTAAGCCATGACAACGGTGTCCAGGTAGCAGTGTGTGGGGACGGTTCCATGCTCAGGGCACCTCAATAGCACTACTGGCAGTCGTTGGATTAGAACCTGCGATCACAAGTCTATTACCTTACCTATCAGACCACCACTGCCGTCTTTAAAAAGGGGTTTAGTATAATGTCATGGACTTCAAAAAAAAAAAAAAAATGTTGTAAAAAATGGCACTGCCTATACATGCTATTTTACATAATCTGATATTGCCTGGATGCAAGATTTAATGAAATTTGGACTATTGAGTGTAGTTTAATTTCAAGATATGCTTCAAATATTAATTGTCGTGTAACTTTGTAACGCTTTAACTTAGATAGATAGATGACTTCTTTTTATGTTTGTGCCATATACCACTCTGATAAATGTTCAGTATTCTAACTGCAATGTTAAAATGTCCATTATTATATATTCTTTTATTGTTTTTGTATTACTGTTTTAAATGTATAAGGTTTTATTTCTTAAATTGTTGACTCTAAGATAGATATGCACAAGAAAAAAAGTTTCAAACTTGCACAACAGCCAATTTTTCCTCGAAATAATGCACCACCACAAACAGCAGAACCACAGTCATGGTTGGAGCACCAGGAAATAGCAGTGTTGTTATGGCCTAACTAGTCACTAGACCTTAACCCCACACAGAATATATGGGTGCATGGCAAGACCAATCATGTTGCTAGACAATTTAGGAAAAATTAATGGAAAAGTATTGATGCAGGACATTGCAAATGGCAGAGGTTTCTAACAAAATACAATGTAAAAGCTGCTCCATACTAAAATGTATGTAGATTTAGACAGCACATAAAACACAGAAGGTTTGATGAGAATATGACAGGGTGAGGAGGCGGTGGGTTGTGTGGTACATCTAGTTTTTATATTATTTTCGCCCATGGACTAAACACATAATGCATTTGGCCACAGTGGTAAAGAACCATTAAAATTATGCCATCTTGATGCATATAAAAAAACATTAAAGCCAAAAAGCGATCAAAGATGAGCAACCCACAACAAAGGTTTTTATGTGACATTTCCAGCACGGTAGCTCTTCCTTAGACTGATGAGAGATCCCTGGTGTTCAGATCATCTTTGATTTTCTTTGGATTGCACGTTTCTTTCAGATCTCCCACTGCCCTTAAACAAAAAAGTCTATTACTAAAATAGATTTCGTAAAGAATCTCACCTGCTGCTTTCATCTCGTTCCAAGGCAATAGAGGTGAATGCACTGTGATTGTGTGTATTTCCGTCAGCGACAAGAATCCTACAAGAGGACGAGTTAGCCAATCAATGTCTGTTCATAGGACAACATGACCAGCTCAGGAATTATTAGAGCTGGACAAGGAATAACTTTGTGAAACAAAACACAAGCCCGCAAGCCCACAAAGTCCAAAATAACCCCATGTGTGTCTGTTACTTCAGGGCCAAACACATAACTTCCAATTGCTTCCATTTGTACCATATTTTGTTACAAGCTAACGTCCGTACTCTGATCTGACAAGTACATAGAAAATAGACCTTATCAGTGACTATATCAAAAATCATCAGGTATTTATACACTATTTGTCTTCGAATCATTGCATAAATATACTATATGGGACATGGGATAAGATGGAATATATGCCACATGGAATCACATGGAATATTATATTATAATTACAGAAAATTATAGATTATGTATTAGGTATTATGTATTACAGTAGAATTATGTATCTCTACTTAACTTACTTTATTTCCTTAACGGTGGGACAGGAATGTGTTCTGCAGAGGATGTAAGGAGCCCAGCCCACAGTCAGGTCTGTCACCTGAATTTCCAGCGTTTGCAGGTCAGGTAGAGAGCAAAGACGCTGTACCACCTCTCTGTCCCGCCTATGACAGGTGTGCAACAGAAGACATTTTTTCTTGTTAAGCAAGTCCACGCAATTAGTGCTACAACATTCTTTACAAGGGGCACAGTAAAAAAAAAATACTTAAAACACCAGCCCCAGATATGGGAGGATACATCCCAGAGACATCTGCCATTTCTTTGGCCAGGCACATTATGTTTGGCTGGTAAATATTACTATTACTGCATGACTCAATCATGACACAATCATTACTAACACATACTTGAACTTGCTCTTGAACCTAACCTTAACCTATAAAATTATAGTCAAATAGGCAACACTTGATTAATTAAGCCACATATAATGCCCTAACATAGAAACAAGCACCTGTGAAAGAAATCCTTGGCCCATACCTTAAGCTATAGACCTCCCGTAGGAAGCATGTCCAGTCAGTACTGGAGACCTGAGATGCCGGCAGGGTGACAGAGATGCTGAGCACTTCTGGATCTGCCTCCTGTACATCACTGGACTTTTGCTTCTGGAATTCAACAGTTAGCCTGAAACAGACGATATGAAATCAATCTCTTCTGTAGATAAGGCCACTATATTAACTGGAGAATGCTGTATTAAATAAGAATGTTTACTTTGGTCAAGAAACTTACTGGAAAACATCATCATTTGTCCCTGCAGAGAAGGATAAATAGACACCATCTCTTGCAGTGTCCTTGTCCACTTCAATGCTTTAACAAAGGGCAAAGGACCTATTAATACTTTGATTCTGTCTAGCAGTAAGTCATGCTAACATATTTACTAGCACCGTGAGCTAAAATCAAGTCTGAGTTGGCTTTTTTGCTTTTTCGAAAGAAATCAAACAGTTAATAAATACGTTTAGTTCATTTGTTAGTTGTGGCCTCCGGTCATGTTTATAACTAGATGTACCGCATAGCGGTACATGGTATGATCGCTTCATGGTATTGATTTTTTTTGCGATCTTAAATATGTCAAATTCATTACTTTTTTTTTGTTGTTTTAAAACTTGTGGGAAATTATTTTTGCTGGAAGTGGGCATGGATTGGTGGTTTCAATGTATGATGATAAACAGGGTTTAAGTATAATTTTTTTGTGCATTTTTGTGTATGTTTTGAATGCGTGAGGTTCTGTGACCAAGAAAACAATTGGTCTTACCGTATATTGCTGGTGATGTTCATACTTTGAAAAGTCTTCAACAAACTGGGCAAAGTTTTTTCTGCGAGGCTTTTCATTTCATCTCCTTTCAGGTCGCTCTTCAAAAACTGTAGACTTATATCCTTCCTCGCGCCCCCCTGGTCATGGGTCTGTTGAACCTGCTCAGATGGGCTGTACACATATATCCACATCAATATACGCATCTAAGACAACTCCAAATACAGCATGTGAATTTACACAATGTTTGGGACAGGGGCGTATCCAGAAATCATAAAATGGGTAGGCCTGGAAAAGTGTCGTGGGCCGAGACCAAAACACATAGGTTACTTTTAATACTTAAACAGTCAATCAAACTTATAGAGCCTTCTGATTGGGTGGGCCTGATTGACAAGTGGGTGGGCACAGGCCCACCGCAGCCCTCCCGTGGCTATGCCTATGGATCTGGTCGAGATTTACCTGGGGACGATTCCTTTCGTCAGCTCGTCAATTTCAGTGTACTTCAGAGCCTCAGCAGTCAGCCTTCAAAACAGGTAAATGAGGCATTGGTTTGTACTTGTCTTGTTGCTTTTGTTGAATTTGAACTTTGACAACTTTTCTGACAGCTGCTGCAGGCTTTGGTCTTTCTAAATGAAATATTGACATTTAGCTCTAAATCAAAGTAAACTGACACTGCACTGCCTTTACGTACTAAGGGGCCTATTCTCCCATGTGCTTATGTGAAAAAACTTGTGTAGTTGCGCATTTTCATGCCTGCGCACAATGCACTGTTACTTAAGTCTGTCATTTACACGCAATGATGCCAGTTACACATTTCATGTGAAGCAACCCAAAAATTGGGGCATTTCTGGTGTAAATTAATCTTACGCGTATTTTCCCCCCCAAACTTAAGCGTCATTTAACCATTAAAGCTTGAAGTATCTACTTGTAGTTTTAAAAATAGCATTATCTTTAAGCCTTCCTCCATGCCCTTAGTACTAGCATGTTAAGCCTTTTGAACCAAAACGGTAAAAATAGTAAAGTTTACAATGCAACAGGCAATCACAGTTTTGATTCTCAGCAAACATATGAACTCATCGGTTATCATGTTTTAACATACCCAAAGTTCATTTTTATTTGGATTATCCCTTTTAGTTGAATTTAGAGCAAAGTGATATTGGTTTGGATGATGGTTACTCACCACAGATGATCACATCGCAATGTATTCCACACCGGCTGTAGTAGCTTTAGCTTCTCAGAGGTGAGGTGGCAGTGTCTGAGATCTAGCTTCTTGATGGAGGGACACACCTCCAAGCAATACAGCAGCGCAGAGCAGTCTGCATATGTCAAGGGGATGGAACACAAGGAAATTGTCTTCATGATTTTTATGGCTTCCTTCACAAACTCTCGATCGTGGAGCTCATAGAGACACTGAAGAAGAAACAGACATTTTTGCTCATCACAACAGCTTCTGCTTCTCTCCCAGATCCACTGTTTCAGCTGTCCAAGAAGAGAGGATGAGCCATGACACTGGAGAATGTCCTGGAGGGAGGTTCTGATGTTCTCATTTGATAAACCAAACAAGAACTTCAGCACAATCTGAATGTGACTACTGTAAGGACTCTGAAAGTCTTTGTATACTGAAATAAGAAGTTCTTCACCCTGCCTCTCTGCCTCGTTATCATCCAGGATGGCATAGCTGAGAGAAGCAAGAAACTCCAGAAAGCTCAGATGTATGAAGGGCCTTCTCTGCTGGTCATTGTCATTGCGCCTAAAAGGATCACCTATTTCCAGAGTCGGAATGCCACTCAAGACCAGTTGGACATTCTCTTTTTCCATTATTTCCTTGGCCTGTTGGAAGACGTTCTGTCTCTGATCACTTGACAGATGTTTCAGAAATTTGGTAAAGAATGCCAAATACATAGATGTGGTAGTTCCCAGTTCAATTATATTGTCCCCTTCCTTCATAGCGTCACAGATGATCCAGCATAACATAGGATTATAGCAGGAAGTAAACAGCATTGGCTGATTTTTCAAAGACTCAAAGCAAGGTGTACTTTCTCCAAAACACTTTTCAAAGTACTTTTTTACTCCCTCTTCTGTGAAGCCAAGTATGTCTGCAAACTTCCATGGGCGAAATCTGCACAGACTCTGCACTGTAGCTGATGCGGAGGGGCTGGTGGTGACTAACAGGGAGGCGTGAGGCAGGATACGTCCACTTAATAACCCAGTAACTACAGTCTTAGGCTGGGCTTTGGTGGAGAAATCACTAGGACACGTTTTGGGGTCTTCTTCAGACAAACTAAGTTCATCCAAACCATCAATGACAAAAAGGATCCTGTGTGGTGAGTTATACATCATTTCGCATATCAGATTTTTGTATTTATGTTTAAGATTACTGCTTACAATGTCCAACAAACTGTTCGGATCTGACAAGAGAGAAAGCTCATCACACTTTAGCAGAAAAACAAGGTCATAGCAGTCTGAGTAGTGGATTTCTGACTGCCAGTCATGTAGGATCTTCTCTGCAGTGAAGGACTTGCCATATCCAGGTTCACCTTGAAGAATGACCAAGTTGTGGGAATCATGACTGAGCAGCTGATCCACACTGGTATCTTGATAGTCTTTCTTCCTGCGGATTTCTTCCCCACTAACCAACTCTCTGTGGCCATGAACAATCCTTAGTTCGGTGTAGCGGCCAACATTCACAAATTTTCTGGTGTACTTTTTTCTGTATTGTTGCAAAACTGAAAGAGAAACAAAAGGTGAACCATTATTTAAAACATACGTTATCTTATTAAGTATGTACAATTATCTTAGCTAGATGACTGAGAAGCTACACATCATCACTTTATTATCTTTTTAATGCCACAAATGAAGGTGCACTATGAGATCTTTAATGGTTTCAGCATGATTTCATCTTTGTCTCAAATCGTAAACTGTCAATGACTGAAATTTGCATGCAGCTCTGAGGAATCTCAGTGGTGGCAGCAGAATGGAATTCTGTAATAAGTGCAACCTCTGGCCTGGCCAGAATTCCATTCTGCTGCCACTGCTGAGATTAACCTATTTATGAAACACTCCTGAATGTCAGCTTTCCAACAAATATATTTGTTACTCTCTATTACTGTTAGAAATTTCTGTCATTGACAGTTTCTGACATTCAAGAGTTTTTGATACATAGGTTTGTTTCTCTCAACACCACACTGGAAGTGCAATAAAGAGTTTTTAAAATGCAAGGACAGGTTAGGAAAACTTTTATTTACAAAAACAGTGCCAATAACATTTCAAACTTTAGACCTGCAATAAAAAATATCAGCATAGCAGTGGCAGCAGAATGGAATTCTGGAATAAGCGCAACCTCTGGCCTATATCTGAGATCCACTCTGAGATCTGAGAACAAATTTCAGTCATTGACACTTGCCCTCTATTTCTGTTTGATACATAGGCTAATTTGATGATTAAAGATGATTAGGTGATTAGATTTTGGTGAATGCAGGACAGCATATTACGAGAAAATCGCAATATTAAATGTGAGGGGCAGGGAGAGAAAGCACTGCCTCGAGGTGATTCTTTTTTTGGTTGCAATCGGTTCATTGGGTACCTCACAAAACATTCAGAGCATTAATGTGGGAAATCCCATAGACGAAATAAAAAAGGGGGGTGGAACCGAACTGCTTGATGGAGGTCAACTCCTTTTATATAATAAATGAGTAATAAATGCCTTCATACTTCAGAGACACTCAGCTGCTCTGTGATTGGTCTTTTATATATGCATTCCTGTTGGCAGTTAATATAATTAGTTTTAAAATGTTCTACTTGTGATGGTTTTAGCATTAATCAACATTTACAGTGTTCTACTGGCCCTATACCAACTTTTTTGAGACATGTTGGCCTGAACTTTGAAATGACCACAAATAAAAAACAATAAAAAAACCCAGTTTTAATAATTGGATGTTGTCCTTGTTGGACTATTTTAGAACACCTCAGTGAACCAGGAAGTCACGAAATACTACTTGACAGATCACAAGACATTGTGATTAAAGAAGTTGAATATAAATTGAAAAGCATTTCAGTTAACATGTTAATTCATACATTTCCTAAGGGTGTTGACAATTGTGGCAGATCTCTTTCCTAAAATATTTATTTCTTTATGACATGTTGCTTTTTCTCAGAAAGAGTTAGCTTTCCTTGTTTTCATTCTGAAATTAAGATGAATTCCAAAAAGACTGTTTACTTTAGCTTTTTAGCTAGTTCTAGCAGGGGTGCCGATAATTCTGGAACGTGTTGTGTATAAAAGTTATTACCTTTGAGCCTGGAGTACTTCCGAGAACGTAGATACAAAACACAAATGGATATTGCAAAAGGAATTACAGCAAGTAGTAACATCAACTGGTTGCGATTCTTCGCAAAAAGCTTTCCTGTGAATTGAAAGAAACAGTATTAGCATAGCATTATGTCTTACAAACACTTTATGTACCGAATACCTGCATTATTTCTCAACAGTGTAAAAGTCTGTTAACAAAAAAAGTTTTTTATCTACTTTTTTAAAGACATTTTTGTTTGATTATTGAACTGAGCATAAACATTTGTAATTATGTCTGATACTTACGAGGGACCTCCAATGACTCCTCTTTCCTGTGGTTTGCGTATAAAACTCTGCATGTGTAATTGTTGTTATCATTCTCCTGCACAGTGACCCTTCGTTGAACGTAGAGAATATCATCGGTAAGACAGTAGTGAGACACTTGTGAATGCTGTAGGATGGTCCCCATTACGTCACGCCACTCAATCGCGGGCTTAGTGTTGGATGCCCAGTTTCTTGTAGTACACGTCAGAGTCACACAACCATTTGAGTAGTCCTCATGAGAGATTACAGGATGATTTCCAAACTCTGCCAACACACAAAACAGTTTAAATCAGACCTATAATACAATGCCAAGCCATTGTCAGGTTATTAAACTGTAGTATCAAGCTCGCAATAACCCTGTTTCAGACTGCCTTTGTCACGTGTGTGTGTGACATTTCCATTTCATCTCGATTTTCATTTTGGCGCCCATGTTAACAGTTCAGAGCATTCACACTGCCTCTGTCTCTCAGGCTGAGCTTGAGTCTTTCATGGTAATCAGTGCAAATCAAGACATTCTGCAGCCATGGTGAACATGCAACATAGGCAGTGGGACACAAGTCTTGGACGAAATTCCTGACAACACTGAAGTTATGACCTCACACAATCTCACCTGATCTCACACCTGTATGTGTTTGTGTCTGAGAGTCTGACAGAGGTGAACTTTAGTAAAACATGTCAAACATCAAATCATGTTTGTGTTGACCAAAATATGATAAAACCACCGTCTTTTACCAAAATTAATTAAACCACTTCATTTTGTTGCATAAAACACATTGATATTAACTGGGGTCATTTTGACCCCACTCACTGGAGAGTGTAGGAACCAGTAGCTCAGGCATCTAAGGGTTAAACATCTGCCACACAGTCTTTGCTTCACCTCTATGTTATTTATTCATATAAATATCTAAATAAATATGGACTGTACGTGTCTGCTAAATGTGTAAATGTACGTGTATTTTTCTTCTAGAATAAATGGGCGTCTTAGTGGGCGTTCTTCTATGACACTCACCATTAACTTGGACTTTTAAAGTGGCTTCATTAGACCCACTATCTCCTGCAACAAAGCACATGTATGTGTTTGTGTCTGAGATATTGACAGATGTGAGCTTTAGTGACACGTTGCCCCTCTGCAGCTCGTCCCTGAACAGACTCGTCCTGTGGCGGTACTCCAGCATCTGCAGGTCAGTTACGTCCTTGTGTTGTTTGTAAAGATGGACAAGTTTCGAGTCAATGACCCACGCCACCTCCATGTCCACTGCACTGACATTGTCCTTAAGGGAACAGGGCAGAATCAGGTCATCACCCACCACACCATACACAGGACCAGGAGCCACAGGCACTGGAACCACTGTAGAGAGACAGTAAACATATCAAATGATATTAAAAATCTTTGCTGATTCCAAAAGGAAAATCGATAATTTTAAAAAGGTATCTCCCCAGCTGAAGGTGTGTGCACTGGTGGGTGAGGACATGCATTACTGATGTCTGGAAGCTGAGTATGTAATGGCCTGCCACAGGTTAAGACGGTCTTAGTTAATGTAGTTGTTTATTTTCATGTATTTTGAGAAAGACAAGATCAGGAACACATCTCTCTCTCTCTCTCTCTCTCTCTCTCTCTCTCTCTCTCTCTCTCTCTCTCTCTCTCTCTCACACACACACACACACACACACACACAAACAGCATACTGTACTCTATACCTGTCCTGGCCTCCTGGATGCAGCACAGAAGAAGTACTACCACACTCAGAAACTTCAACCTGAAGGTCGACATCTACACACACATATAACACACACACACATATATATAGTATTTCACAGAGCCTTCAAAATAACATCCACAGCCTAGCCCAATAGGCTTCAGGCTGTGAACTGTGCACATATGGCACACACAATAAGAAAAGGAGAAAAAAACATAACATTCAATTGCCAAAATTCATCTTAACTTAAATTTAATCTGGCAAATGTGAAAGTGTAGGCTTGTATTCATAATGTGATGTATAGTGAGAGACAAGGCAAGGTGTGATTTACTCTAGCCAAAGATGTTTTGGGCTATTCGGTGCATCCCCGCCATCTTCCTCCAGCAGGGGAGACGAGGTCCTGACAATGCTCCACCCCCTCCCCTTATCTTTCCTCCGCAGCCTGTAGGGGCAGCTATGACAACTCCGCAACAAGCAGACGCACTGGGGGAAAAAAACAACACACGAAACTATTAATATAATATATAATTAGTCAAGTTATTACTTATGCAATATAAGTAATGTAGTAAATGTGGAACAGGTTATTTGCCTGTTTCTGGTGGACGGAATAAATTGTTTAAAAATAAGAAATAAGTCATTTTGTTAGTAAAGAACTGTGCTGGAAATTACAGGCTTAATGATTTGAAAAAGCTAAACCTAACTTCTATAAAATAGTAAAACACATTATGGGAAGAGCAAGCAGACAGACTAGGGCCTACATCTCAAATTGAAGCCCATTTCCACCAGTGAAATAAAAAAAGTTCATGTTAAGTTAAAATTATGAGATATAAACATAAAAATTATGTGATAGAAAGCCAGAATTATAAGATAAAAAGTAAAAATGATGAGATACAAACTCCTAATTATTAGATATAAGATATATAGATATAATTATGATTTTTGAATTTTGACTTTTTAATCTAATTATGACTTTCTATCACATAATTACATTTTTTACCTCATAATTATACGTTTTGTATATCATAATGAGCTAACATGTTTTTTTTTTTATTTCACTGGCTGAAATGGGCTTCCCTACAAATGTCACTAGCCTATCACACAAAACTTTGACCTTTATAAATACATTTTCATGTTGCATAGGAGTCCAACACAGATTGGCGGTGAGCATAAGGCAACTAATCACTAAACACGAGGGGTGAACAGTGGGATAAAGAGAGAAAAACCAAGGGTAAATATTACCTTCAGTGGCCCGTACTGTAATTCACCGCAGCCGCACGTCAGAAGTGAGAGCGAGGAAAAGGCAGACTGTCCTGCCACTTTTAGGGCACTGCTCCCATATGCGTGTGGAGGTGCGTCTGATGCGATGTGATGTGTTTCTACTCTGACATAAACATCTCAGTCACACCACATGATAAGTGAAATAATCCCATATCTTCAGCGTGCAATGCCCTGCGGCCCCTGCCACCTGCACTGTGCCAACGCAGGACACTGCCCTCATTCAAAACCCACATGAAAACCCATCTCGTTACGTTGGCTTTCACCTCTGCCCCTTAATCGTAGTCCATTTTTAATTTATTTTATTTTATTTTAATTAATGCATTAATTCATTTATTTAACATTAAGTTTAAGTTAATGTTCATTAGCATTATGTATTAACATGACGTTGAAGTGTTATATCTTGTATGTTTGTAGGCTA
Source organism: Setipinna tenuifilis (assembly GCA_030347295.1). Taxonomy (NCBI): domain Eukaryota; kingdom Metazoa; phylum Chordata; class Actinopteri; order Clupeiformes; family Engraulidae; genus Setipinna; species Setipinna tenuifilis. The sequence goes on from CM059269.1 coordinate 3,828,157, forward strand.
CTGCACCGAATATGTCTGCCAGCATGTCTTTTCACCTTCTGTGTTCTTTGTGTGTCTCTATCTGACCTCGAGTGTTTTTGGACTTTACCTGTGTAATGTCCTAGTGTTTCGGGAAAGGCACGTACAACAGATATATAGCCTATTAGTGTATAAAAGACCTGAGAGTGGACTCACTTGCCGTTAAGAGCGAACTAAACTTCCCTGTTAGAAATGTAGGATCATGTCTTGCTCAGTTTGTTTCGCCCGTGGAATGTGTTGTATTGCCATTGTCCACCCAGGACACCGAAGTTAACACTGCTTTTATTGTCAGAATAAAACCATGAACTGGGAATTATTGCCTCGTCATTCCTTCTACACGACACGGTGCAGATAAAGCCTGTTACATGTGCATGCAGTACCCACCGCGCAACTGTAGAGGGCACTCTTTGCCTTCTGCTTCACTTTTCTGGATGGTTTCTGTGGTTTCTTGCAAATTGACAAAGTACATGATTAAACACACACCTTCACAACACACAAACACCTCACAAACAAGAGAGAGAAAAGACACATACAAACACACACACACACACACCCCACCGCATACTCACTTATTATTATTACATTACACATAGCTGACGCTCTTATCCAGAGTGACTTACAGATATTTAGAGGGTTTCAGTTACAGTTCCTGGAGCAGTGTGGGGGTTATATGCCTCGCTCCAGGGCATTTCAGCCATGGGTAGGGTGGGATTCGAACCAGCAACCCTCCAATCCCAACCACTAGGTCACAGCTGCCCAACAACTCACTTACACAAAGACATCCAGACTCACAAAGAAGGGCACAGACATACACCACACATAACAAGCCAGATAGGGTCTGTAGCCCGAGACCGTAACACCGCACCTTGGCGCAGCATTTTGCAGTAGCATGATTCTGTCCCTTTGTAGTTGTCCATATTCAAACCAAGCAGTGTGGTCACCAGCCTTAATGTTGAGCCCTCCAGACCAGCTGCAAGACGTGTCAGTAAGATATACTGTATTCTGTATTTATTATATATTCTGTATTCTGTATTTATTATATATTCTGTATTCTATATTTATTATATATTCTGTATTCTGTGTTTATATACTGCAACAGTTTAATTTGACACAACCCTTTTATTCATTTATTGGTCAAAACAATTAATATGTAAGTGATATAAGAATGGAAGCTGTGGGTTGAGTTAGTTAGTAAAGGCTTTTATAAGGCTCACAGCATTATAATGCTTTACAAGTGCAGCCATGAGTATGTATAAATAGTTGTGTATACTTATGTCAACCATTACAAAGCTTTATAGGGGCATTATAAGCATCTTATGAACACTCTGGGCAGTGAAGAAAGTGTTACTGATTATTCCTACCTGACATTTTCCATACTCTTGCAACCTTTAATAAGTTCAACAATCCAACTGGACCAGGTCTCAGTGAAGCTGTTCACATGTAATTTCACATACTTCAGATCATTTCCATTGAGCACAAACTCCTGTAAAGGTTGTAAGTGAAGGTGCAGGTTTGCATCTGTGTAGGTAAAATTATAGTTTTAACATTTAACTCACAATGTGATGATTTAAACGGTCCTGCAAGCATCGTGCAGCTCTTTATGACAGACCACTGTTTATTTTTGTTTTTCAACTTCAGCCTTTTAGCTGAACAATTGTACTTTAATTCTCAAGCCAGAAGCCACACTTAGGTTTTTTTTTAAACATTTACATTTTGTACAGTGGAAAGAAACCTCACAATGCTCACTGATGAACAACACACACTACAAGGTACGTTGAGCCTCTACAATTCTCTACAATTCTAAAATGCTTCATCCCCTCACCATAATCCACCTACGAGCAACTTAAATATCTCAAGGAAGGTTATCCATATATCAGGTGGCTTTGGCAGGGCCGAGACGTGTGAAAGGACACAGATGTGTGAGACTGCAGGAACAGTGTAACTTTCAGAAATCACCTTCCAGCTGTCTGCTGTGAGACTGAAAACCAGACACACATCAAGCCTTAAGCATATTTATGGATAGCTACTGTGCATATGTGCATTACTATGTTTATAAAAACTGAGCAGCCTCGAACAGTACAGCTGCCACATACTGACAAGCTGAGAGCAGCCTGACCTGAAATTGTCACGTTCTGATTTTATAGAAATTAATGAGCACAGACCAGATTTTTGTCACCATAGTCATTGTTTGAGCATATTTCTGCCCTTTGAAAGAGAGAGAAACAAGGTTTGTAGATTAACCTAAATTGTAACTACTTAGCCTATTCACGAAGAGTGTGAATTACTTTCTCATTTGTTGAACTACTGTACACTTTCTTATGTCTCTTGATTACTCAATATCTGTAGCCTACGGCCCTTTATTTGCACTGATCACACCTCTCACTACAGACAGTTTGATTTGGTAAATTATATAATAATAACCTACTGTGGCTTATACCAGGCTACCCTTTTGGGTGCTTTTGAGATGTGTTCAGAGTATTTTGAATAGTGTGTTTCATTTCGCGGGGGATAGAGCGGTTTTTGCATTTCTTGTGAGCAATATTTGAACTTGTGTGTAGAGTTCTGAGAAAAAAAACGGACAGAGCTTTGAGAATGTAAGCAGTTAGGGGGAAACACTAAGAAGGGCGTAAGAATGAAACCGAAAGTTTCAAAGAGCGTAATGGCTGCAAAGGATCTGGTCGATGTTTTTTGACGGTCTCTTCACTTTAAAGCTAAGGCTGAACAGGTATGGTGTCTGTAGCCATTATAAATCTGTTCTTTATTCGCTGTCACATTAGTTCAAACTACGTCAATTACCAAAATCGTCACTCTGAGAATAGGCTACTATCCGTATGGCTAGTAGGCTACTGGCTCACAGAAATTAGGCTTACGGCAGTTTCAGCGGGGGCTATCTGTAAATGGGGAAATGGTGAAGACATAATATGCCAAAACTGCGGTACCGATGCGCTGAGTGTCAGGGGCCTCGTGTGGGAATGACTGCGCTTGACATTTGCAGTGGTCTACATGCGTAGGCTTCCTCGCATGGGGCAAAACGCTAACGGAGACCTTAAGCGAACACGTAAATGTCTATCGCAAGTCAACCAACAACCATGCAAAGACGCCAACGGGGCTGTATTAAAGAAATGCATTACCATTTAGCGTCTAGGTTAGTGTGTAGATTCTAGTTCATGGTTATACGTTTTTGTCGTGACTGGTGATGAGACTTTTTGATGTGAAAGGTTCTGTATCGTAATGCTGCCTGCAGACCAAAATCAAGCTGTAAAATGGCTGAAGTAGTCTAGTCGTTATCCCCATAGGCCCAATACTAAACCCAGAAATGTTGAGTACCCTAACGTTTTATTGCAGAAATATCATCTATAGGCCTATTGAAGGGATTTTGGCTTGGTTGCCCAAAGTTGCACTTTGAGCAATTTGCATAATTAGCATAAATAGGTGATAACGTTGAAATTATTAGGTGAATAGGCAAAAAAAATAAAATAATAGATATCACCATGAATCTCTCTCAGTTGATTACTCATATCTAGATGAGAAAAAAATGTATTGGATGTTTTTGAAATTTTATGTTTAAATATGCAAATGAGGCCGTAAATCAACAAAAATATGCTAATTAGCATATACTCTAAACTGAAGCTGAATAGGCAACAAAAAAAAGATATCACCATGAAACTGTACCAGTTGATTAGTCATATCTAGATGAGAAAAATGTATTGGATGTTTTTTAAATTTGGTGTATAAATATGCAAATGAGGCATAAATAAATAAACCAAATATGCTAATCAGTATGCACTCCGTTTGATAAAGCCAGGGTGGTCAAAAAAGATTTCTAAGGGTAAATATGTGTACTTGGGGTTGGAATTGGTGAAAACATTTTAAGGAATCTAGTAGACAGCATTATTATTGGTAGTAGACAGCCTTGTCCCATTAAGGCAAAGTCAGACCAAGACAACTGCCGAAAGTCGCCAGAAAAATGAATCAGACAATACAGCTCCACTGTGCCTAACATATGGGAAGTGAAATGTCATCTACATGCCTAATGTATGGAATTTAGCTTGGTGGCTCGAAGTTGCACATTGGGTAATTTGAATAATTAGCATTCATAGGTGATTAAAGTGAGATTATTACAGGTGAATAGGCAAAAAAGTCAAATGAGATATCACCATGAAACTATCAGTTGATCACTCATATTAAGATGAGGAAAAAATGTATTGTGTGTTTTTGTAATTTCATGTTTAAATATATACATGAGACCATAAAGCAACTAAAATATGCTAAATAGCATTCAGGACATTAATTAAATGTTAAAAACTAATGCTGGGCTGAGGCAGGGAATAAAAGACTAATTTCACTGACCTCTCCTAACCCTGAAGCCTGATTTTCTGCTATGGTGTTACACATTTAGCTTTTACTTAGTTATAGTTCTTTGATATTACATAATTAGCTTTTACTTTTCAGTAAAATATTTAGTCCAGACACAACACATTTTTCAGTCACTTGCTACTTGACTCTTCACTTGATCACTTTGATCTCCCATGGTGAATGACTACATCCCTAACATCGACAATTCAGACTCTTGTTACGTGGCCCTGTTTTGATTTATGCACACGACATAGCTTATTTTAGGCAGTTAGGAAGAAATTCGGAAGACTCACACGTTTTTCATTTCGAGGAGGGAAGGTAGTTTTATGACTTAAGTTTAGGTTTTTATAATAGGGCTCTTTTTTCTTATATTTCATTGGGTTTGTAACAGTGACTATGGACAGCAAAACAGTAAACTGCTTCTTTGCACCATGTAATGGCAAAGGTCAATGTCAAATTTTCAAAAGGTCAGGCATTACAGTTTTTACCAATCATTTTCACGCGTGTCTCAATACCATGTCTACATTTTCACAACTCTTAACACATTTGCATGAACCAAAGTCTATGGGAGACAAACTACGTTCTCTTTCGCATTGCTTTCACACAATTGCGTTCAATCACCACTTCAACCAAAATACATAAATACTTCTCTCAGTTAATGTTTACCACCAACAAAATTATGTTCAACTACAGCTACATTTGCAGACATTTGGATACTCTTATCAAAACAGTTAACTCTAGGATCAAAACCTAAAAGCAATACAATACAGTGTAACAAAGCACAGCATTTTGCATTTTGTCACACAAAAAAGAAATAATGTGCTTGAGGCATCTTTTAGCCAAATAATTATTGATATTTAGCACTTTTACACTTACGTGTGTATTTCTTCATAATATTTTTTTAATTTTTATAGCTTGTTACGTAACAGGTAAACAAAGAGGTTACATTTGCATGTTTATGGGCAAAACATTGTGATGTAGAAAGTTGTTATTGGAGTTGCTGTGTATTCCATTAGCAGTATGTACTGTAGGCTTTATCATGGTTTATCCAAAATGCAGCAGCACCATGGATCAGCATTACAGTAGGTAGGGCCAAAAACTTCTATGGATGACTATATTTACATAGCCTGGCTGTCGCACCAAGCTTGTAGACAGAGCTTGGTCTGGCAAGTCTCCCTCAATGTAGCATCACAGGCAGTATGGGCGGGCCCAGGCTAATATTTACATGCATTTACATGTACAACACATATTACGTACATGTACATTCTTTTGCAGTGAAACATACTCTAATTGATGCAGGTAATGGGCGTTCACCTTTCCTGCAGTGGAACACAATGTGGTTATGTGTAAGCACAGGGTGAAGGTATCACATGTTACAGTTCATCCTGGTGTGTTTCTGGAGTGATGTGTTTTCTGTTTGTATGATTGTGCATATTTGATTGACACAATTTATCTTCAGTTCTGAAATGTGTACTGCAGTTAGAATCCAGAAAAAACTGCGAACTATAGAAAATCCACTGAAAAACACCTTGTGATTCACATCAACATTTTCTAATACACGTGGTACTTTACACAAAATACTGTAATTCATTTGTAAACTGTATAGGTATAGCCTATACTCTTAATTTATCTATTATCAAAGGTGCATGAATACATACAAATGTCACTTAGATTGTTTGATAAAGTGTGTATTTACAATACATATCAGTAACGTGCCATACTGTCAGACAGAGGCTAGATTTTAAGTGATTTGTTTCAAGTTGTTTGCATTTTTTAGGTTATTGTACATTGACTGGCATTGTAGACTTACTGACCGACAGCGTGTGTTATAGTTAGGTTGCTGTAGCGCATTTTGCAGCAAACGTTAATTGATGTGCTCAAACGCATGTTGGTACAGCACACTGTGTTAAGAGTTTTGCAAAAGTGGACATTGCCCTGCACAACGCGTGAAAATGATTGGTAAAAACTGTAACACAATTATCTCTCGAAGCAAAGAGAATGGAGATGACCTGCACACAATCTTAGCGTCCCATGTTGCCTCTGAGGGGGAAAGTGTTTCCATTCATGCACATAAATCCTGCTATTGCAATTACACTTCCAGATCGAGGCACAATCATGTGAAGAAAAGAAAGGGTTCCGTGTCAATTGATCCTGGTCATAGGCCACTCAAATCACAGACACAAAAATTTGAATTTAAAAGACACTGTCTGTTGTGTGCAAATGAATGCATCTTGTACCCCGAAGTAGTCATCTTTACCGTAAGTAAAAATTATTTTGACTCAGGCTTTCTCAATTAATATGATTTTGGGTGTATGCAAATGAGTGCATATTTGGTGGCTCATGGCCTCATTTGCATAGGCCTATATGAACATGAATTTACAAAACATGCAATCTACTAGATTCCTTAAAATGTTTTCACCAAATCAGACCCCCAAGTACACATATTTACCCTTAGAAAACTTTTTTGACCCTGGCTTTATCTAATGGATTTAGTTTAGAGTATACGCTAATTTGCATATTTTTGTTGATTTATGGACTCATTTGCATATTTAAACATAAAATTTCAAAAACATCCAATACATTTTTTTCTCATCTAGATATGAGTAATCAACTGAGAGAGATTCATGGTGATATCTTTTTTTTTTTTTTTTTTTGTCTATTCACCTTTAATAATTTCAACTTTATCGCCTATTTATGCTAATTATGCAAATTGCTCAAAGTGCAACTTTGGGCAACCAAGCTAAATTCTATCCATTTGACCTATAGATGATATTTCTGCAATAAAACTTTAGGGTACTCAACATTTCTGGGTTCATGAAATTACGACTAGACTAAGGCCGCGATCACACTGGACGCGGATTTTACAGTAGGAGGCGGATTGGTTCTATTGTTTGTCAATGTAAATCAGCGTATTCTGCGCTGATTATCAGCACACGGCGGAGAGCGGATTTTCCGCCTGTCCGCCCTAGGCGGACTGAGTAGAAAAAAGTTCAACTCAAGGCGGAAAATCCGCTTCACGTCACCAGCTGGTTTCCAGATGTTCTATGACAAATAATAGTAGACCTGGCTCAGCCGTTACAGTGTCGCCTGGTGACTGCTAAAATTCTACCCATGGCATTCGAAACAGCGCTGCGGATCCGCGCCCGGTCTGATTACTACCAAAATATCAGCTGGACGCGCAACGCGGATTGTCCGCAGAAATCCGCGTCCAGTGTGATCGCGGCCTAAAGCGGTAAGATGGACAGAAGCAGCGAGCTGTAAACTCTGAGTGACTAGAGCGACAAAACAAAGTTGAAGACAGACAGCCCACCTTTATGTAAATTAGTTATGATGCGTTTTGGCTGTAAATCACCAACAACCAATGGGAATGAGTGTAGCTGTTCTTCGCTTGCGTGGATCCCAGTAAACATGAGTCGAAACTTTGGTTCCTACCTTTGGTTCCGACCAAAGTTTCTAGAGCGGAGCATGAACCGTCTCTGTTGAAAGTGTGTAGCTGCTTTAAATAATTAAGCAAAATCTAGCGTTCGAGTCTGAGTGACCTGAGTGACAAAAGCGAGCAAAACAGCGATTCTACAGTTTATTGTTTTTTTTAAACATGTTTACAAATTAAGATGTCCTTTTTGAATATTAGTCTATCGAAATGAGATGCGATCATAGTGATGGGATTATACTGGCTGTAATGTTGAATGTCTTGTCTTTTTCTGATGGCCTGTTCTGTATTTAGTAGCTGACTATCAGCTGCCAGTAAGAGACACTACGGATCCCTGGTGTGTTTGTTGGGGAGCCTCCTTTAGCAGCATTATGCAATCAGGCCACACGGTGGCGGCATTGTATTACACTTCTGCAGGTAGGGAGTCAGACCCATGTCCTACGACGGGCACAATTGTGTGTGTCTGTGTGTGTGTGTGTGTATTTAAAAATTTGTTAATACACAGATACCTGTGCCTTCAAAATTTTCCCAGCATGTCAGTCAGGAATATGTTTATGACCAATGACTCTATATTTGGGCTGGCCACACCAAATACACCAAATACTCACAAAAAGAAAACAAAAACACACCTTATCTCATGTTCATAGTTGTTCAAGAAATATCGCAGTTAAAAACAATTAAGGCTGGTAGCTGGTTTTGCTGGAAGAAAGCGGTAGGCCTATATGAGATATAATATGTGAGTCGGTGTCTTTAAAACAGCTTTCAATACAGATGCTCTCAAACTGTGAGCGTCAGGGGAAAACAATTCTGACAGTCCAGCTGAGTCCTAATCAATGGCCACTGTGAGCCCTTTGTATATGCCATGCATGTTTAAACAATGCTACACTGTTCCTTTGGTAATCACATGATTTTCTGGGGATTCATATGATCCAAATTGTGCATTGTTCTCAGTGTGTATGCTCAATATGCATTTTCAGACAGTTTACTGTTGGGAGGGAAAAAAGTTTGGGACACACATAATTTGGCAAGACCATCACACCTCAGCTGACGCTCAGTTAAGAATCAGTGGTCTGATATGTGGGTGGAGCCATCTTTTGCCCTGTGGACGGATCCATCGGAGGAGGAAACATTGGGCTTGTTTGAAGCAACTAGCTGTCTGAGTGGCTGGCCTAAAGCAATGCATTCTGGACTTGAAATAGTGACGTTTCTGGACAATCTCGTCAGCACATGCCCATATCACATGGGTGGGTATGGTACGGTACGGTGATGCTACTATGTCAGGTTCAGAATGCATTGCTTAAAGCCAGCCTCTTAGGTGGCCAGTCATTTCAAACAAGGCCAACGGATGGCTTGTTGTTATTCTGTCTTGGCTCTGTAAAATAATTGGGCATGTGTCTTCCCTCATACAATATGTGTGACTGCTTACATACTGTATCAACCTCGGAGATGAAGTACCTGAGTGTGTTCTTACTTGTTCTGTGGTATTAATGTACATCACACACTCTGCTTCCATGAGAATGAGGAGATAGTCCTTAAAGGGCAGTAGCATGAAAAGTTTGGTGCATTACAGTGTCAACGCCTTCAGCAGTGCAATGCAAACACGCAAAAGCATGCCCAGTTACACAGATGAAAGCGTGTGTAGCTGAAATTCACTTCAGGTGTTTAAATAGGTCTATGGGGACATTGTAATACTTAATGGTAACGATAATGATTTGATCATTGTGTTCAGGTAGAAGAATAATGTGCACCTGTTTGGCTGAAAACACGCAAACGACACCCCAACAGTATTTCAAACTTACTAACAATATAAGGTATGTGCCCTTTAACAGTCTCCAACTGTTTTCTTTTGTAATTAACTCCTTATCAAAGCCTTGGGAAACAAACACACACACACAACAATATCCAGGTAACCACACAACAATCCCCAAGTCTTAAATATGTATTAAATGTTTAAGCATGTACCCGCCAGAGTTTAATAATTGCCTTTGAGATTGCGCATTACAACTGTGTAACTACAAAGTTTCAAGCAGCCACATATATAGTTATTCATTTTGGTTAATGTAACAGACTTGCTACCTGTGCTGCAGACTTGTAAAAACCCTTCTCTTCCGAGAGTGCTTCCCTTCCTAACAAAACTAACAATCACTAAACCAACTCTCTCTTTCTCTGTCCCTATGCAGAAGTACATATGTCTGTAGTGTCCCTCCCCCCGGGAAACTTATTCAGACACATGCACCTCCCTGTATGTATAAAGGTTGTCTGCTTACTCTGTGTCCCTTTACACCTCTGTTTGCTTATGTCCTCCTTTTTTGTAAGTCGCTTTGGATAAAAGTGTCTGCCAAATGCAATGTAATGTAATGTAATTTGCAAGCTGTGTCCACTCCCCACGTCAAAATATATGCAAGCACCGTGGCTACGACATCAGCGTGAATTGTTTTGGGAAATTAAACAAAGAGTTAAAAAACACCTCATCAAACGACAGTGTCATTAACAGCTATTGATGATAAACATGAATAAAAACATGAAGTAAAAAAAACAACATATTGTGTGTTGGCTTTGTGAGATAATACGCATGTGTACTGGATGTACTCATATATATCTGTGTTTACTGTAGATGTCAACCTCCGCGATGTATCTGAGCATGGGCTTGCTCCTTCTGTTCTGCATCAAGGACACCAAGACAGGTATGGTGAACACTGTGCTGTTTAGTGTGTGTGTGTGTGTGTGTGTGTGTGTGTATGTGTGGTCATTAGAGACAACATGACCATTCCACACTACCATCACAATCACCCATCTTAAATATTTTACATCTTATATTACTATTTCACACCTCTCTCTCTTTTTCTCTCTCTCTCTCTGTCTGCCTGTCTATGTGTGTGTCTCTCTCTCCCTCTTCCGCTCTCTCTCTCTCTGCCTGTCTCTCTGTCTCTCTCTCTCCCTCTCCCGCTCTCCCTCTCTCTCTCTCTCTCTCTCTCTCTCTCTCTCTGTACCCTTCTGTACAATTTAAATTTGCAGCAGCCACCAGCTAAATGTTGGCGAAATACAAAAGTGGCTGGTAGATTTCAGACACAAACTAATGATTTACTGTTGAGTGGCTGGTGAATTTTACCACGTATGTGTCAGTGGCTGGCAAAAGTTCACATTTTGCAAAGTAAATTTCCAGCCTTGACACAGTTCGTGTGAAATTAAGTGAAGTGATTCTCCTTCTCTCTCCAGTCATCCCAGAGGCTGTGGATCCACCTGGCTCGGTGCTGGGTGTGGTGGGTGACGACCTGATTCTGCCCTGTTCCCTCAAGGACAATGTCAGTGCAGTGGACATGGAGGTGCTGTGGGTTACGGACCGGAAACAGGTCCATCAGTACAAACAGCACAGTGACGTAACTGACATGCAGATGCCGGAGTACCGCCACAGGACGAGTCTGTTCAGGAACGAGCTGCAGAGGGGCAATGTGTCACTAAAGCTCACATCTGTCAGACTCTCGGACACGAAAGAATACAGGTGTTACGTCAGAGGGGATGGCGGGTACGCGGTCGCTACCTTGCAAGTTCAGGTTGATGGTGAGTCTGTGATGTTCAAGAAGATACGTATTGTAAGGAAGCCCATTATCGCCCAGGAGAGACACTGCGATTAACAAATCAGTTTAAAAAGTAAACACTTACTCGAACTGACTATTAACGGGAGCTGAATGTGTCCATTTTTTTACGGGATTAATTATTTTTTTCTTTTAAAAAAATCTTTAAAATTCTTCTTTTCTCACAGGGTAAAGGCTCATTTTAAGTGGAACAGCCACTAAATACCTGACAATAGGCAGTATTTAGACAATAGGCTTGCTTACGCCACAGCACAAGATACTGTACCTACATTGTCATGTGCTTTCGTTTACTGTGGAATAGCCGATGCTTTTCATCAAATCCATTATGGTGGAGGTGAGACATTGCAAAACAATTGTAATGTGATGAGAGTAGGCCTATTTCTATTCTGCTTTCTGTAGCTTGATTTGTGTCCACTGTTGTAAGTCGCGTTGGATAAAAAAAGTGTCTGCTAAGCATCATGCAATGTAATGTAATGTAAAGGATCCTTAAAGTCTTACCATGCGCTTAAAGAGATACTGTGCAACTTTGAGTGATTTTCCCCAACTGAGCTCCCCCTAGTGTCTCCAACTAAATGGACACTTTTGTAAAAATGGACTTTTTTTCTCTTTTCCTCACTCTGTGCATGTGTTTTCAACTCAGCTGCTAAGGGAAAGTCATTACCAGGGCAAGACATTTGGATAACTCATAGGAAGGCAAAACTTGAAACGAGATCTCACTGGGTGTGACCAGAACAGATTGAGAAGAAAAATAACAATTATTTTACACAATGTCTACAATTTTGTGTCTGTGCAGTGCTTGGCAAGGATCCAGTGATCTCTACTGAGAGTCATATCAATGGCAGCGCAACCCTGATGTGTGTGTCAAAAAACTGGACTCACACAACCCGACCTGTGATTGAGTGGCTGAACAGTAAGGGAGAACTTCTACAGCACATAGACGTGTCCCACCACTACGTAAGTGGTGAGACAACCTTCAACATCCAAGGAGTTGTCACCGTGCAGGAGACGGCTGTCAATATCTACACATGCAGAGTGTCATACCTTAGCCACAAGAAAGAGATAGAGTTTGTCGTCCCTCGTAAGTATTAGTCACCATCGCAAATATGCTGTACATTCTAGTGCTTGGTTCAACAAACACCTGGAACCTCTTATGCTTAATCCAAATATGTGTGTGCACCTCATCATCTGTTAGTCAAAGGAGCTAAGTTGTAAGCAACTGGACTTCTTTTAGTAGCTTGAAGACGTTTCACCTTTCATCCAAAAGCCTTTTGCAAAAAAAGTGACTTTGGTCACTCGTGTACGCAGAGAAGAGAAACATAATTTGTATACCGGGCACAATAATGAGTTCAGTACAAATGTGCACTGCATGCTGGCACTGACTTATCTGCCTGTGGCTGACATTGGCCATTTATGTGTTGTGCTTTAGTTAAATGATTCTGTTTTGTTTTAAGACAGAGGTAGGCATTTGGTAGTTGCAATGTCCCAATGCTGCACTGATACCATGTCTTTTCTTTTCCAGGAAACTTGTTTAGACAAAAACGGCACCATTTCATAGTTCTCGGTCCTGTGTTTGCGTGCATCATTTCAATATTCGTAATTGGCCTATTGTACTGTGAGAAAAAGAAGACCAAATGTGCAGGTAATAAATATATTCTCACCTAAATACACCTTCTCATTCAATGTGTTTTTTTTACTTTCATGAGTATTTACATTGTAGATTCTAACTGAAAGCATCAAAACTATAAATGAACACATATAGAATTATGTGCCTAACAAAAGAGTGTTGAGTCTTAACTTTTCTGTTAAGTACATAATTCCACATGTGTTCATTTATAGTTTTGATGCCTTCAGAATCTACAATGTAAATAGTCATGAAAGTAAAGAAAACGCATTGAATGAGAAGGTGTGTCCAAGCTTTTGGCTGTACTGTATATTGTGTTATATTTGGTATTCATTACAAATGTACAAATGATTACAAAATGTAATCATTACACTTTAAGCTATTTGTACCATATAGCTACTTGATTTACAATGTGATGGGAAGGAGGTGGAATCTTTTTAGTGCTAGCCAAATGCTATGCAATTAACTTTGGGATTCAAAGATAGCAAGGTGTATATATGTATATTTAAAATAATTGTTCATATTTTGCTGTTTCCTCAGCAATGGACCAGTACAAAGAAAAACATAGTGCAAAGAGCCTGGCTTGTTACACTCCTCTTTGCATTGTATTTGGCCACCAAGACCTTACCTGCAAGGAAGAGCTTATTCGCACCCAGGATTCACCAATCACTGTGGAGAACCTTCTGAGTCACGATGAGGGCGTTGATCACAGCTTGGTCATTCTTCAGGGTGAATCTGGACATGGAAAATCCTTTACTGCAGAGAAGATCTTGCATGACTGGGCACGGGGAAAAGCCTACTTACATTATGACCTCGTTGTTCTCCTGAAGTGTGATGAGCTGTTTCTCTGTTCACAATCGAGAAGTTTGTTGGACCTTCTGAGCAGTTATCCCAATGACGAGTCTCTAATGAAAGAAATTATGGATGAGTTCCCAGAAAAGCTACTGTTCATTATTGACGGTATTGACGAGTTTAGTTTGTTTAAGGAAGATCTCAAATCTTCTCATGGAGATCCATTCTCTAAAGCCCCAGCAGAAGCTGTACTCTGTGGCTTATTAAGCGGACGTATCCTGCCCCAGGCCTCTCTGCTAGTCACCACCAGGCCCTCCGCTTCAGCCACAGTGAGGTATCTGGGCGAAAATCGCAAACAGAAATTAGCTGGGATTCTGGGCTTCACAGAAGAGGGAATAAAGGAGTATTTTACGAAATGTCGCAAGGAAGGCCTTTTCCCGTCTGTGAAAAGGAATGAAATGCTATTTTCCTCCTGCTTTAATCCTGTTATGTGTTGGATCATCTGTCAAGCTATACAGGGGCCTGAAGACCTTGACCTTGGCACTACCAGCTCCATATTTTGGGAATTTGTTGCCAATCTCTTGCAGCATCACCAAGGTGATAAGAGGCAGGTTCTCTGCCAACTGGGTCAACTGGCAAAGGAAGCGATGGACACAGGGATAGTTCAGAATAACTCGATTGACCCGCAGGAGGTGGGGGTTTTAGGTGGTGTTTTACGGTGCATTGACAGCGGCCAGCAGAAGATGTACCGCTTCGTTCATGAAAGCGTCATGGAGTTCTTAGCTGCTCTCGGCTATGTCATCAGGCATGAGGGAGACACACAGGAGGAGACTGAAGACATCCTGAACTCAATACAGGTTGACAGTCAACTTCCTGTCCGGCACCGGGAGTCTGTCGTTAGGTTCGTGTTTGGTTTATCAAACGCGGCAGTCAGGGGCTCGTTACAGGACACACTTGGACTTCCGATTTCCCCGTCAACATCCTGTCCTGGTTCTCTGCCTCCTTGGACAAAGCTGAATCAGTGGATCCTGGCCAGAGCTGGAAGGCCTTGGTCAATGCAAGATGGTTTGTTTCTTCTTCACTGTCTGTATGAGCTTCATGATGAACAGTGTGTAAGAGACGCCATGCAAGGCATGGTCACGATGTCCTTTAACTGCAGTCCATTGACGTATATGGATGTCTGGGTGCTACAGTACTGCTTTCAGGTGTGTCCTTTCATCAAGAAACTGGAACTTGCGCACTGTAACCTCACTGCTAAGAAGCTTGAGCTGCTGGAGCCCGTGTGGGATAAATTACACTGTGGTGAGCTGTGGTGAGTGTTTTATTATCATGAGGAAAAACCATTAAAAAATCCTCCAAGCCGACTGCATCATGCAACATGCAAAGTACCGTCTGTATTGTAACCACATTTTACCTCGTAACAGCGTTCATATTCGCTTAAAATCAGGTCACTTAGAACAGCTCTTTCTTTTGTAAGAGAAATTTAGAGATGACCAAAAAAAAGGAATTAAAAAGATTTTATAATGCACTTAACAAAAACAAAGACCCTGAGTCTTTGTGAGTAATATTTGAAACCATTCAATTTTTTCGATGATGCGTTTTTCAATACAACAAAAGTATTTGTTTTGAAGGCTAACTGCAGAGGCCTTGAAGTATGATGACGTTAATAAGCTGATTACATCTCTGAAGAAAGGAGTCATCTCCAGGTATTACCCAATCTAAATGACATTTCACTTGCGGCTTAATTTCTTTGTGTGGAAAACGTGTCTACAGCTGTTACAAAAATTTGTCTACAAATTTCACAGGCCGTCTGAGAACAAGAGCCTAAAGAAAGTGGTGAAATTACATTTTTTGGAGGGCATCCTGCCACAAGAATCCATCCTGTTTGAAGAAATTGCACCCAGTTTGTTAAAAATATTTCAAGGAAGGAACATCACAGGTTCTGTGAGGTGAGAGGTAGAGCAGTGTTTGTCCAAAACGTATACTTATTTTTTTAGCATTAAAAAATGCTGAGCATAAATTGATGCTGCAGCCTACCGCAACCTTCAAGTCAAGGTCATTGGTCAAGGTCATGAGTCAAGAATTAGACTGTGCAAGGGAGAACACTAAAAATGTTTTTGGAACCTGTACCCCTGTGTGTTCTTTAAAAAAACACACCTCACATAGACAGCAAGAGTTCAGTTAACACAAAAACAAGGTAAATTAAGTGTGTTCTTTTGTTCATTTCAAAGAGAATTGTGAGCATACCCAGGACATTGCAGGCTTCGTTTTGGCTGGTCTGCTAATATGTTAAAAGTTGAATATCATGACAGTGCTTATTTTTGTATTAAGTATTATCCCAAGACAAAGTCCCTAACCGTGAGGTCCAGCTGTGTTGGTTCCCCTTTACTTGATTACTTAATTATTTGTTTATATCCCAGTATATAGAAATGCAAGTATATAATATTCTGAAAAGTTGAATATCATGACATGTATTTCACGGTTCCTTTCCTCCTTGCTGAAGGTTTAAAGGGGATCGGAGCAGATTTGGTACTGATGTTGTCTGGTCTTTCTTCAACGCAGAGAACAATGGTGACAACCTAACGTAAGACTGCCATACATCCGTAACTCTGTTACTCAGTAAAAGTGGTTTTATGTACAGAATGGGATAGGGTAGGGTCGGATACACCCCCCTCCACCCCACCCCACCCCACCCCACAACACCCCCCACCCCATCTGACATTTTTATGTGCCTTTCAGTCTAACTGTTGGAAAAGAGCCCAGTGATGTACAGGAGGCAGATCCAGAAGTGCTCAGCATCTCTCTCACCCTGCCGGCATCTCAGGTCTCCAGTAATGACTGGACACGCTTCCTACCGGAGGTCTATAGGTTAAGGTAACAAAACAAAAACAAAAACATGGTAAATCATACAGTGCTTCATTTTCTTTGGCCATACTTGGTAAGTTAGGTTAGGTGATGTTTCTTCTATAGGTGCGTTAGATGTGTATAGTCAGGGTGTAATATTTCGGCCAAAACTGGACAACTACCTCTTCAATTTAAACTTCTCAACAAGTTTTATTTACTTGCAGGCTATTAAAAAATGTTCATACTGATCATTATTAGCACTTTAATAACCATTCTTCAAAGCATGTTGCTCACATCCCGCGAACCGGACAGGTTTGAACCTCCTCCAACCCTTGCAGGCCCAAGGTCTTGTAAGGATCCACTTTCTCAGACCAACGACGGAACTAAGTGTGGACGAAGGTTTTCGCATGTTCTGGACTTACAGGATAGAATAATCATAGACATATGCATTAGAATAGCGAACATTAGAGTAACACACTATTTATCTGACTCCATAAGATAATAAGATTACCTCCAATATCACTATACAGCATAAGAGCTAATAACACAGTAATGGCATGGCACACAAGGAGATATATATATGAATGATAAATGAATGAACAGTTTATTTACCAGAGGCAAGTTAACAGTTACAATTAACACAGATTCACTGTAATGACCAAATAAACCAGTAAAGTAAATCAGAGAGAAAGAGAAAGAGGGAGAGAGAGAGAGAGACACACACACAGTGTGTGGGAGCGTCATAACAGAAAGACAACTCAAAGAGGTTTTCAATAACTTTCCCTTAAATACCCAAGCTGATGCCATTTGCTGGTCAGCTGGTGTTGGGTGTCTAGAACATACAATGGAGTGTTATGTTGGGGGCAGGGGCTGCAGAGAGCCCACTGTCCCACACTACCGGGAAACCTTAGGGGAGACCTGTGTAGCACCAGCTGTTGCAGGGCATAGATAAGAACACAGTAGGTGGGTCACACCTGCCTACACACAAGAGCATGCATCGGGGGAGCTCGTCTGACGAGGCACCCTTTATTGTGATAACATACTGTACATTCCTCTGTTGCGCTGATTCAGAATGGTCATCCTTAAACCCAGAACCTTACAGTCTCAAGAAAGTCTGTAGCAGCTTTTGTGTGTTCATTGTCCAGCAAGAAAAAAAATATTTTGTTGTCACAGAATTCTTCACAAGAAGGACAGTGGTGTAGTACAGCACCTTTGGTCTCTGCCTGGTCTGAAAGATCTGAGAGTTGAGGTGACCCACATGACTGTGGACTGGGTGCTCTGCTGCCTAGATTCATGCTCCAGTCTCCCACACATGGAGTAAGTACAGCTGAGAACCTGACATCACAGTTTTATTACATTACATTACATTACACTTAGCTTTCATTACTTTACATTACACTTAGCTTTTATTACTTTACACTACACGTAGCTGTTATTACACTGCATTAGCTTACATTAAACTTAGCTTTTATTACTTTACAGTACACTTAGCTTTTATTACTTTACATTACATTTAGCTGTTATTACACTGCATTAGCTTACATTAAACTTAGCATTTATCTAATGCATCTCACAATTGGTGAAAACAGTCAAGCTCAAACAGTCCATCTTCCATACAATAAATTAATACAAAGGATCTGAGAAAAAAAATATCTAAGCACTTTTTGCTCTAGTCATTTGTATTTTTTTATTTTATTCAGAACCATAAAGTAGCTCTTAAGTACATTAATGAGTAAACAATAAAAACTTATCCCAAAGGGATAAAACAATGGGCTATTTGGACTATGGATAACATTAGGCTTGTTGTGTTTTATCATAACGTACAGTAACAGTCACTCTCAAACCCTGATACATCCGCTGCCATGCTGTTTACATTACATTTAAAAGGTGAACTTTCATCGTTATTTTTATTCATATTGCTGTGTCGCCACTATGGTTGAATGCATTGTGTGTCATTTCTGTCAAAAATTATGTCCTATATCTCTTGCTTGACGCTGTTTTCTGTAAGTTAGAACAGGTCTAGTGGTTGAACGACTGGCTTTTCCGGTGTCCCTCGTGAATATCCATGACGTGTCAATAAGGCACTTTTGATTGGGCAAATTCGCTGTCTTTCGCTCACCTAGCTTCTGTCCACTGTTCTTCCTCTGCGATGTGGGCGTGCCACATATGGCTCTGGGCGGGGCTTACGACCCAGTGACGTAGATAGGTTTAGCCTGCTCTGATCCGCTCGTTTTGGTTAGCTTGACCCTTCAATGACCAGTAAAACCACGAGGGTCGAATTTCACGTCTTGGAGTGCTGCGTGCATATGCTGCTTGTTGTGACCCACCACATTGTAAATAGAGCTACTCAAAGTAGTTTTTAGCGGAAGGACCCCTTTAAATTACAGTTAGCTGACGCTCTTATCCAACTAACAGTATATTGGAGCAATGAGGGCTAAGGGCCTCGGGCACAAGGGCACTCCAGACATGCATGAGCGTGCAGGAGACTGCTGTGTGATTCATCCGCTCCACCCACATTTTTTCAAACTGGTTTAATTGGGAATCGAACCTGCGGCCATCTGATCCCAGGACAAATTCCCTATCCATTAGGTCCAGCTGTGTTGGTTCCCCTTCACTCTTGTATAGACATTAATTGCTGCACTGTCGATGTTTTAGGTTTAGCGTTGCCGACAAGGGAAATAGAAGGACACAGAACAAGAGTGATTTGTCTTTCCTTGCCGTGAGTGCTGATGAACCCCTAGGTAATGGTACGCTCAGGTGAGATCTTTTTTTTTTTAAATCACATTCAAAACATTTATTATTATTATTATTATTATTATTATTATTATCATCATCATCATCAACGTCGTCGTCATCGTCGTTGTAAATGTAATGTAAAATAATAATATTTGATTACTTACTTAATTATTTGTTTACATCCCAGTATATAGAATAGAACTATAGTATATAATATCACTGTTTACATTTCCACAGTATGCAGTCTTGCACTTCACAGGTCAAAGTTGGCATACTGTGTTTCAGGCTCGAATACAGAGACTTCAGCTCGGATAAGCCAACTGCCTCTCTCAACGTACCAACCACGGAGATCTCCGACATGATCCGCAGACTGAAGTAAGAACAGTAGAAGTGTAAAAGCTACTCAACATGAGATTGGTAAAGTGGGATCTGCATTTTTAAATAAAAAATAAATTAAAATATACATACAAATCAGAGAAAGATACGTAGCTTTGCCCATCATGTTTACCCTGTATGTAATTCACTTTATGACATTTATTTAATGTATCAAAAATTAAAGAGAAAAAAAAACCCCAGGCACTCCGATTTTAAAGTTTTTATGTTATTGAGCAAATCAAAAGAACTGTCCCTCTTTCTTATGCATTTAATGTAAACAACTTTCTTTCTTTATTTAGGAAGCAATAGTCATTGTGGAGACAGAACTGAGGAGAAGCTCCATACTTTTAAAAGGGTGCGTTCTGTGTGTGTGTGTGTGTGTGTGTGTGTGTGTATGTGTGTGCATGTATGTGTGTGTGTATGTGTGTGAGAAGCTCCATACTTTAAAAAGGTGCGTTCTGTGTGTGTGTGTGTGTGTATGTGTGTGAGAAGCTCCATACTTTTAAAAGGGTGCGTTCTGATTTGATGTTATGGTTTGCTCTATTACTGTATTGATGTTATTGTCCTTGCATTTCTCCTCCCTCTGTCCGAATACCTGTGTGTGTGTGTGTGTGTGTGTGTGTGTGTGTTTGTATGTGTGTGTGTGTGTGTGTGTGTGTGTGTATGTGTGTGTGTGGCTCACCTGTGATGTTATATTTTTCCCTTTCTTCGGTTGCAGGACCAGGCGCAGGCTTGACCTCAGACAAAGAAAAGAAAAAGGGACGTGTAGGAAAAGGAGCATGTGAGCAGCTGTCCTGCACTGTGGACATGACCACAGGGCACAGTGTTGCCAGATTGGATTGAGTGATTTCCGCCCAATCGCATCAGCAAAAAACTTCAGCAAAAAAACGCCCAACAATACTTTTTTGTGGGCCAATTAGTAGCCCACGTTTTATTTGCCCGCCCAAGGCGTTTTTCACCCGCCTGACAAAGTCAAAACAAGCCCAATTGGGTGGGAACCCGCCCAACCTGGCAACACTGACAGGGCATCCTCCAGTGCACACACCTTCTGACCTCTGGAGCCTCCCTCTCAACAGCCTCGCTGTAAATCTATACTTTTTGTTTTCTTTAAAGCGATACTACGCAACTTTTGGTTGTTTTTTTCTGGCAAGGTTCCCCCTACGGATCAGCATTAAATGTTCATTGCCAAATGTTCACTAGCCACTTAGCTATGTACCAAGCAACAGACCAAAAGATCACACAAACCCCTTTTACAAACAATGACCTCCACCATAGTGAGAGCACAAACATGCACAGAAAGAAAGAAATCATTCCAATGTTACTTGCAATCTCTGTTTTCTCGCCGGCTCTGTCATAATGACACTGCATGTCTACATGCATAGCTGGTAGCAACTAGCCTGCCATGCCCTCAAGCAAGCCAACCCTGAGTAGCAGTTTTAGGAACGGGCAAACCGGGCAGCCACCCGGGGCGCCATTTCGTGGGGGGCGCCACGAGCGCTTGGGGAAAATAAATAAATAAAAAGCTCCCTGTGTCATATCGCTGCAATCGGCACATTGGCGCCCCCTAAGTGAACTGTAGGTGCCCTTGCTTGCTGAAAAGGTGCCATGGGGGGTGGGGGGGTGCTGAGAGGTGTCTTGCACGGGGCGTAAAACACTATAGAACCGCCACTGCTGAGTACCGTGCCAGCACCAGTCAACCTGTAGGCGTGGTTTCCCCCTGCAGGCCACTACCGCCTCCATTTCCCCTACAATGAGTCGGTTAACCCTCTACCGACTTACAAAGGTGATTCGGTAACCTTGAAAATGTTGCATAGCATTGCTTTAAAAAAGTAGACAAGCAGAGTTTGAAGTGAAGCAGTACAACTAAAGCAGTATTCCAAAGAGTGACTGAATTTGTGAGTTTGCTGAGTTTTTTTGCTTAAAAAAGGAAAAAAAAAGCAAAGTTTTACTCGGTGCCCATCAGGAACCAAATGTTTGGTTCCCGAACGGTGTGATTTTCGATGTGAACACGATCAAGATTAGGTGCGAGAACCACCCTGGTTCTCTGTCGGTCTGAAAATGCCTACACTGGTTGTGAATGGAGGTGGCCACATAGCCACCTAAAACTAATGTCTTCTGCTCATCGTCCTGCCTTTAGTGTTTCCTAGGGGCACATGGAGTAACAGACAGGCTTTAGAACAGAACAAATCACTAGATGAAAATACATATTTTAAAAGTGCCTTAAAGCAACACTAATTAGTTTTCGTCTTTGGTCGTCCTACAGGTTGGAAGTGGAATTGTCTCTCATTCAAACTACACAAAGATGGTCTGCTCCTCCAAACTTAATTAGTGAGGTCATAGTCCAAGGAGGGCGGCAAAGCAAAGTCAGAAGTGCCTTTCGCCCTGTTACAAATGAATAAATCCACTGAAATGATTTCAGCAACATTAAGTTTAAGGCTAAAAAAACTACTTGGTGTTGTTTTAACTGTATTATGGTTTAGTATATACTATGTATACCAGCTTAGGCACTCTGTGTTCCTCTGTGTTGATATAAAAGAGCTAGAGTTCAATGGGGCTAGCTGTGTTTATTGGGTGTTTGGGGGAGTTGGGTAGGCTGTTAACCAGCCCCTCATACTTTACTTTGTTCTGTACATAGGGTCTGGCACTGCTGTATTGAGAAGCTCTTTTCTTTGTGGCGGTGTGGACTCTGCTGAAATGTAATGATTGTATTGGCCTTTACTCAAACATTGACGTCTAATCGTATGCAATGCGCCGGATTGTGAAGGAAGTTACAAAGCTTTTTGGAAACTAACAACTAACGGAGCAAGCTGGAAGATTAAACTTTTTCCTGAACCCTATGGTGAGTAGGGCCACGACGTGTCTTCCACAAATGAAACTCCTTAAACATTCTTCTTGCTCCGACTTTAATTCCTCGATATTCCGAAGCGTTGCCACAACAGACTGAATGGACTTGCTTACATTGTTCTCCGCTGCCATTGCTGAGCTACATCCACAGATAGACTACAAGTGAAATGTAGTGCACACAACATCATCGCTCATGAACGCTCCCTCTGTTCCAGTAAGGCCCAGTAAGGATTCTACCAGAGAAAGAGCTTCCCAGTACAGCAGTGCCAGACCCTGTGTACAGAACGAAGTGAAGTATGAGGGGCTGGTTTACCAGCCTACCCAACACCCAATAAGCACAATAACATTTCCAGCTAGCCCCATTGAACTCTACCTCTTTTCTATCAACACAGAGGAACTAAAGAGCATTAGCTGTATGTTATTGTGTTTTTTGAGTGTTTGGATACCTACTGTGTGTATATGGAGAGAGGATTTGTCAGTAGTACGTAGAAGCTACGAAACTGGGGTCTGTTTGGTTTCAGATATGTGCAGGCGAATAAAACTATATGTTTGCACAACTTTGACTGATGTGTATTGTATTACACACTTAGCATTTGATGTGAGTGAGATGTTTATGTCAAAGTGAAAACACATCACACCAGACCCGCCATCACACACATTGGTTGCTCTGCCCTAAATAAAGATAAAATAAAATAACATACAATAGACTACACAACACTTCAGACTACTACAGATACAATAAGATTAGGGGGCAGAGGTGAAAGCCAACGTAACGAGATGGGTTTTCATCTGGGGGTTTTGAAGGAGGGCAGTGTCGTGCGTTGGCACAGTGCAAGTGGCAGGGCATTGCCCGCTGAAGATATGGGACTATTTCACTTATCATGTGGTGTGACTGAGATGTTTATGTCAAAGTAGAAACACATTACATCGCATCAGAGGCACCTCCACACGCATATGGGAGCAGTGCCCTAAAAGTGGCGGGACAGTCTGCCTTTTCCTCGCTCTCACTTCTGACGTGCGGCTGCGGTGAATTACAGTACGGGCCACTGAAGGTAATATTTACTCTTGGTTTTTCTCTCTTTTTCCCACTGTTCACCCCTCTTGTGTTGAGTGATTAGTTGCCTTATGCTCACCGCCAATCTGTTTTGGACTCCTATGCAACATGAAAATGTATTTATAAAGGTCACAGTTTTGTTTGATAGGCTAGTGACATTTCCGCCAGTGAAGTAGAAAGTTCATGTTAAGTCAAAATTATGAGATAGTAATAATCATAAGAGGTAAAGTCATATTTATATGATTAAAAAGTCAAAATTCTGACAATCTATCTCATAATTGTGACTTTTTATCTCGTAATTCTGACTTTTTATTTTTTAATTTTAATATCTCATAATATTAACTTAACATTTGTTTTTTATTTCACTGGTGGAAATGAGCTTCCATTTGAGATGTAGGCCCTAGTCTGTCTGCTTATTATTCCCATAATGTGTTTTACTATTTTTTAGAAGTTAGGTTTAGCTTTTTCAAATCAGTAAGCCTTTCTTGTAATTTCCAACACAGTTCTTTACTAACAAAATGACTTACTTCTTCTAATAAATAATGTATTCCTCTTCTACTGTCCACCAGACAGAGGTAGACCTAAATAGCCTATTCCAAACAGTGGATCGTTGTTTTGTCTCTGTTGCAGACTGCAGAGCAACTCACTTCGTGATAATGTCGACTTTCTATTCTTAATATGAAACTATCCCGTAAGTGATGTTACTGCATATAAAATACAGTTAACGGTAGGCTAAAACCTTAGCACCATCAGATCAGCCACGAACGTTGTGCGCAAACTCGCCACACCTACACGAAACCGAAAGTAAACAGACAGTGTGTAATGGAGTCGCTTGATACGGTCGCTTCGTCGTAGTCGCCGATAAACTGCAAATAAGTCTGTAAGTCATACTCTGTGTAAGCATGTTGGTGAATTATATACATTTCTGTTACAATTTTCTTTTTACAAAACCATATTTCAAGGATTATTGAAATAATGAAAGCAAGTAGGATACTACCTTATGAAAGTCAGCAACGAACTTTTGCAAACCCGGAAAACAGAAGGAGTTCTCGAGTCCTAAAGACAATTTCTTTCGGCTGTGTCAAAAAAAGAAATCCAAACAAATTAATGTTACGAAACTAATGGTCAGTATTAAGCCTGTAGCCTACTCTCAGTGCTCTGATCGGCATTTAATGTATGGGCTTGTAGACGAAAGGACGGGTTGCATTGCGGAAGTAATACATAAGTAGGCCTAGCCTATTTTAGTAGTCTACATAAGTGATAACTTAACTAATTATATTGAACCTGTTGTTTGGTGTGTTGTTTAGTGGCTCGGCTGCGTTTTTTGTATTGTACGACAGCAAAAGACCTCTACGTTCTTTTTTCCACCAGTGCGTCTGCCTGTTGCGGAGTTGTCATAGCCCAGAGGGGTATATAGACGGAGCTGTCATAGCCGACACTGCCCCTACAGGCTGCGGAGGAAAGATAAGGGGAGGGGGTGGAGCATTGTCAGGACCTCGTCTCCCCTGCTGGAGGAAGATGGCGGGGATCGATGCACCTAATAGCCCAAAACATCTGTTTGGCTAGAGTAAATCACACCTCGCCTTGTCTCTCACTATACATCATATTATGAATACAAGCCTATACTTTCACATTTGCCAGATTAAATTTAAGTTAAGATGAATTTTGGCAATTGAATGTTATGTTTTTTCCCCTTTTCTTATTGTGTGTGCCATATGTGCACAGTTCACAGCCTGAAGCCTATTGGGCTAGGCTGTGGATGTTATTTTGAAGGCTCTGTGAAATACTATATATATGTGTGTGTGTTATGTGTGTGTGTAGATGTCGACCTTCAGGATGACGTTTCTGAGTGTCGTAGTACTTCTTCTGTGCTGCATCCAGGAGGCCAGGACAGGTATAGAGTATAGTATGCTGTGTGTGTGTGTGTGTGTGTGAGAGAGAGAGAGAGAGAGAGAGAGAGAGAGAGAGAGAGATGTGTTCCTGATCTTGTCTTTCTCAAAATACATGAAAATAAACAACTACATTAACAACTAAGACCCTCGTAACCTGTGGCAGGCCATTACATATTCAGCTTCCAGACATCAGCAAGGCATGTCCTCACCCCCAGTCCACACACCTTCAGCTTAAAATTATCGATTTTCCTTTTGGAATCAGCAAAGATTTTTAATATCATTTGATATGTTTACTGTCTCTCTACAGTGGTTCCAGTGCCTGTGGCTCCTGGTCCTGTGTATGGTGTGGTGGGTGATGACCTGATTCTGCCCTGTTACCTCAAGGACAATGTCAGTGCAGTGGACATGGAGGTGGCGTGGCTCATTGACTTGAAACAGGTCCATCTTTACAAACAACACAAGGACATAACTGACCTGCAGATGCCGGAGTACCGCCACAGGACGAGTCTGTTCAGGGACGAGCTGCAGAGGGGCAACGTGTCACTAAAGCTCACGTCTGTCAGACTCTCGGACACGAAAGAATACAGGTGTTATGTTGCAGGAGATAGTGGAACTAATGAAGCCACTTTAAAAGTCCAAGTCAATGGTGAGTGTCATAGAAGAACGCCCACTTAGACACCCATTTACTCTAGAAAAAAAATACACGTACATTTACACATTTAGCAGATTATGCGATAGCCTTTTAAAAGAATGAATGAGGGTAAATGTGACACATAGACTTTATATTTATTTAGATATTTATATGAATAAATAACATAAAGGTGAAGCAAAGACTGTGTGGCAGATGTTTAACCCTTAATGTTTAATGCCTGAGCTACTGGTTCCTACACTGTCCCATGAGTGGGGTCAAAATGACCCCAGTTAATATCAATGTGTTTTATGCAACAAAATGAAGTGGTTTCATTAATTTGGTGAAGGATAATGGTTCTTATCATATTTTGGTCAACACAAACATGATTTGATGGCTGACATGTTTTCTTTTTTAATGAGCTGCAGAGGAGAAATGTATCACTAAAGTTCACCTCTGTCAGACTCTCAGACACAAACACATGCAGATGCTTTGTTGCAGGAGATAGTGGATCTAATGAGGCCTAAGTCGTGATGTCTATTAAAAAACAAAAGTCTGGCTCCCACTTACTGTGGAACACACTTTTATTAACCTTTACACATTCAGCAGATAAGTCGATACATTGAAATAAATATATAATGTTAGAAGAAAGACAAATTATATGGCAGATAGCTACATACATGAAATACGGTGGAGGTGAGGCTTAGATTGTGTGAGGTCATAACTTCAGTGTTGTCAGGACTTTCCTCCAAGGCCTGTGTCCCACTGCCTATGTTGCATGTTCACCATGGCTGCAGAATGTCTTGATTTGCACTGATTACCATGAAAGACTCGAGCTCAGCCTGAGAGACAGAGGCAGTGTGAATGCTCTGAACTGTTAACATGGGTGCCAAAATGAAAATCGAGATGAAATGGACATGTCACACACACACGTGACAAAGGCAGTCATAAACAGGGTTATTGTGAGCTTGATACTACAGTTTAATAACCTGACAATGGCTTGGCATTGTATTATAGGTCTGATTTAAACTGTTTTGTGTGTTGGCAGAGTTTGGAAATCATCCTGTAATCTCTCATGAGGACTACTCAAATGGTAGTGTGACTCTGACATGTACTACAAGAAACTGGGCATCCAACACTAAGCCCACGATTGAGTGGCTTGACGTAATAGGGAACATCCTACAGCATTCACAAGTGTCTGACTACTGTCTTACCAACGATACAACCCTCTACGTTCAACAAAGGGTCACTGTGCAGCAGAAAAATAACAACAATTACACATGCAGAGTTTCATACGCAAACCACAGGAAAGAGGAGTCGTTTGAGGTCCCTCGTAAGTATCAGACATAATTACAAATGTTTATGCTCAGTTCAATAATCAAACAAAAATGTCCTTTTTAGTTCTATCAAAGTAGATAAAAAACTTTTTTTAGTTACCAGACTTTTGCACCGTTGAGAAATAATTCAGGTATTCGGTACATGAGGTGTTTGTGAGACATAATGCTATGCTAATACTGTTTCTTTCAATTCACAGGAAAGCTTTTTGCGAAGAATCGCAACCGGTGGATGTTACTACTTGCTGTAATTCTTTTGGCAATATCCATTTGTGTTTTGTATCCACGTTTTCAGAAGTACTCCAGACTCAAAGGTAATAACTTTTATATACAACACGCTCCAGCATTATCGGCACCCCTGCTAGAACTAGCTAAAAAGCTAAAGTAAACAGTCTTTTTGAAATTCGTCTTAATTTCAGAATGAAAACAAGGAATGCTGACTGAGAAAAAGCAACATGTCATAAAGAAATTAATATTTTTAGGAAAGAGATCTGCCACAGTTGTCAACACCCTTAGGAAATGTATGAATTAACATGTTAACTAAAATGCTTTTCAATTTATATTCAACTTCTTTAATCACAATGTCTTGTGATCTGTCAAGTAGTATTTCGTGACTTCCTGGTTCACTGAGGTGTTCTATTAAAAGTTAATAAAATAATGCTATTATTCTCAAATTATAAAAGTAATGTATTGGTTTAAAAATAGTCCAATAGTCCAATTATTAAAACTGGGTTTTTTATTGTATGGGATATTTGTGGTCATTTCAAAGTTGAGGCCAACATGTCTCAAAAAAGTTGGTATAGGGCCAGTAGAATACTGTAAATGTTGATTAATGCTAAAACCATCACAAGTAGAACATTTTAAAACTAATTATATTAACTGCCAACAGGAATGCATACATTAAAGACCATCACAGAGCAGCTGAGTGTCTCTGAAGTATGAAGGCATTTATTACTCATTTATTATATAAAAGGAGTTGACCTCCACCAAGCAGTTCAGTTCCACCCCCCTTTTTTATTGCGTCTATGGGATTTCCCACATTAATGCTCTGAATGTTTTGTGAGGTAACCAATGAACCGATTGCAACCAAAAAAAGAATCACCTCGAGGCAGTGCTTTCTCTCCCTGCCCCTCACATTTGCATGTCCGTTGATATTGCGATTTTCTCGTAATATGCTATCTTGCATTCACCAAAATCTAATCATCTTTAATCATCAAATTAGCCTACGTATGTATCAAAGAGAAATAGAGGGAAAGTGTCAATGACTGAAATTTGTTCTCAGATCTCAGAGTGGATCTCAGATATAGGCCAGAGGTTGCGCTTATTCCAGAATTCCATTCTACTGCCACTGCTGATATTTTTTATTTCAGGTCTAAAGTTTGAAATGTTATTGGTAGTGTTTTTGTAAATAAAAACCTGTCCTTGCACTTTAAAAACTCTTTATTGCATTCCCAGTGTGGTGTTGAGAGAAACAAACCTATGTATCAAAAACTGTCAATGACTGAAATTTCTAACAGTAATAGAGAGTAACAAATATTTTTGTTGGAAAGCTGACATTCAGGAGTGTTTCATAAATAGGTTAATCTCAGCAGTGGAATGGAATTCTGGCCAGGCCAGAGGTTGCACTTATTACAGAATTCCATTCTGCTGCCACCACTGAGATTCCTCAGAGCTGCATGCAAATTTCAGTCATTGACAGTTTACAATTTGAGACAAAGATGAAATCATGCTGAAACCATGAAAGATCTCATAGTGCACCTTCATTCGTGGCATTAAAAAGATAACTAGAATGCAAAAAGTGTGCTTGCAAATATGCGTGCCTACATTCCGCCATTCATTTTCAATGGGCCAAAAAGTTGCAGAAAAACGACAATAATGGACGAACGACAAGAGGTACGGTATACCGAAATGTAGGCGGTCATGTCCAAACTGGGCCGGTCGTTTTAGAGTTGGAACGGTGTCTCTACCTCGAAAGCCTGAGGAGTAGTAACGTCTGAAAAATCTGGGTGAAAAATTTTGTGTTGAATCAGCAGAATAAACGGGGAGAGAACAATAAGTGTGCTCTGCAAGCACACTTAATAAAGTGATGATGTGTAGCTTCTCAGTCATCTAGCTAAGATAATTGTACATACTTAATAAGATAACATATGTTTTAAATAATGGTTCACCTTTTATTTCTCTTTCAGTTTTGCGACAATACAGAAAAAAGTACACCAAAAAATTTGTGAATGTTGGCCGCTACACCGAACTAAGGATTGTTCATGGCCACAGAGAGTTGGTTAGTGGGGAAGAAATCCGCAGGAAGAAAGACTATCAAGATACCAGTGTGAAGCAACTGCTCAGTCATGATTCCCACAACCTGGTCATTCTTCAAGGTGAACCTGGATATGGCAAGTCCTCCACTGCAGAGAAAATCCTACTTGACTGGCAGTCAGAAATCCACTACTCAGACTGCTATGACCTTGTTTTTCTGCTAAAGTGTGATGAGCTTTCTCTCTTGTCAGATCCGAACAGTTTGTTGGACATTGTAAGCAGTCATCTTAAAAATAAATACAAAAATCTGATATGCGAAATGATGTATAACTCACCACACAGGATCCTTTTTGTCATTGATGGTTTGGATGAACTTAGTTTGTCTGAAGAAGACCCCAAAACGTGTCCTAGTGATTTCTCCATCAAAGTCCAGACTAAGACTGTAGTTACTGGGTTATTAATTGGACGTATCCTGCCTCACGCCTCCCTGCTAGTCACCACCAGGCCCTCCGCATCAGCCACAGTGCTGAGTCTGTGCAAATTTCGCCCCTGGAAGTTTGCAGACATACTTGGCTTCACAGAAGAGGGAGTGAAAAAGTACTTTGAAAAGTGTTTTGGAGAAAGTACACCTCGCTTTGAGTCTTTGAAAGATCAGCCAATGCTGTTTACCTCCTGCTATAATCCCATGTTATGCTGGATCATCTGTGACGCTATGAAGGAAGGGGACAATATAATTGAACTGGGAACTACCACATCTATGTATTTGGCATTCTTTACCAAATTTCTGAAACATCTGTCACATGATCAGAGACAGAACGTCTTCCAACAGGCCAAGGAAATAATGGAAAAAGAGAATGTCCAACTGGACTTGAGTGGCATTCCGCCTCTGGAAAGAGGTGATCCTTTTAGGTGCAATAACAATGACCAGCATAGCTTCATACATCTGAGCTTTTTGGAGTTTCTTGCTTCTCTCAGCTATACCATCCTGGATGAAAACGAGGCAAGGAGGCAGGGTGAAGAACTTCTTATTTCAGCAGACAAAGACTTTCAGAGTCCTCACAGTAGTCACATTCAGATTGTGCTGAAGTTCTTGTTTGGTTTATCAAATGAGAACATCACAACCTCCCTCCAGGGCATTCTCCACTGTCCTGGCTTATCCTCTCTTCTTGGACAGCTAAAACAGTGGATCCGGGAGAGGAGCAGAAAATATCGTGATAACCAACAATGTCTGTTTCTTCTTCAGTGTCTCTATGAGCTCCACTATCAAGAGTTTGTGAAGGAAGCCATAGAAATCATGCAGGCAATTAAGTTGTATTACATCCCCTTGACATATGCAGACTGCTCTGCACTGCAGTATTGCTTGGAGGTGTGTCCCTCCATCAGGCAGCTAGATCTCAGACACTGCCACCTCACCTCTGAGAAGCTAAAGCTACTACAGCCGGTGTGGAATACATTGCGATGTGATCATCTGTGGTGAGTAACCATCATCCAAACCAATATTACTTTTTAAAGAAAAAAAAGGGATAATCCGATAAAAGTAAACTTTGGGTATGTTAAAACATGATAATTGATGAGTTGATAAGTTTGTTGAGAATCAAAACCGTGATAGCCTGTTGCATTGTAAACTTTTTTTCAAAAGGCTTAAAATGCTAGTACTAAGGGCACGGAAGAAGGCTTGAAGATAATGCTATTTTTAAAACTACAAGTAAGGAGACACTTCAAGCTTTAATGGTTAAATGATGCTTAAGTTTGGGAGGGGAATACGCGTAAGATTAATTTACAACAGAAATGCCCCAATTTTTTAGGGTTGCTTCACATGAAATGAGTAACTGGTATCATTTCGTGTAAATTACACACTTAAGTAACAGTGCAGTGTGCACAGGCATGAAAACGCGCAGCTACACACGTTTTTTTTTTTTAAATGTCAGTATTTCATTTAGAAAGACCAAAGCCTGCAGCAGCTGTCAGAAAAGTTGTCAAAGTTCAAATTCAACAAAAGCAACAAGACAAGTACAAACCAATGCCTCATTTATCTGTTTTGAAGGCTGACTGCTGAGGCACTGAAGTACACTGAAATTGACGAGCTGACGAAAGGAATCGTCCCCAGGTAAATCTCGAGCAGATCCATAGGCATAGCCACGGGGGGGCTGTGGTGGGCCTGTGCCCACCCACTTGTCAATCAGGCCCACCCAATCAGAAGGCTCTATAAGTTTGATTGACTGTTTAAGTATTAAAAGTAACCTATGTGTTTTGGTCTAGGCGCACCAGATTCTTTTCCACGCCCACCCATTTTATGATTTCTGGATACGCCCCTGTCCCAAACATTGTGTAAATTCACATGCCGTATTTGGAGTTGTCTTAGATGTGTATATTGATGTGGATACATGTGTACAGCCCATCTGAGCAGGTTCAGCAGGCCCATGACCGGGAGGGCGCAAAGAAGTATAGAAGTCTACAGTTCTTGAAGAGCAACCTGAAAGGAAATGAAATGAAAAGCCTCGCAGAAAAAACTTTGCCCAGTTTGTTGAAGACTTTTCAAAGTATGAACATCTCCAGCAATGTACGGTAAGACCAATTGTTTTTTTGGTCACAGAACTTCACGCATTGAAAATACGCACAAAAATGCACAAAAAAATTATACTTAAATCCTGTTTAGCATCATACATTGAAACCACCCATCCATGCCCACTTCCAGCAAAAATAATTTCCCACAAGTTTTAAAACAACAAAAGAAATTAAATGAATTTGATCAATTCGCTATGCGGTACATCTAGTTATAAACATGACCGGAGGCCACAACTAACAAATGAACTAAACATATTTATTAACTGTTTCATTTCATTTGAAAAAGCTAGCTCACTGTGCTAGTAAATATGTTAGCATGACTTACTGGTAGACAGAATCAAAGTATTAATAGGTCCTTTGCCCTTTGTTAAAGCATTGAAGTGGACAAGGACACTGCAAGAGATGACGTCTATTTATCCTTCTCTGCAGAGACAAATGATGATGTTTTCCAGTAAGTTTCTTGACCAAAGTAAACATTCTTATTTAATACAGCATTCTCCAGTTAATATAGTGGCCTTATCTACAGAAGAGATTGATTTCATATCGTCTGTTTCAGGCTAACTGTTGAATTCCAGAAACAAAAGTCCAGTGACGTACAGGAGGCAGATCCAGAAGTGCTCAGCATCTCTCTCACCCTGCCGGCATCTCAGGTCTCCAGTACTGACTGGACATGTTTCCTACCGGAGGTCTATAGGTTAAGGTATGGGCCAAGGATTTCTTTCACAGGTGTTTGTTTCTATATTAGGGCGTTATATGTGGCTTAATTCATCAAGTGTTGCCTATTTGACTATAATTTAGGGGGGGGGTGCAAGTTCAAGTATGTGTTAGTAATGATTGTCATGATTGAGTCATGCAGTAATAGTAATATTTACCAGCCAAACATAATGTGCCTGGCCAAAGAAATGGCAGATGCAAGAGTCTCTGGGATTTATCCTCCTATATCTGGGGCTGGTGTTTTAAGTCTGGTTTTAGATGTCTACAGAAAACAGGTTACTGTGCCCCTTGTAAAGAATTTTGTAGCACTGATTGCGTGGACTTGCTTAACAAGAAATATGTCTTCTGTTGCACACCTGTCATAGGCGGGACCAAGAAGTGGTACAGCGTCTTTGCTCTCTACCTGACCTGCAAAAGCTGGAAATTCAGGTGACAGACCTGACTGTGGGCTGGGCTTCTTACATCCTCTGCAGCAAACAATCCTGTCCCAGCATTGAGGAAATAGAGTAAGTTAAGTAGAGATACATAATTCTACTGCAATACCTAATACATAATATATAATTTTCTGTAATTATAATATTCCATGTGATTCCATTTGGCATATATTCCATCTTATCCCATGTCTCATATAGTATATTTATACAATGATTCAAAGAAAAACAGTGTAGATATAAATACCTGATGATTTTTGATATAGTCATTGATAAGGTCTTGTCAGATCAGAGTACAGACATTAGCTTGTAACAAAATATGGTACAAATGGAAGCATTTGGAAGTGATGTGTTTGGCCCTAAAGTAACAGAGGGGTTATTTTGATGGGGTTATTTTGGACTTTAAACATCGGGCTTGTGTTTTATTTCACAAAGTTATTCCTTGTCCAGCTATAATACTTCCTGCACTTACTGGTCATGTTGTCCTATGAACAGACATTGATTGGCTAACTCGTCCTGTTGTAGGATTCTTGTCGCTGACGGAAATACACAGGATCACAGTGCATTCACCTCTGTTACCTTGGAACAACATGAAAGGATCAGGTGAGATTCTTTACAAAATCTATTTTAGTAATAGCCTTTTTTGTTTAAAGGCAGTTGGAATCCCCACACACTACACTGCTATTTTTAACTGGGTCCAAGATCTGAAAGAAACGTGCAATCCAAAGAAAATTAAAGATGATCTGAACACCAGAGAGCTCTCATCAGTCTAAGGGAGAGCTACCGTGTTGGAAATGTCACATAAAAACCTTTGTTGTGGGTTGCTCATCTTTGATTGCTTTTTTTCTTTAACATTTTTTTTAGATGTGTCAAGATGGCATAATTTTAATGGCTCTGTACCACTGTGGCCAAATGCATTATGTGTTTAGTTCATGGGCGAAAATAATATAAAAACTAGATGTACTGCACAACCCACCACCTCCTCACCCTGTCATATTCTCATCAAACCTTGTATTTGTCCTATACCACTTTGGTTGTCTTTTCTGTTAAGCTTGTGAATGGGCAGGTTACTCAATGATGGACTATCACTCCTCATGAAGGGTATGTGCCAACATGATTCGTTTTATGCAAGTTTGTCAATTACCAGACACGTACCAAACGGCTGAATAAATTAATATTACTCCAGAATATGAGCCAAAAGATAAAACAATAATAAAAATAAGATAATCAGCCATCCAGAGCTATTACATCAGTATCAGCTCCTAAACATGCGTATGGGTCGACCCCTACGGAAGGCCACTCAGAGTGCTGGAACAGTTCAGTTTGCTCAATGCTAAAAAAAAAAAATAGTGGGAACATTGCTGATGGGCCTTGCATTCACAAATCCCAGATTTAAATGGTTATGCGGTATAAGTCTAACTGGTGGACTTTGACCACTAGGGGAGCTCCTGAGTTGGAAATCATGTTTGTGCTGTTTTTCTCACTTCAACTTAATTTTGTTTTTGTGTTTTGACATTTTCATCATTAGAAGTGGGCATGGACAGATTATGTTAATACAAGAGGTTCCACTTAATATAAGGAAAAACTATTTTGGTTTTAAACTATAGTGTTGTACACATAATCTTATAAAATTACAGCACCTCTTATGCATGGAATTTTTTTAAATTACATTTTTATTTGAACAAATACAAGTAAAGAAAGGACCAACACAGTATTTTATATGCTGTCTAAACCTACATACATTTTAGTATGGAGCAGCTTTTCCATTGTATTTTGTTAGAA
Source organism: Setipinna tenuifilis (assembly GCA_030347295.1). Lineage (NCBI taxonomy): Eukaryota > Metazoa > Chordata > Actinopteri > Clupeiformes > Engraulidae > Setipinna > Setipinna tenuifilis. The sequence goes on from CM059269.1 coordinate 3,863,419, forward strand.
ACCTCTGCCATTTGCAATGTGCTGCATCAACACTGTTTTATTCATTTTTCCTAAATTGTCTAGCAAAATGATTGGTCTTATGCACCCATATATTCTGTGTGGGGTTAAGGTCTAGTGACTAGTTAGGCCATAACAACACTGCCATTTCCTGGTGCTCCAACCATGACTGCGGTTCTGCTGTTTATGCTGGTGCATTATTTCGAGGAAAAATTGGCTGTTGTGCTTCAAGGTTCAAGTTTGAAACTTTTTTGCCGTTTGTGCAAAAACTAACAGAACAGGAATTCTTGTGCATATCTCTCTCAGAGTCAACAATAGGGAATAAAACAGTATAATTTTAAAACAGTAATAAAACAACAATAAAAGAATATATAATAATGGACATTTTTTAAAAAACAAGTACTAAACAAAAAAGGAAAGGGAAAAAGACATTGCAGTTAGAATATTGAACATTTATCAGAGTGGTATATGGCACAAACATAAATAGAAGTCATCTACAGAAAATGCCTCGAAAAACATTTTTCATAACTTAAAGCGTTACAAAGCGGTATATTATTTGGAGCATAGCTTGAAATTACACTACACTCAATAGTCCAAATTTCAGTAAACCTTGCATCTGGGCAAAATCAGATTATGTAAAATGGCATGTATAAGCAGCGCCATTTTCTTACAAAATTGTGATTTTTGAATTGCCAGCATCTTAGGGGGTGAAAGTCATTATCGCATCAAGTACAGAACAGACATTCATTTAATAGAGCCTTTATAATTCCTTTTGTGCTGAACTTCACAGCAAACCGTAGCAGTCATACCATGTACCTCTATGCAGTGCATCCAGTTTTTACCTGTGTTTGTCAGAAAAGTAATCTTGAAGTATGTGATGAACCATGACTGTCCCATTTTTTGTGTATGTATTTCGTCTCTCTGAGTTCCCATTCTTCCCACCTCTGTGGCTGTCCCTGATGTACTTCCTCAAACCTGTCCAATTACCTCATGTTCATGTGTACTGGCAACTTTCCTTACAATATTTAAACATTACCCTCTGATAGCTTGTCGAGTGCTGGAACTATTAAAGTGTTTATTTCTGTGATTGCACACTGTTTTCTGAGGGCTTCTTTCAGTGGGCTTTCTGCGGAGTTTTGTCTTACTAGATTGTGCCCTGCAATTTGTGCCTTAAAATCTGCTGTGACTTTGCATTGTGTTTTGCGTACTCTAGAATTCCTCTGTTAAGAAATCTGTCCATGTTGCAAGAATCTGTCCGTGACAGCTTGAGATCTCCCCTAGATCTCATGTTAAGGTAATTTTTTTTTTTTTTCGATATACCTGTTTTATGTTTATCAGCATTGAACCCTTGTACTTGAGGATACCAGTAGTCCATACAACAGTATACGTCTGTTAAAATTCCTTGCCTTAACTTTCCTTCGTATATATAGGGATGCATAAATAACCAGCTCATTTTAAATGCTAGTATGCTGGATTATAAAAATTAGCCTGGTAAACCAGCCCCTCATACTTGAATTTGTTTTAGCAAAGTGAAGTACGAGGGGCTGGTTTACCAAGCTATATTAAAATGACATGAAGTACCAAATATATGTATTGCATAAATGATATACAGGAGTTTCACATATTAGGCCTATCTAAGATTTGCCTATTTATGACAGGTAGTTGATACTGGTGACATTCAAACTGAATAGCATGTTTTGCAGAAAATGCAGAAATTGTGTTTTGTTTTCTTTTGAAGTCCATGACATTATACTAAACCACTTTTTAAAGGTGGCAGTGGTGGTCTGGTGGTTAAGTTAACGGACTTGTGATCGCAGGTTCTAATCCACCAACTGCCAGTAGTGCCACTGAGGTGCCCTGAGCATGGTACTGTCCCCACACACTGCTCCCTGGCCACCGTTGTCATGGCTTAGGTTTAGGTTTAGGTTTTACACTCTTTGCCAGGGAATTATGCCAGAAGCCCTAGTAGCTTTGTACATCTGACCCTCTGTGTTTTTCAAGTGCTGAATGAGTGTATTATTACTCTTATTGCTGTAACATATTTTCTGTGGCAATCTAGACAGCATCTGAATCAGCACATGAAAAACTTGAATGAGCTTCATTCAATGCTGGACAGGGACGCCTCAACTACAGAGAGTAACCAAGGTGACAGTAACAGTATGTACAGGTGAGGTCATTTATGAAATCATTTTTGGACATAAATGTTAGTTATGCATTGGAAATGTCATTGGTGGTAGTAAAACTGGACTAAAGCTGCCACATAATTTCCTAAATAAAGAACTTTAAATGCCATTGATAGCTGAGTGATCTATAGTATCCTATTCACCTTTTTGTGTACTTTCCAAAATAAAGGATGTGAATGGATACCCTGAATAGGTGTGTGGGCAGTGAAGGGTAAATACAGGGGAAAAATAAAACATGTTTACATGTGACAAACCTGTTTCCCCGTCAGCCACGTTAGAAAAACCATATAACATGTTAACATAAAATAATGTGTACCAGTAAAGTCAATGCATTTGTCTAAAGCGAAGCCTACTGTATGTACATGGAAAGAAACTGTTTTAGACTTCATAATTTACTCATACTGCTATTGTTGTTGGTTTCAGACTGTTAGTTAAAGACGGCTCAGATAAGCCAACTGCTGTGCTCACCCTACCGGCAACAGAAGTATCCAGCTGCGAGAAATCTACAGAACTCCTCAACATGATTCTCAGACTAAAGTAAGAACAGTGAAAATGTCAATTTAAAGTTTACTGTATGAACTAATATCCCAAACTTCTGACCTGAAAAGATACAGACACAGGCAACAGAACATCCCCAGTTTGAAAAGTGACAAAAGAATTTCACTGCTCTGCTCTGCAAAAAAGTTTACTGATCTGCTCAAAATTAATCCTCCTCTTCATAACCTTCAAGATAGATGTTTTGAGTTTTCCACTGTTGTAGGCAATTACAGATATCACTTTTCACAAAAGCCAAATGAACAAACTTGCAGCTGTTAGAGTAAGAGATGAAACGAGCATGACTGCTGATAGTGTAGTTTGATAGTTATCTTGTGCTGTGTCTACACATGCTGTCTGATACCTGTGTTGGTCGCCTGCAGGAACAAAGGACACCAGGGTGAAGGTGTGAAAGCTGTCCTCTCCAGACATGTGGAAGAGGTGATTCTGGTGGTGAGCTGCATCCCTGTGAGCCTGGCTGAGACTGTCTTGTCCTGCTTAATGAAAAATAAGAACAAGATCACGTAAGTTCAATATTTTGGCAAATAGTCTTTAAACTGTGTGTACACAAACTATGTTTCAGTGCTCGATTTAATGTGTAAGGCCCCTAATAATGCAGTGCAGTGACCTCATTGGGATTTGGATGCATCTTGCTGTGTGCCCTGGGCTTATTATTTGGCTGCAAACATAAACCTCAATCAAAGTGTAAATGATGGCTATGATGGTAATTTTGCTTTTAAAGAAAGTTTGAGTTGTGGACATATTGAACACCCCCACCCCCCCAAGACTGTGGCTGTGACTGTGGCAGTTTATTCTTACAGCAACATTACACTTCAACATGTATAGTTGTGTAATTGTGAGACCATCTCTCCTAGACCTACATTTATTGTACTTAACAACTTTAGTGATCAGTTCCTCAGATTTCAGATTGAGCAATAGAGCATATAAGGACCTAAAGTCAAATCTAAATTCATCAATTTACAAGTCCTATGCACAGCCAGTTTTCAGGTGCCGGTGAAGTGCAGTTAAGGTAATCCAGCGTCGTTCACAATAAAACAGCAAAAACTAAGTCTTTTCAGTGTGCGGTGATTCAACTGTTTCTGTCGCTCAAATCTAAATTATATTGAAGTGGACTAGATTAAAGACTGACTCGCATCACATAATAGGACATAATGGTAGCACAAGATACTAACTGAGCCAAAGACTGTCACCTGGTATCAGAGTCGGAGGTTATGTGTCACAAAATCAGTGTGAATCAATGTTTCAGTTGTCTTCTGTGTCCTTGTAGTGTTTGCATTGTGACCCAGAACTACAGTGATAAGGACAATGTTTGCTCAGAACTTAGAGTGAAAAAAGATGAGAGCATTTTCAAGTAAGTTTCAACAACTAACCCACTTGTAAAATATAGCACTGGATATTGACAGAGATAATGAACAGACAACTGTATGTAAAATCTACACTGTTTATGTTTTTTATTTCAGAATGTCAGTTAGAGAGGGCAAACTAAGCTCAAGTTCCTACACAGCACCTGTTGTCTCTGGCATTAAAGTCAAATCAGAGCAAACCCCTGTCAATATCAACTGGGGCCTCTTCTTCACATCATTTCACACTCTCAGGACTTCAAGAAAAAGGTATGAATGAAGCCTGAATTGAGTTGGATCAATGTGTATTAAGGTGAAGGTGGCTCATTGAGGATGTCATCATTACTTTAAACTCTCAGCAGTTTAAAGGAGATATATGTTTTCTCTTTACAGCAGCCCAGATGTGGATGTCCATGTTGGTAAACTGCTGTCCTGTTTGCATGGCCAGCAAGCTCTACAGAAAGTGGATTTGTTTGTGAGAAGCTTAAGTGACGGTCTGCAAGACGGCATCCAGTCTCTCCTGAAGACCTGCCCCAGCCTGCCACAAGTCAGGTGAGAGGACCACATCTTCCTTATTCTCTGCTAAGGCTGCAAGTTTACTAATAGCTTTATATATGGCAGGTGCAAGACAAACCGGTGGAGAAATGTGCAGTGATCTGCCAGGAAGACGTAATGCCATTGGGACATATTACTATCAAATAAAATATTATTATTATTATATTCTCAGAGTCTTTCTGGCTAAAGTGTATAATAATTATAAGCAGTGCCAGACCCTGTCAGGGGCTAGACAGACGAGGACCCAGTTGCATCCCGGTCAAAAACAGAGTTTATTGAAGGGATGGGGGGAAATGGGAGATTGTGTGTGCGTGTGTCCCGCTGGAGTGTCTCTGCTCGGCAGTGGAGAAAGGATGCCCAGGTTGAGTCCACATGCCAAGGATTCAGGGCACTGAGGAGACACACACGACAGGCAGGCAGAAGAGCTGGGCAGGAATCGAAGTCACAAGGCAGGTCAGGTTTAGTGGGGCAGTGGAGTAGATGGTTACAGGAAGATCTAGGTTCGGTACAGGAGTGAGAAGCAAGAACCGACAAGCTAGCTAACAAGCAGGAGAGCAGTGTAAAGTACTTTGCAATATTACAGACAATCTGACAAAGAAACACTGGGAGAACAGGGCTATATATACACAAAGTGATTAAGACAAGAGAGATAAACAGGGAATGATTAGACCAGGAGATTCCGTGCAGCTGGTTGGCCAGTACTGGAGCAGAGTGGGTGCAGCTGGGGCTAATCAGTAGAGCGGAGGAGAGCGAGGCAGATCATTGAAACGAGTCGAGTGCTCGTTAACAGGAGGAGGGAGTGAGCTCATGACAGACCCTATGTACAGACCAAAGTGAAGTACAAGGGGCTGGTTTACCAGGCTAGTGAGGTAGTACAATGCGCAGAGATATTAAATAGACTGCAAAGTTGATGATGTTGGGCTTATATCTGTCTTGTCATTGTTAATGCTTCAGAATGTTTATCATGTCAAGTGTTCCTCTTTATTACATGTGTTTAATGTAATTTTCTTTATTTAGAGTGTCATGTGGTTATAATAGTCATCGTGGAGATGAAATTGCATGGAACGGAGAGGGTGAGACTAAAGATGGAAAGTTTGGTTGGACAAAGATATTTTTAAAGGTGCGTAGTTCTCTGTCTCTATCATACCATGTACTCTTATTATATTTAGATGTTGTTTGTTTGCATGTGTGGTGTGTTGAGTAGTATGCATGTGTGGTGTGAGTAGTAGATGTCCGTTCACTTCAGTTTTGTAGGGGAGAGCTGTGACAAATGAAACACTTTTTACTTAATGGTTATTTTCAAAGACAGTGAAGCAAATTAGATCTATTTTGCCATATGATCATCAACATACAAGTGTATTCTATAAGTTACTGGTGTAATTTAACACATTCGATAAGAAATCACGTTCATTTTTAACTTTGAACGCAATGTGTCGTTTGTTACAATCGTCCCTCATTGTCGGCGTGAATGAAACACGCAATGATTTTTGATCACAAAAAACTACCAGTAGGTAATATTTTACTTACTGATGTCAAAAACAGTCTCACGGAGATAACATTTGAACGCAGTAACGTCACGGCACGAGATTTCACGGGGTTGTGAAGTCTTGCATGCTGAATGTGCTGATGACGATGATGTTTCAGTGTATTTTTTTTTTTTGAGGGAATAGCTGTGTTTCTCACGTCCCGCGTTTCATTCGTCACGGCTCTCCCCTACTTTTGTGTAGCGAGTTGTCAGCAGTGTTCATCTGTTGAGTTTGTTGTCTTTGGTTGCAGGAAGATCTGCAGGCTCAATCTTAACAGAGGATGTGAAAAAGGTTGGCAAGACTAAACCTGATGCAGTGCAGTTATCCAGTCATCAAATATTTCTCAATAATTATCCTTTCGTGACAATGCTGAGTTTTGTGAAGTGTGACTGAATTCCGGTCAAGGCCATTGGGGGCAGTTTCAGACAACCATGATCAGCTACACTGCATGTATAGGATATGCAGATGAATGAATCGAAAGGGAATGAAGAGTGAAAATTTTATATTTTATACATTTTATATTTTGCAATCTTGTTGTTAAAAATACTAATTTAACTAACTATGATGGATTTTGTATTTTGAATATTCTTTTTTTACCTTGGGAAGAATGTGTATTTTATATATTTGTAATATCATTGTTAAATCAGACATGTATACAACAGTATAATGTATGCAAACCAAAAAATACTTTTATAAGTAAAACACTAAGGGTGTAGTTTTTAGTAGTTTTGTACAGAAATATATATAACTATTCTTTCCCAACCTCTTAAATGGGAACATTTCCTGGTCTATTGATTCCTTTTTTTTAACGTGATGTGATTTCATGACGGTGAATGTGTTTCATATATACTATGTACAGGGTGTACCAGAAAAAAGTCGACTAGATGATTTTAATGTCCTTAATCACTGACACGATCACGCTTTAACCCTGCAGATTACCAACACGTTTTTTTTAACTACCAATAAAAAAGTTTCCAGTTACTTTTGCCTTCATAATCTGGTATTTCCTCTGCTTTTCCCCACTCACTACACCACTGAGGATAAATGGGCAAAAGTGGGTTATTTTATCTTACAAAAGTGAAGAACGGATGAAACAAAAGTGAACATTTGGCTGAGGGCACCATATATAATTCTTAACCTGCCTCTTGTTTGCAAACTTGATCTTTCAAGTTGACAGTTGAGTTGCATGTGGCCAGCAAGATTATTCAGATAATAACCTTCCTCGCTTTCGAGGAAGATTACTCAAGTACCAGGCACATTATTGAACTAGTCAGCGCCTCTTTGCTTTTTGATGAAGGTGCTGTCATTGTCGAAAGGGATGGAGTACGTGTAAACACTTTTGGGCATACTTTAGTTTAAAACAAGATCTGAACTTGTTACTTAACCAAGACCAAGAATATCTGCCGAGACCAGAGAGTGTCAAGACCAAGACCGGACACACTAAGGTGAGACCAACACCAAAAACAGACTAGGGTTAGAATTGCCATGGCATGATTATTCATACCATGTGTACAAAAAAGAACCCATATTGTTGTAAAGTGTAATGAGTTAAACCAAATTTGTGGTTAAATCAACCAGATTTGTTATACTTACACTAGGCCTATATTTGATAAGTGCAACACTCCCTTCAGGCCTGATGGAGAAAACCCGTTTTCCCCCTTTATTCTGTGCCCTGGTACACAAAGCAAGGACTGTGAAGTGAATGTTTAATGTGGAAGAACGTGGCTGGACCACACATCTCAAGCCACTAAGCGTGCTCCTTTGGGATGAACTGGAACCGAGATTTGGCACCTGAAAGCCACACTTGAGCAAAAGTACAGATGCCCTGCCAATAAAAATACTTCTCTAGAAGTTCAAGTTACCCTTATACGGAACTAAAAGGCTAAATGTATCTGTGTATTGTACTTAGTGCGACAAGTAGCCTGGTCTATTAATAAATACACTAAAGCAATGGAAACAGTAGGCTACAAGTAAATGTTACAGTTTTTTCTGATCGCTTAAGCACATTTTTTGCACCTATTGGCTGTTTTTGCAAAACTCTACACACAAATAACAAAACCTTTCACCAAATTAGCAAAACATTGTAGATACCTTGCAAAAGCTAACACATCTTGCTTAACTCTGCAAACCTTTGGAAAAATTGTGTTTTTGTACCAAACAGTTAACACAAACCATCATATTAGTTAGCACACAATGCGGCAACTACACACTAATGGTATCAATGAAAAACACATCTGGCTTTTGGTTTCTCTGTGCACAAGATATTTTCAGTTTGAAGTCATACACAGGTTTCCAACTCAACACACAGGGATTCAAAGTTCAAGTATGGATGTTCATTTACACACATCAATACAAAAACATTTTTTTCCAACTGAAAACACATGAAAACATACAGTAATTTTACTGAGAGAAAAAAAAACAAGAAGTCTACATCTTGTCGTCTCTCTGGGTCCAACCACAACATTTTGTGAACATCAGCTGTAATGTTTTCTAGTCAAAGGCACTGACAAGAAAATATCTCTGGAGTGCAGTATCAAGGCCTGACATGAGGCCTAGTCAATGTCTGTGATGGCATGCCATCACTAGGGTTGTGTGTATGCTTTGACTACCATACAAACACACCTGGCTCTGTGGTGTTGTGGTCAAAGTGCATGTTTGATACCCTGGAGGCCTGGGTTCAAATCCAGGTGGGATTACTTTTTTCCCCCTTTACTTCAATATCCCTGTATGCCTCCTCCATTGCCTGTAGAAGGGCCATGCATTGATCTGGATGATGGTCATAGACAGCAAGGCAGACAAGGAGAGCAACACCATTTTGACTTATAGCTGCACACATAGTTATGCTACCATGTTGTCTGACATTGATTATGGCACGGTGTCCAACAATGTTCCTCGTTATAAGTGAGGCTGAAACCTGCCTCATCCACAAGAATCAGCTCATGACCTATGGCATCTGCCTTTAGCTCCATCACTCTCTGGAAAAGACAAAACAAATGCAGCACAACAGGCCCATGCACAGCCCTAGAGTATGTACGTCCGGAATCAGTACCAATGATACTATAGCCTTATACCTTATGATGCTTGCTACACTGTAGCGGCTCAGGTTAGGCTGAACCCATTGGCCAGCTTCCCTCAGGGTCATTCCACTGTCCACTAAAGTAGCTCTGATGTCATCAAAAATTATATTTCTTACTCTTCTTACTCTTCTTCCTTCCCTTTCCTCTTCCCTACCTCGTCCTCCTCTTACTTTGTCACCTCCTCATCCTCTTTCTCTAACCACCTCCTTGTCCTCGTCGTCCTCTCCCTCTTGCTTTTTCACCTCCACATCCTCATGCTCCTCTCTAACTCTCACTCTTCTTTATTCCATTGTACTCCACCTCAAAAGCTTACCTGTGGCTTACTGTATTGCTAGTGTTCAGGCTGATTGCAAAGTGAATTATTTATATAAAAGAGTTTTCACATGTGACAGTGTGGCCAGAAACTGGCAAAATAGTTTAAATAATAGCCATGATTGTGTATAGTTTTGCTAAGAGTGTGTTGATTATTTGCAAGTTGTGTGTAAAGCAGTGAGTTGTGTTTACAGTTTTGCAAAAAGAGTGCTGTACAGTGGAAGTGTGTGTTACAAAATTACAAACAGAGTGCAAAGCAGAGTTTGTGCTATTAGTTTTGCGAACTCGGTGAGGGGTTTTGCTATAAGAATTAGTAGTTTTAGAAATTGTGCTACAACAATCACTATAAGTGTTAAAGCATTCAGAAAAAACTGTAATAAAGACAAGGCAGTCAGAACTTAGCAGCATATGACATAGCTTGTTTAAACAATTGGAGCCTACAACGAACTGCAGACAACGTCTAGCCCTGAAATAAAAATACTTGTCTGGTTCTCCCCAAAAACTTTAGTGTAGGCTAGTCATTCGAGCCTATATGCCTGCGAAATGACAATCTGAGTAAAAGTAAATGATATCATTCATTCAGGATATGTAGTAAAGTAGAAGTACATTTTGAGACAATCATAATTTAAGTAAAGTACAGATGTTACCATAACGGACATAATAAATAGACCTACTGTAGTTAATTAAGTACGCTGCGTTGCTACTATACGTCTGTCAGGGGCTATACATGAGCTGTTGACAGGCACGTTTGTGTGGAAGACAGTATCTCACCTGTCCCTCTTTGCATTTAGGCCTACAAATCCGTTTGCACACGCATGGATAGCGAGAAATTTTTGGATTTGGAAATAATTCACCAACAAAAATGGTTCAGTTATTTCCACATTCATCTAACGAAATTGACAAAGTTGAGTTCCACTGGCATTTTCTACTCCAAATCAGCTGATGGCAGTAGAAAACAGGAAACGGAAACGCAACCTCGGTCTTAGAACAGAGGAAGAAAAATAAGCGTCCCAGCATTAGCTGCTGTAATAGTCACTTCTAGGAAATTTACGATTAAACAGTTGTGTGAGATTGCGCTTCGAGGGCCATGTCTGATACAGTAAGTTAGAATGTTCATTGCTTTATTAACTGTTTTTGCTAAACATAATTCTATGGCGCGTGGTGCTGAATTGGTCTAGCTAAAATGGAGACTTGTATTACTAGCCTCTAGGCTAACCTGCCTGTGGGTAACTAGCAGTGTTAACCTTAGAGACAACCTGTTAGTCAGTCTCCCTCTGATTGTTTTCGTTATCTCAAGTGGATAAGGGGACTCTAACGTGTGTTTATATTTATGGATGTGTGGAAAATACGGTGTACTTGGTAGTAGCCGAAACTCTTTGTGCTCCTTTTTTAGGGATTTGCCACTTGGCTCAAAAAGGTAACGTTAGCTGATGTAGTGGTGCATGAATTGATATCTTTTACAGTATAACTCTGCTGTCACTGAACGGTACCGGGTTGTATATTTCTTGACTGTGTATAGGGTATATTTCCATTTACACCAGTAAGGCTACAGCAAACACTTGCGGACGCTAAATTTCCCATTTTTTAGAAACGCGACGTCTGAGCTAAACTGTACTTAGCTTGTTATCGGGTGAAGAGGGATAAGAAGATATGTGAACATATAGTCATGTCTGACCTTAAAACTGAATTAATTTGTTTTCATAGGAGACGAAACCATCTACAACTGACGGAGGGGACAAGAAAGAGGGCGGAGAGTACATTAAACTAAAGGTGATCGGTCAGGTACGTGATTCAGAGTAGCTGCAGTTTTATCGACATACGACATATTATAACCATTATCTTATCTTTTAATACAGCAACTACGCCTGTTGTTTCCTAACAAAACTAACCTCTGCCCACCAACACTACCCTGTGCCCTGGCTACACTGACTTCGTTATGCCTTTGCTTACTCTGTGTTCGGCTCCATAGCTGTAGCTTGTTTATGTCCTCTTTTTGTAAGTCGCTTTGGATAAACACGTCTGCTAAGTGTAATGTAGTATAATGTTTGACTCTGCTATTCAATGTGATTAATTTCCCCCTGTCATGTTTTATGTACTGTGAGTCTCTTTAGTCATCTTGGCGTGAAAAAAACAACAACACAACAACAACAACAATCTTTTCTGTTTGCATGTAGGACAACAGTGAGATTCACTTCAAAGTGAAAATGACAACGTCACTGAAGAAGTTGAAAGAGTCTTACAGTAAACGACAGGTACAGCTCTCCCACAACAGTTATGTCTGTATCCATAGTGTGTATGTTGTGACACCAGGATGCAAAACACTAACTAAGATATTCTCCTTCCCAATGGTGTGCACCTGGTTCATGATTCTTAATGGAACTTCAACAACGTCTTGCTTTGGCATTTTGAAACACTAAGAGTTTGAATTATAGGGGGCACAGGTATAGCTGAGCTGAGCAGAGCTGACCTGGTAAACATACCACTCGTACTTCACTTCATTTCGTACAGAGGGTATGGCTGTGACTGTGGACCAATCAGCAAACAGAGGGGAGTCATGACCAGACGTTAGCGATTGGGTAAAAGCAGATCCAGTTGTTTTAAACTTCAGCAGAGTCTACACCTCCAGGAAGAAATTGTTCGCTGATTGGTCAGACAAGACGCTGCCTGAGACAACCATGTCAATGAAACCACAGGCAGGCCCTCTGTACGAAATGAAGTGAAGTATGAAGGGCTGGTTTACCAGGTTATAGCTGAACCACCAAATTACAATAATCAGAGATGAATTGCTGCAACAAGAGGAGGTGTAACTTCTACCGTTATTGATCTGCGTCATGTTTTTAACCATTTTGTAGGTTAGGAAGACCATATGTTATTGATTCTCTTCTGTAATTTTTGGTGTCACTGATATTTCTTTTAACATTATGCTGGTATTTTTAAGTTTAAGCCTGCAGTGGTGTATGGACTAGTCTACATATGTTGAGTTCACATTTGCAAAACCAGGGCTGCAAATAAACGCCAGAGTGCACACAGTTTTGACGTGCATCAATGTCCATTTAAAATGCTGTGAGCTGCACAGTAAACCACTTTTAACAGGAAAGGTTTTGAACATTCTATGAAAGAATGCCTTGTACAACAATGCAGGATTCCAAGATTCCACTTTATTGTTCTTTAGAATCATCAGGCCCCGACATCCTAATCCTATTGGTGCAGTGCTAGTGGCCTACAGCTTAGAGCAGTTCATTGAAAACTGTACGGTGACCAGCTAATAGTTTCTGCCAGTAGTTCTCTGGCAGTCCAAGCAGCTGCGTATGATTGTACTTTTATCTCCCCAAGATTGTGTGATGTTTGCCTGCCAGTCTTTGTGTACTCTGAGGGTCATTTCTGTGCTTGTAGGGTGTTCAGCCAGACATGCTTCGCTTCCTCTTTGAGGGCCAGAGGATTCAGGACCACCAAACCCCCAAAGAGGTAAACCGATCTGATGTTTTTCTGCACCACAATGTACGCATGTACGCATGGGATTTCTTCAGAGGCAGACAACCTGGTCTGAGCAAGTAAAAGTTCTGAGGCGTAATCCTGTGGTGTGTGCCTGTACTCTTAACACAGGTGCTTTTACTAATTATGTGACCATGTGGCCCGGTGGTTAAGCCACTGAGGTACCCTGAGCATGGTATCTCCCCCACACACAATATAACACACACACACACACACACACACACACACACACACACACACACACTGAGTCACCCTGAGCATGGTATCGTCCGTCCCCCGCGGCTGTGCGTGATGGGTTGAATTACAGCATTAGGCTGACACTCTTATTGAGTGAATTACAGTGAATTAGGCATAGGGACAGTCCTCCTGCAGCAATGTGGGGTTCGGTGCCTTACAGTGTGTTAGGTAGAGGGACCGTCCCACTGCAGCAATGTGGGGTTAGATGCCTTACAGTGAATTAGGCACAGGGACAGTACCCCTGCAGCAATGTGGCGTTAGATGCCTTACAGTGAATTAGGCACAGGGACAGTACCCCTGCAGCAGTGTGGGCTTAGGTGCCTTGCTCAGGGCGTCACGCTGATCCCAAATGCTGAATCCCAGTGTCGTTGAAGCGACCTCCCGAAGAGTTTAATAACGTGCAGATAAAAAATAAATGAATAAATTAAAAAAAACAAAAAAACGAAACAAAAACAACAATAAGATCATCCACCCTGGCTGAACAGTTGTGCCCATTTGAATCAGCTGGTTCAGTGAAGGACTTTCAGGACTTTCACTTTTCTTAATCTGGGTTGTCTGCCTCTAGATGTCTTTGATATGTAACCAAATCCTACTCCAGCCACTATGGGTCATACCAGTACATATACTGACTCACGGACATTTCTAATAAGACATTTCTAATTGTCTGTCTTTTTTTTCGTGGCCCTCTTGTCCTGTTATTTGTCTCACAGCTGGGAATGGAAGATGAAGATGTAATTGAAGTCTACCAGGAACAGACTGGGGGTCTTCGAATCAACTAATGTCTCTCTCTTTCTGTGTCTTTGTTTTGAGGCATATGTTCTGTTTTACTGGTTGTTATTGTTTTTATATATATTTTCATAGGAGATGAAATCACGTGGCTCTTGGTGGGGGTGGGGGGGGTGGGGGCTCTCCTAGGTGAAATGGACACAAGGTTTTGATTCCATTACCCTTGTGATTCCAACCCTTACGATACAATTTTAAACAAATTAATTCACGTTTTATTTTGAAGGGTGTAGTGTAGCAGGTCCACAGTTGGGTCCCCCTGCCCCTCCCCGATTGAGTCCAATTCATCCTGTCCTTGCCATGCTGATTCTGTGAATTAGTATTGTCTTTTTTCCCTTTTTTTTTTTTTGTTTTTTTGGCTGGACTGGACTGAGTTTACGTTTTTGACAACTTGGTCTTGATGGCTGGTTAGCATAGATTACTGTTATCAGTTGCACACCAATCAGGGACTGTTGGCTTGGGCCATTCATCCCAAGCAGCACGAAAACCAGCTCAGTACCTAGGCCACCTGAACCACATTCTGTCCATATTTATGTACATAGAAGTATGTAACATGTTTGCATTGTGGTCTCTTACAATATTTTTTTTAAACTCACAGACGCACACAGACGCACACAGACGCACACAGACGCACACAGACGCACACAGACGCACACAGACGCACACAGACGCACACAGACGCACACAGACGCACACAGACGCACACACAGACACACACACAGACACACAGACACACAGACAGACAGACAGACAGACAGACAGACACACACACACACACACACAGACAGACAGACAGACAGACAGACAGACAGACACACACACACAAACAGACACACACACAGACAGACACACAGACAGACAGACAGGCGCACACACACACTATTTAAAATCTCATGTAGTCTCATCAGTTCCTGTCCACCACTGTCATCTGGTGATGTACATTCCTGGTCGTGGGTGGTGCAGCGGACCTGAGTGAAGGCCGAGCTCTCCACAGGCTGCGTCTCCCCTGCGAAGACGGAACACTTCCTGTCTACGTGCGGACAGGTCCGCCATCACTGCTGCACTGTCGTCCTGACGATCAGCTCCGCCATCACTGCTGCAGTGTCGTCCTGACGATCAGCTCCCATCTGTTAAACACATGTAATGTTGTATACAAGAAAGTATTTTCTAAGAACAAAAAAAAAATCAAAACACTTGTTACCCAGCTTGTATATTTTGTATATTCTTTCACAATTTTTTTTTATTATTTTTTACTGGATCATTGAAACATTTTGTTTAGTTGATTTTTTTTTTTGTTGTTGTTGTTTATTTTAGGAGAAAGTATCTGAAGAAGTTGTTTCGTTAGTGTTTCTAGGCTTTTTCATCTCAGGAGTCCAGATTGAGTTTTAACGAGGCAAGTTGTCTGTCTGTGATGGGATGAACTGTGGTGCTCCCTGGCTGGTATTGTAGCTACAGGGGTTTTAGTGACAAGCCTGGCTATGTTCCTTCAGAGGAAGTGCGTAAACATCCCAACAGAAGAGCAGTGTGGTACACTAATACTACAAACGGGGATTGCCTGAAAAACCTGCTTCATTTAACCCAGGGGTAATCGTAAACCTGCTAAAAGAAGGGCCCATTGGCATTTGTTTAGTTATGAGAATGAATTCCTGGGCTCTTCTATTACACATTTTACAGCTACGTCTTTGCAGGATACACCGCAGGTTAACTCAGAAGGTGATTTAAGCCAAACAGGATGCAGAATACAGCTGAAGGGCTCCTGTGTGCCTAAAGGTTTCCCCTTACTCTCTCTACCTGGTTTGTGGCTAAAACACCTGTTCACTCTACCTGGTTTGTGGCTAAAATACCTGTTCACTCTACCTGGTTTGTGGCTAAAATACCTGTTCACTCTACCTGGTTTGTGGCCAGCACACCTGCTCACTCTACCTGGTTTGTGGCTAAGACACCTGCTCACTCTACCTGGTTTGTGGCTAACACACCTGCTCAATTTACCTGGTTTGTGGCTAAGACACTTGCTCAGTTTACCTGGTTTGTGGCTAAGACAGTTGCTCAATTTACCTGGTTTGTGGCCAGCACACCTGCTCACTCTACCTGGTTTGTGCTTAACACACCTGCTCACTCTACCTGGTTTGTGGCTAAGGCACCTGCTGAATGCACAGCCTGAGCAGTTCACAGTTGTTCACTTCCTGGGTATCCATGGCAACTCAAGCACACAGCTTTGGCTTCAGTACAAACAGCAGTGGGGAAGGACCGTCATGTACATTAGCTTAGGAAACATTTTTATAAATAAAATTCAAATCAAACAAACAACAAAATGGCCTTCTTTGAATTGTCTGTGATGGATGTGGTCCAGTGTTATTTAATCCCAAGCAAAGTGTGGCATTGTAAGGACATACAGTATGTCACAAAAGTGAGTACACTCCTCACATTTTTGTACATTTTTTCTTTCCATGTGAGAAGTCTGAAGATATAACACTTTGACACAGTAAGTGTCAAGTAAGTAAAGTAAGTGTAAGCTGCACACGGCCTACTTTACATTGTAAACGTGTTATATCTTTAGACTTCTCCCAGGGAAAGATATAATGAAAAAGTACAAAAATGTTAGGGGTGTACTCACTTTTGTGACATACTGTAGATGGCAAGTTTGTGCATGTCGATAAAGCAGCATTACTGAGTTGTCCTGAGGAACTAATTGGTAAGAGATGGTGCGTATGAAGACACAGTTGCTGCATCCGGGTGAATGTGAGGGGGGGGACATTCTCAAAAAGTGGCACCAGGAATTACAGATGTCACCTAAAGTTTTGGCAATTTTACTGCCAATAGTTGTGGCCATAACTGTACTGAAGTCTGTACTTGTTGGGGATTTTTTTTTAACATGCAAACTATTACACACAATTACAACTTAAGCTACGCTGCACTTGTTTTGAAGTGAAGTTAAATGGTCATTTGTGTCTGGGCAAGGTTATTTCTCATGAAATGTATGGCTGTGCTATGGATGTTATTTGCAACAAAACTTTGGTAATATTCATTTAATAAACAGTAATGTAGGAAATATGTGCTGCCTACAGGGAAAAAAAAAAACAGTGGAACACAAACTTTGTGTCACTGGCAAAACCTTTGCCTACGGCCGTATTGATGCGTTTTGAAAACATAAACATGAAACGGTAACATCTTTATGAAGTGATTTTTATTGGCCCTCGCTGTTGGCACAGAGAAGTCAGATGCTGTGCTGGAAGGCTGGTGACCCACGGATGTGAATTTAACTTTAGTCTTAATGTCTGTGAAGATTCTCATTTATCCAGGTCGTGGTAGTCAAACGAGCTAAGTTATACGCCACTGGACTTGTTTTGGGAGCTTGAAGACGTTTCACCTTTCATCCAGAAGGCTTCTTCAGTTCTAGCCTAAGGATGGGGAACCAGAAGGCTTCTTCAGTTCTAGCCTAAGGATGGGGAACCAGGAGGCTTCTTCAGTTCTAGCCTAAGGATGGGGAACCAGGAGGCTTCTTCAGTTCTAGCCTAAGGATGGGGAACCAGGAGGCTTCTTCAGTTCTAGCCTAAGGATGGGGAACCAGGAGGCTTCTTCAGTTCTAGCCTAAGGATGGGGAACCAGGAGGCTTCTTCAGTTCTAGCCTAAGGGTGGGGAACCAGGAGCTGGGGGTGGAGCTGTAGGCCACACCCCTCATCATGTGACAAAAAGAACACCATGCTTGCAATATCTGGGTGTCCGTCCCGGACTCACAAAGTATCGAATATCGCAAGAAGCAGGATCACAGTCTGACTAGGGGACATGACCACTTTTGTATTTCGTTAGCTTGATAGCATAATTGCCTAAGTCATTTTTTGTGTTTTTGGAAAACAAGAAAAAACACATTTTTTAAAAATCACATGCATATTTTTATTGATATTTTCACAGAACATTCAAGTAGATGTGAGAAAAAGTTTGGAAAAAGAACTTAACCGAACATTATTTTTTTTTATCAAATAAAAGTGACCTAGGCAGATTATGCCTATGACTTAGGCAGTTTTTCTGAGAATATAAAATAACCTCTTCTTCTTCTCAGCCATTTTGCATACATCAAAACTGCCTAAGTCAAATTGATTGTATAAAAACTGCCTAAGTCCGATGGTAAAACTGCCTAAGTCAAAGGCAGCTATGTTTTTTTTTTTTACTTTTATGAGTGTTGTGATTGGCCAATGACATAGGCAGACAGACAGGATGATGCAGAAATGGTAGGGGAGTTAAGTTATGCAAAAATCTCAATTTGACCAAAAAATGACTTAGGCAATTATGCTATGAAGCTAACGATTTGCTGGTTAGTCTGATCAGTTGAGTTAAAAACACATGCGCAGGGTGAGGGAAATGGAAAAAGAGTCCATTTTTACGAGAGTGTCCATTTACTTGGAGACACTTGGGGAAGCTCCGTTGAGAAAAAGCACTCAAAGTTGCACAGTATCTCTTTAATGAGGGTCTGTGTTCTGTGCTGAAGGATAGTGGCTGTTTGTCTGCTTCTGCACACAGCAGAACTTCCCTGTGTTTAATGTCATGCCATATCACAGCAGGCCTAAATAAACTGCCCTGGTGGCTCCCAGTAAAACTAGGGTGCAATGGGCCTCTTTAGTTTAGCGGGTACAAACATGGACTCTTCATAGGCACAGCCATCTTGAAGGGAAAACAACATGCCAAGGGCTATGTCAGTGAAGATTCTCATTCATACAGGCCACGTTAGTCAAATGAGTCGTTAGTCAAGTTGTAAGCAACTGGACTTCTTTTAGTAGTTTGAAGCCGTTTCACTTTTCATCCAAAAGGCTTCTTCAGTTCACTGTCAGAATCAGAACTGAAGGAGCCTTTTGGGTGAAAGGTGTTTTTTTCTGCACAGCTGGTTGCTGGCCCTGCACTATAAACAAGCAGGGGGCACATGAGGACCAGGGCAAGTCCCACTAACGTCCTATTTCAATACCAGACTAAAAAGGCAAAAAACAAATAAACTTTAAAAGCATGCCTGTGCTATACCATAAGTTATAGGGCTTAGTTCACCTCTAGTTGGAAAATGTACTAACACATTACAATACACTTAGCTGACGCTCTTATCCAGAGTGACTTACAGTTACTTAGGTACAGGGTTTCAGTTACAGCCCCTGGAGCAATCTGGGGTTAGATGTCTTGCTCAAGGGCACCTTAGCCATGGATGAGGGTGCAGGAGAGTAGTAGTTTTTACCCCCACCCCCATTCTTCCTACTGGGACAGGATTCAAACCTACAACCCCCCGATCCCAAGACCAACTCACTACCCACCAGGCCACAGCTTCCCCACAGAACACATAGTAATGCACCTCAGAATAAATAAAGGGTCTCTGTCTGTCCTATCTATCTATCTATCTGTCTATCTGTCTGTCTGTCTGTCTGTCTATCTATCTATCTATCTATCTATCTATCTATCTTTCTGTCTGTCTGTCTGTCTGTCTGTCTATCTATCTGTCTGTCTGTCTGTCTGTCTATCTGTCTGCATATCTGCCTGTCTGTCTGTCTATCTATCTGTCTGTCTATCTATCTATCTATCTATCTGTCTATCTGTCTATCTGTCTGTCTGTCTGTCTGTCTGCCTGTCTGCCAGCCAATCCATCCATCCATCCATCCATCCTTCCATCACCCTTAGGTGAAGGCCCCTGGTTATTGTAAACATCAGGTAGGTGTGAGCCCAGGAGGGTCGAGGCCCGCGGCGTTGGCGTTGGCG